>CM073768.1:143530149-143596252 GCA_037158775.1 Hetaerina titia
TGTCTAGCGATGTACTTCCATTGGTTGCCAATGACTGCCAACTCACAACCGATGCCCGTAGTAGTTTCGTATTGAATCGCTATTGGACTTTTAACTTACTGACCAAACCTGATCCAATATTCACCTCCAAGACGGAATGGATGGATGGAATGGCTGTCTCCTCCTCACAGGGTACTCGTAAGAAGCATTTGCAATGCTTTGGAATTTTTCTCATTTTACGGATTTGAAAATGTTGTCGGCTCATTTTGGCGTAGTCTCAAGGTTGGCTATCGAATGAAACTTGTAAAATGAGACGTGTAGCACCCGGGCTATCGATTCGATGGACACGAGCTTCTTTTTGGCATTCCTTGTGGGAATCGTAGAAGGATTATGTTCGACGCCAAATTAAAAAATACATTTCGAACGTGTACATCGTGTTACGGGGGGAGAAGTATTGCCCATCTCTGTTGAGTCCGGTTTCCAGGAGTCGTGGGAATCGCTGTGTGAATGAGAAAGGTACATTAGTGTACGAACACCACACTCTCTCTCCCCTCCACCCCCCCCCTCTCTCCATGCTGTTCCTGGAGTCGAGTCCATATTCTCCTTTATTTTGCACGCATAACAAGCCAATAATAAGCGGTTGGTCCCTTCAGTGCACCATTCCCCGCCGGCCCGGCGTGCCGCACAAAAAAGGGGGGCCCAGCGGAAGGTCTCCCCCTTTTTTAGAGCCAGCCCCCTCGCCTTCTTCCTCCCTCTCGCCCCAATCCATCCCTCTTTTCCGTCTGCATCCACCGACCCTGCAGACAAAGGCTCCCTTCGACCCGTCCTTGCACCATTCGCTTCCAAGGAGCTCCCAAGAACTCCCCTCGCACTCTTCTCCCTCTGCCCCTCGGGATTTGCAACTTTGCGTGTGCCCAGTTTCCACATCTCGTTCGAACCAATTCTAGAAGGTGCCCTTCGATGCCAATGTTGTAGATTTATCAATTGTTACCAGGTTGTCTTGCGGCCCCTCCGATACTTTGTTCTTTAATAATTTGATTGGCGACCACTTTGATTCTCACTGAGCTATCCTTCGACGGTATCTTTTGATCTGTCTAGCGTCGTATATACGCCGTCATGTGAGACAAGGTCGGCGATTTATGCCTTTTCCTTTAAGCTCGCCGTTTTTTTTTTTAGCAGGATTGTGTTTAGATTCTTATTTTTACGCCTCCTACCTCCTTGTGTATTCGTCCCCTTCCGCGTCCACCATTTCGTATTTTACCCCAATGTTGTGTCGGGTTATGTGGAGCGCTGGGGTTATAACGTAATGGCCAGTATTGCGTGTTATGACGGATAATGTGTTTGCCTTTTATTGGCCACGGCTCTATTTCTATTTCAAAATGTTCATTTGAATCCTCTGCTTTGCTCTTAAGGCTCGTTTACATTTCGTGCTCAAAACGCTTCAAATTTTTTTATATGCGAGGTGTAAACTGCCCAGTTGCGACATCGGAATTGGATGGTTTTTCTGCCTGGACAATACCTTTCGCAGTGATTTCCTCGCGTGTGAAATTATTACAATATCGTTTAAAGATGTTCGACTTTTGTGCTAATTCGAGTATGGATTTCCCGTGAAATTCTGATAACTACCGGAGAATTTTTTGTTTACGTTTAATCTTTGTAACTTATCTATTGAGCGCATCCCATTTCGGAACCTATGTTCTTTGTAATTATTCTGAAACCAGTAGCAATGCTTTGTGGATTGGGAAGGGGGGGGGGCGGGCACGTGCAGAGCGGCGAGGTGCGCATGTCCTTCGGCTAGTTGTGTTTGCAGGAGGGAGGGGGGAAAAAGTACGAGGTGGTTACTACGTCCCTGTTGTGTAAACACTGTTCCTTGGCCGTGTGCAGACGTCGTTTCCTGGCCTCGCGCGTGTGAACGTGGGCACCCGATTTCGCCCCGACTGCAGTTTCCCACGCGGGTCACGCTGCGCGCTTACTAACGCTCATGCACAATTCCTCTCGATGAAATTGGCTCTGCAAGTGAGCATCGGCGACTTATTGTGCGCACTGTATGGTGAAATGTTTTTCGATAATGATTAAATCTTAACGTGCAATATCCTGAATTTAAGGGCGAAAAGTGGTTCCACATTGCAAGGCGCATCATTTAACTGAGCAATCAACATTTCAACTTCAAGTTTCATCTATCATTGTACAACATATAAATACATATACACTTGACATAAATCACCAGAAAATAGTTCCATTTGGATCTTTAAAAAATGTCGTGCCATGCTGCATTTAGTGCCGTGCAAATTTCTCAATGCTTTCTTGCAAGACAAAAATTTAGCAAATCTTCATGGATGAAGATTTGACTCTCTCTCACGTGAACATAAACCAGTTAAAACACTTGGTCCTGGCCTGACTTTCACAGTGTGCTATTTATTAAATCTGATATTACGTAACGACTTATATCAGGGAACAATTGTACCCCTTGTCGACTTCGATCTTTGAGAATCGACTCCCAGGTAAAACTGATAATTACCATTGCATTGTTATTGCCACAAACGCAGGTTTACATCATAATGCTAGGTTAGTGAATGAAATGCACTTTGAGGTCTGCAAAAACAATGTCAAGGATCCAGCTCTTCAAATTCGTGGTAATTATTTCTTTGGCGTCCTGCCGCGTGCGTGCAACCTGTTGAGGATTTTCATCGTGTCAGCTATTGACAGGTTAACCTCGTCACTGTCATCACTCGGTTGAAATGCACGCAAATTTTGATGGGACTGTGTTTTAAAAAATGGCCGTAATTTCTCGCCAGCATGAAGCTTCTATGCAATATTACATCTAGCAATTTACAGAATTTGTTGATGGACGTAGATTTCATTATGTACGGTCTTATTCGAGTCTTCTCTCTTTCACGAGTACTGGTTGCAAAATCATTTTCTGGAGTATGGAATTAGATTGGAATGGTCTCTCTCGAGTGCACGTAATTCTCTTAACGATGACGTCGCATCTTGCGTCAATCTGAAACGCTCCATAAACTTCGCATTGTAGGGATTGATTCAACGCACTGAGAGCTCCCTATCTCTTGTCTCCCATTTAACGCACTTTTACTGAAGGCCTAACGAGACCAAGAATAGGACAGTAAAATAAGTAAACAGTAATAGTGTTTTTGTCCAGCTCCTCCTCAAAAGCAAGGTATTAGATCTGGTCTTGTAATGTCACTCAACGAGAAAATGAGAAATTATTCAGGGTGATAATTTCCGTTTGAAGGTAATGTAAATTAAAATCTCCGTGAGGAGGTAAGCGACTAAAAATATCATTGGCAAACTCAAGTTTTCAGTTATCGCCATCAATTAATCTTTGTAATTAATGATTGTCTTGTGATTAAATTGTTCCCTTGTCTGATGCACGCGTACATAGGAAGAGATCGCTCCTCATATTTTCCAATGAGCAGTGTGCTGAATGATCCCACGAGTGGTTTTCTAGATATTTAGAACGTGTTGTACGCTCATAATAGCAGTAATACTTTTAAAATAGTATTTTTGATGTATCGTACATATTTTTTATTTTGGTTCTTCGTTGAGAAAACCACGTTAAGGAACTCGAGGGTTTGTGCTTAACAGGTGGACAGTATGGGCTCATCTCGTGATCTCTACAGCGTGTTCAAGTCGCGCATCAGTTAAGGGGGGGGGCCCAGTTCTTTCCTGCGCCTTAATGCCTTTTCCAGGAAGATTTGTCACCCGAAGAAGCTTGGGTGAAGCTGGTAGTGGCCGAAGAGAACGGAAATGGAACCCGGGCCCTCGGATCATGAGCGAATGTACTCTTGTACCCTTGGGTGCCACGCCGTCATTAATGGGGGACATTTTTCGAAGGCAGTACTCAATGCAATGAGTAAAATCACCCAGTAAGAATGCATATTGTTCCTTATCTCGTTATTATCCTAAAACGTTGATATATTGTCCACTACAGTGTGCCACGATCCCCTATTTCCGGTTTACCTAAAAATGCAATCTTATTGTAATATAGTATATATTACGATGGCTTCTAGAAATATGAAGGAATGGATTTGGAATTGAATTATTTGGTATTCTACCAACATAGGATGCCATTGATTACGCCGAACGCCTTGTGTATACGCAAGATAGCTACATTGACGTGGGATGAGGTGGTTGTGGTGAAATTAGAAGTACCAGTGGAATATGGAAATGTTTCTATGTACACGCAGCAAGGTGGTATGTGTATAATCGTTATCGTTGATATCTCTGGACATCTCCTCCGAACCTGAGGTCTATTGGTGTCAGAAAATTTTAGCAAGGTGCTGAGAGCGCAGGGAAATGAACCAACCGCCTGAATGCCACGCGCCGTATTAATGCCATCTGAGCTCTATCCTTATCAATCAAACGCTCGAGTGGAGAGGTTTTGATTTAGTACCCATCCAGAAAGACTATTTTTCTACAATGGATTCTTATCGCGATGAAAATTAAATGGATGTGAGTGTGTGTGCATAAATATATGTGGGTCGGGTGGTCTAGTGGGTAGAGCGTTGGACTACTGACCGGAGCGCCCGGGTTGGATTCCCGGGCAAGCCACTCTGGGCACCTGCAGCTCCTCCCAAGCTATGTGATTTTTCGGTTACCAGATATTCCTGAGTAACCATAGCCGGCACAGGGAAAGGAGCTGGGCCCCTACCCTGATGTGTGCCGCCGTCGGGGTTAGTATTGTGTGAACTCTACAATTACCTACCATATATACATAAATAAATAAATATATATATATATATATATATAAATCGCTGATCTCAACGTAAATTAGGTTTCCTTATTAGCTTAATTGGTAGAGCATCCGCCCGGCAAGTGGATGGTCCGGTGTACAAATCCCTGACAAGGAAATATTTTTACGTTTGTTTTCTGCTCAAATCCGCCTTCCCCACCTTTCCTGTGTTCGTCTTTTATGTGTTTTCCTATCCCCTTTCCTTCTATCTATTTCTATGTATGAAATAATATTGTTCGCCGTATGGCGGGATGTTTATACACAAATATATTGTCGTGGTGGAAGGGCTTGTGTGTTCCGATGACCCCCAGAGCTGTGCTGGCGGGAGTAATAATAATTGCTCCCGGTAGGGTCACCCATGCCAGATAGGTCGAAGGTTAGGAGCTAGACGAAAGGTAGTCCACGCAGCGTCTGTTCTTCAGTGAGGCGGCTGCAAAGGTGTCTGACCCCAGTGGGGCGACCATTAAGTGATGGTGTCACGTTAAAAACACTATTGAGGAAGGCAACGGGAAACCACCTCAATTATCATTCCCAAGAATGCAATGATGGGCACTATAGAGAATATGAGTCTTGGCAACTGCGGGACTCAGCCCAAGGGGCCGTGTGTCTTGCCCGGCAGCGGGGGAGGCAAGGCTTCCGCGGTCGTCATCCCACGAAACCCTTGCAGGGAAGAAATAACAGCAGCAGGACAGAAGACGAAAATATTAAGCGAGAGATGGAAAGAGGTAATATAGATGTTTTAGGTCTCTGCGAGGTGAGATGGAAGGATAGCGGGGATTACTGGAGTGACAATTATAGAGTGATATACAGCGGCGGGGACGAGAGCCAGCGATGGGTTGCCGTAATATTAAATAAAGGGGTAGGAAGAAGCGTAGTCAATATAGAGCAAGCAACAGATAGAATTTTACTCGTAGAGATTAAAGCAGAGCCGACGAACTTGGTCATTGTTCAGGTATACATGCCACCGAGCAACCACAAGGAGGAAGAAGTCGATAGGATGTACGATGAGTTCGAGGATATAATCGCGTGTGTGCCTGCAGGGAAACATTTGATAGTGATGAGGGATTGGAATGCGACGGTAGGCGAAGGAAGAGAGGGTGGTGAGATGGGGGACTACGGGTTAGGCACGAGGAATGAACGCGGGGAGAAAGCGATTGAATTCTGCTGGAGAAATGGGTTAGTCATCACCAACACATGGTTTAGACACCATCAAAGGCGTAGGTATACATGGAATATGCCAGGTGACTCAGAAAGGTATCAGTTAGATTATATTATGGTTGGGCACAGGTTTAGGAACAGCGTGATAAATTCGCACAGTTTCCCAGGAGCGGATGCGGACTCTGACCACAATTTAGTTGTTATGAAATGTAACGACCGTCTCAAGAAGATAAGGCAAGGGCGGCGGGTTAGGGAATGGAACTTAGAAGCAGTAAATGGATTAACGAGGAAGGAGTATCAGCAGGCTGTAGAGAAAATGATGGATAACGGTAATGAACTGAGTACTATCGAAGAAAAATGGGGATGTATCAAGCAAGATATATCGGAAGCCGCGAAAGAAACTATAGGAACTGTTAACGGGAAAAGGATAAGGAAACCATGGGTAACGGATGAGATGATTGCAAAGATGGATGAGAGAAGAAGATGGAAGAATGTAAACACAGAGTTAGGCAAAATGAAGTACAAAAAGTTAAACAATGAATTGAGAAGGGCCACAAATAAAGCAAAAGAAGGATGGTGGAAAACGCAATACGAGGATATGGAAAGTTTACAGAAGAAGGGTGAAATTGGTGCTCTATACAGCAAGGTTAAGTTATTATCGGGAAGTAAGAAGGCAAGATCTGTGCTAACAGTTAAAGATAAGTGGGGTAAGATTTTAGTTGAACCAGGAAAAATCCAAGAGAGATGGAAGGAATATATAGAAACACTGTATGGTAAAGAACTTAGGCCGACAAGGTTAGACATAGAAAATGAACATGACGTAGAAGAAGATAGCTTAGGTCCTGGCATACTCGACGATGAAATAGAAAGGGCATTAAAGGAGATGAAAGCAAATAAGGCTGTGGGGGTGGACAACATCCCCGTAGAACTGTTGAAATGTTTAGGAAAATGTGTGAAGAAGACTATATGGACTGATTCGTAGTATCTATGAGGAAGGAATCTGGCCGGAAGATGTTGTGAGATCGGTGTTAGTTCCTATTCCAAAAAAGCCAAAGGCTTCGTCATGTGAGGATTACAGAACAATAAGTTTGATATCCCACGCAACTAAAGTTATTCTGAGGATCATCAACAAAAGGATAGAGAGTAAGGCAAATGATTCAGGGGATGATCAGTTTGGGTTTAGGAAAGGAAGAGGTACGCGTGATGCCATTGCAGCAATGAGGAAAGAAGTACACAGAGATCAAGAGGGACCTGATGTAGATATGATGACCTGGAGGTGGTGTGAGGGCAAGAAGGTTAGTTTGAAAGGGTGCCGGTGCCGTTTTTTATTCACTCAGTGCTCGGAGGTTCGATGAAGACTCGATTTATTCGCACCATCAGGTTGTGCGGGGGGGGGGGGGGCGGTTTGACGCGCGTGGGCACCAAAGAATTGCGTCATACCCTGGATTGCGTGCATACATTTAAACGCTCTGTGTCTATATCTTATGACGGTAGGCTGAAAACTGATGCACGCATGCTTATAGGCCACAAAGAAAATGACCTTCAGAAGCACTCCTGGTGGCATGTGGAAGTAACCTTCCCTCTCAACACGAATACGCAGATTTGAGATTGTTTATCCAGTGTATCCCATCGCCGGTCATGTAGAATCAAATCTTCGACGAATTTGCGATGTTTCTCGTCTGTGGCATTGATCGGACGTCCACTGCATGTTTCATAAAAATTTATGGCTTTGCCGGTCTCGCAACCACGAAATTTTACTACACATCGATTTACAATAGACCTATGTAACAGCATCATCGCCACAAACGGCTTTTATAGGACGGTTAATCGCAGTAGGAGTCAATTTTCAGCAGTTAAAATTTCGGTTTACAGCACGCTGTTTAACTCCCGTTTCCATGGCACCAGAACACGTCTCCAGCCTTCCGCTTTTAAAATATACTGGATGAATGTAACGACCTCAAACCTGCGCATGCGTGTTGAAGGGGAATGTTACTTCCACATGCCACCAGGAGTGATTCTGAAGGTCATTTTGTTTGTGGTCACAAGCATGTGTGCATTAGTTTTCAGCCTACCCTCGTATAATTATGAACATTGTTGGATTCGATGCCCGAATAAACCATATCAAAGGGTGTAATGGACCATCTTTTTTGTACTCATTGCCGGGGCCGTAATCATTCGGGGCCGCATTCGCTTGCGTTGGTTGGGGAATTCGACCCGGAGGAGGAGACCTGTTTGAGTGCCTGGAGAACTTGGGGAAGGGGCAAGCGTGCGAAAATCACGGCCACCGAGGTCGATATGTCACGAAGGAGAGGTGCCGTGCGCAGGGCGTCGCGCGGGCTGCTTGCCTCCCTCGACGAGGGAGGCGGGTGAAAAAGGGACTTTGCTGCACTTCTTTTCGGACGGTCGAGACTACGTCCCCCCTTGAGGAGGGGCGGGTGGGATCCTTTCATCGTCGAGGGGTGGGCCTTTTTCACTTATATGGACTGCCAAGGAGGTCCCCCGGTCGAAACGGGGGGGGGGGGCAGAGCCTCGTTAAAGGGGGGCGAGTGTGAGGGCTGGGTGCGATCTCGGGTTTCCTCGTGGAGGGGGGAATGCAAGTGGGCGGAAGAGCCCGGCCCATTGCCTCCCTTCTTCCCAGGCGAGGTTTTGGATGTTGGGTGCGAGAAGGGGGTGTGGTGGTAGATCGAGAAGGGGCAGGAAGTGGGAGGCATTCAGAGGGCAGGGGGGGGTGGCGGCGGCGTCGAGGGGGGTCTCTGTAGCAGACGACTCGACTGTCACCACCCCCCCACTTAATTCTTACCTTTACCGGAGACAAGTCTTGTCGCCCGGGACTTATTTTACGACATGAAGTTGATACTGGCGTAGGCCACGTCTTCTACGAGAACGTTTACATTGCGAGAAACGCATGGATATTACAAATATTTTGTTACAAATTGTTCTGAAACTAATTCTGAATAACTCTGAAATTAATTGGCTTTTATTAACATCGTGGACTGTGGTGCGTCGCGCACGACTACGAATGCCCGTGACATTGTATGTACGGTATTTCGTCATAACATCTTGTTCCTTTAAAGCCCCCAAAATTTCAGAGTGTAAGAGGACGTCTCGGTAGCTTAATTGGTTAAAGCACTCGGCCGGATATTGAGGGATCCGGGTTCGAATCCCGGTCAAGGCGAATGATTTTTACTCTCTGAAATTGTTGCATTATAATGCACACATAGCGGGTGACTCCGTTAAAGTTACTGTTACAGTTTCTTGTAATTTTACCTGGCTTAAAAATTGCCGGAATGATAATATATGTAATATGAATCAAGGGAAACAGTTGCGATTCTGGTTTTCCAAACGGATTTTTTGACAGTGTGTCACCTTTTGAAAGTGCAGATTAAAAAAAAATTATCAATAAGTCCCTTTTGTAAGTAATTATATTACCGTAATCTGCAATTGAACCCTGGGTAAATGAGTGGGAAGCCGTACCGGGAACACCGCACCAACGGGTCAATTAATATTTTTTCTGCCTTATCTTTGACAGAGAGAACGGGTTTCCCCATCTTGCATCCTCACAGAGCTTTCACATTCCTGTACAGCGCACAAACGTCACCCTTCGTAAACTCCCGATGTACATGAATTGCGTCTTCTACCATGCTTCTCTCGCCCTAATAGTCCCCCGCCACTATTTCCTATTTCTCTCTTTGTACTTTCTTCTTCCTAATTCGGTGTTTACATTCTTCTATTTCTTCCTCTCGTCTGTAATCCTAATCATTTCGTCTGGAATCCATGGTTTCCATGTTCTTTGCCTTTTGCTGTGCCCATAGTTTCGTTTGCGGCTTTCGATGTCCCTCTGTTATCCTTTAGAATTCGACATGTCGTTTTATTACTCCGAACTTATACACTGAACACACCTCCGATCCCGAGAAATTGCGAAGTAATCAGTCTGTTCATAATCTGTGCCTAACTATAATATAGTCTATGTGATATCTTTCTGATTATCCGGGCATTTTCCATGTACATGTATGCATCTAAGCCTTTTTGTGGTGTTTTTAAAACAAGTGTTGGTGATGATTAACCCGTGTCTCCTTCAGGATTGCTTTCTCCCCGCTGTCAATCCTGGTTTCTAAACCGTATTCCCCCCCCCCCCCTCACGACAACCTTATATGTATACCTTCGCCTATCGTCGCATTCCAATCCCCCATCAATATCATATGTTTCCTTCCCTCAAATTGATCGTGCTCCCTGCCGATCTTTTCTTTCCAGTGATTGCTCGGTGGCACGTGTACCTGAAGAATAACCAAGTTCGTCCGCCCTGCTTGAAATTATATTAATGATTTTAACAGTCGCTAACTCTGTTTACTACGCTTCTTCCTACCTTTTAGTGCAATACTGTTGACATATCTCGCAGACTCTCTTCCCCCCTGCAATATTTTACTCTATAATCGTCGCTCCAGTCACCCCCTATGACCTTCCATCTTACCTCGCAGGACTCAATATTTCGTCCCTCCATCTCCAGCTTTGCATTTTCTAATTTGCCTGTTCTCAACATCGCTCCAATATGCCTAGTACATAATCCAACTGGCACACCCCTCTGTTTCTTCTGTGCTCCACTCAATTTCGCGTTGACGATCGCGAAAGCCTCGACTACCAACAGACACGACGCACGGTCAAGTGGGCCGAGTTCCGCTATTGCCAGGACCCATTGTAATCATTTTTTCCATAATCGGTTAATGGGCTAATAATTGAATTATCTTGCGTCTGCCAGCACAGCTCTAAGAGCGATTGAACCAGAACGCACAAGTCCTTCCACCACTTCAATGTTGGTAGTCCATGCTAGGATTTTTTGCTATTTTTTATGAAATTTTATTTCTTTTGTGCCCGAGATGTGAAAAAGGCTATTGAAAATAAATTTTAAAGCCTAATCCCGCAAATCCACTAAACCTTTTTGTGGGAAAATTAGAAGTAATTTCTTCCGGAGAAAAATAATTGGCGGCATTGCAGTGGAATGATTGTCAACCGTTGGAAAATTGTTAAGCTTGTATTTAGTTCATCGTGGAACCTCTTTGACAGGTTGCTAAAAATACAGAGTGCAGTAACGTAGAGAAAGTGCTTGGAACATGTCCTGAACAGAGGTACTGAAGATTTTTTGGTTTTCGATCTCAAGTGTGAGGACTACCCGTGAACGGGATCATGTTTTAATTTGACTTTTTGTGTGTGTGGGGAGCGTGCCTGCCCGTGCTATGTGCTATAAAACTGCACTCCTGGAAAGCCGAGGATCAAGTGAAAAAGCCCAGTTTTCCCTCCGCAGTTCCACCGACGAAATTTCTGGGGAATGTAAGTTTTTTTCAAGGTATGTTTGCCCCTAATTACTCAAATGTTGCGGAAGAGTAATTTGGCCGAAATCTGATTCATACGATACAGATAGGTATTCGCACTCGCTTTCCTCTCCGAGTACAATGAATATTTTGAAGAAGACAAAATCGCGTGGAGTGGAGTACGTGTCTGAACTGATGCTCTTTATACTTATGCATAGAATGTGGGACAACACTGGTCGCTGCAGTGTGTTTTTCGAATGATTTGATTGCAATTTAGGTTGTGGGGTCTGAAGCTTTCCCTTTAGGAATAGGCGGAGGGCGACAAATTGTTTTTTTTTATGAAAGAGCATTGTGTTGGTGCTGTTACAAATGCCATTAACATACGTTTATAAGTCCATTAGAAAACCATCGAGTTATGACAATACAGTGACTGCGAACTCAATTTATGTAAGTGGTAATGTTATCAGTTCTATGGGAAAATAGTGGATTTATGAAATAGCAGAAATACGGGGAGAAGAGAGGGTGCGCATTTTTGGGAAGAATGAGTTTGGTTGTTTAATGGAGGTAACATGAGGTCCACGTGCATTTTACGATAGTGGAAAATATGTCGATACCGTAAGTTTGTGAAGCTAATTTGAAAATTCCGAACATGCATGGGAACGGATTAATTTAGTCGGGATAATAAAAGTACTTATTATTCCTGAATCCTCAAATTGTAATTAGCCCTTACTAACGCTCCTTTGGCTTTACTTAATCAGTTATTTCCCTTAAGGAGGTTAATTCCCATTTTCTTGTTGTGGGCGAGGGCCATTGTGCACTTAAGATATGCATGCTATAATAGGCCACGACATGTAGCTTCAATATTACACTTGATTCTTGAACCACATTCCTGTGGCTCCTCTGCCTCCGTATTCGCCTTACTGGAGTCCTCGTGTCTTTTTCTCTTACTGAAGTTGAAAGATCGCCTCAAGGGAACTCATTTTGGGACAGTCAAAAACATTCAAACGGCTCTAACCGACCAGCTGAAGGCTACTCCAGTATCGGAGTTCGAGTACTGCTATGAGGAGTGGAAGAACCGTCTCCAACGCTGTGTGGCTTCTGAAGGAAGTAATTTTGAGGGCGACAACATTCATTTGTAATTCTATTTGAATGAAAAAAGTTTTTAAAATCAACATCATAATTTAATTTACCGACCTGGTATTGACACAAGGGCAGCGGTCCCGACCTCACATTTTGAATCCCGCGGACCACTTCAATTATTTCTGTTTTTTAAAGTGCAATCTTCCAATAAAATCACTGAAATAATTGTCAACATTTATTTTTATGCAATGATAACTGCAATTTTTTCATTAAAGCAAAATTATTGTCGTTTGATGGTGACGAAATTAGCGGTGTTGCTTTATGGAAATTTCTCCGCGAACCACCGAACTAATCTGGCGCACCACAGGTTGGCGACTGTTGCCACCATTCGCATGTATTCGCATGAGTGCGATCGGTGTCCGGACGGTTTTCTCTTTAATCTTCCGCAGATGTGGGAATTTATTTGGTTCGATTTTTCAAGTGATGTTATTGAAGTTTGAAGTGAAATTGGCCATCCATCTTTTTATATTATCGAAGAACCGGCTGTAGCTGTTAGAACGATTAGCCAGTGGTTGCAATTCATTAGATCGTTGTCTCAGAAATGGTGAATCCTCGACCGGGCCTGCCAGATTCTCACATTGCATGCCAGTACGAAAACGGACTTGGAAAGAGCCTCAATTCAATTGAACGTTGGAAGATTTAAATTCCAGTGGGCCTATTGGTGAAGTTGGGATGGCTCGACCTCTGGTCGAATCCTGCTCGAGTGCGTTCTTTCTTTCGGGGAGGCTGCGATCTCTCGTAAATTAATAAACTGCACCCTCGGAGCGTTTGTGGTCGCCCTTCATTTATTTCCCGCAATTAAGCTCATTTTTTTAACGCGCGCGACCAATTTGGTGAAAGTGAGCGTTCGTATTCCTCCTAATGGAAACGCTTTTGTTCGGAGCGCAGCAGTGGAGGGACCGCCACGAGTGGCGGCTCCTCGTGGTGGATTTGCGCCCTGGGCGGGAGGGAGCGGAGGGGGGAGCGGCCCGCGGCCCCCCCCGAGGGGTAGAGGGCAGGGAACGGAATGGGCGAGGAGGTGACGGCGCACGAACGAATGGAAGAGGGGGGTCGGCGTTCGGCAGCGTGGGTGCCAGAAAGTTGAAGAGGGGCTCAAACCCCGTCATCTTTCAGGCTCCCAACCTGCAGTGGCTCCTCTCTAGGTGCCACGGCGGAAGAAGGAACCAATTGGTAGTACGCGTAGAAGCGTTCTTCTGTTAAAGGATGGGGAGGGGTAAGGCCGCGATGGCCGACGGAAGGACCGCCGCCCGCGCCTATTTACGAGCGAGCGAGCGCGCGCCAGCGACTGCGTGTGTACCGTTAAATGGTGGGGGAGTGGGATGTATGGCGGGGAAGGGGCGAAGCAGTCGCGCGGCCACCTGCTCGCTGCCTCTTGCCCAGTGGGCCGCCCCGGGCCGACTCCGCACTGAAAAGTCCGAGTGGAAAGTCAGTGCACCTTGAGAGAGAGGGCGTCGGAACCAAAATAATCGCAATTTCTGTTGGGAACGGCCGCTTGGGTGTGATTTGACGCCTCTTCCTTCCTTCTCTTCCCTTCCCAAACCTTCCTGCCTCCTCATCTCCCCAACGCCAATGGGCAGCACCTGATGGACGGGTGCTTACGGAAGCCATGATGTAAAACGCCGAAAGATGGCGAGAAATTGAAATATTTGTGGGATCGGAATGGCTAATCCTATTCGCGTGACGATCTTATCGCATTATTAAACCACTTCTATTGATGGAACTTCCCCTTCTGGGAGGGTTGTTGCTTTCTCTGCCTTTCTGGTCGTCGTCCCTTGTGGTTCCCCCAATTGTGGTTTGCGAAGCGATTTTCGGAATTCCAGCAAATTGACAATGAATCATTAATGAATGCGACCTTTCCAAATTCCCCAAGTTTCTCGATAGTTTAAAAAGTCATTTAGGTACAATTTCCAGTCCGGCAATAAGGTGATCCTTTGAAGCACATCCTTGTGGGGTCTTGCGGGGTCAGATAGATGATGTATGTAGTCGTTGAGAGTTTCCTGGCACCTGGAAACTTCACTGCCTTTCACATTAGTTCTACTCCGGTGGACTCAGCACGCGCAATGATAATTTAAAATATGTCTACGGAGAAGTCTAGTTACGCCGGAGGTTTCTGTAAAAGTCGGTTGCTAAAACCAGATTAAAAATTCTTTGCTCTACTGGTACTACTAAAACTCTAGTGAAGAGTTATCTGTTTTCGTCACAAACAGGAGCATGGGATTATCCGAAACACGTATTCGAGGATAAAACTTAACGCTGTTTTCCCGGAAAAAGAAGTGAAGGAAGGAAGGCGTACAAATCGCCGGTCTGTTCCTGGTTAAGTTATTACGGGGAGGGGGAGAGAACAAATTTCACACGAGTTGCATTGCGATGGTGGAAGGAGCCGAGGTATTTTTAAACCTACTTACTCGCCAAACATGCATAGATACTTAGTGTTCGAAACAAGACTAGAATTTCATTTGGAGCCGCAAGAGTTGCATACGTTGGAATTTGAAGATCGAGCGGCGACGTCATCATATCGCGGCGTTGCACAATAATTGCTATGTCACTCTTGGTAAGTTGACTGTAAGCAAAATTTTTCTCGACGTGTTGAAATTATTTTTGGTTTCCTGTGTGGTTACTTAATTACAGTTACTTCGTTGTTTAAATGAGCATCACGAGGTCACATTGCAACACACTTCTGTGCACCCCATTTTACCGCCATATGATTGACCTGGCGCCTTGTTCTCAAAATCTATCTTCCAATGAAAAACATTTAAAAACCATCGTAAACTTGAGCCTATCGTGTTGTGCAATAATTATTCCTTGGATTATATCTTATTGTATGCACGATTGAAGAATACACTTTGCTTGACACCACATAACGTATTTTTATTACGACCTAGGTTTCGTTGCAGCGTAACATCATCAGGTGTGAAACTGCGTTATTTATTGTAAGCAGTCAGACGGACTGTGTGAACATACACAATTTGGAGGCCCGGGATCGAATCCTAATGCAGTCAAATTTTCTAAGCCATTGTAAACTTAAATGGCTAATAACTTTCATCATTCTACAATTTTTACCGCAGATTCATTCATTTGAACATGTACCAATATTCTTTTTTCGTTGCTGTTCACGTCTAGTATCATTATGAGTGATCTCTTCCGAATCAAAGTCCAAAATAAGCGGAAGTTTTACGATTGCTCCAAAAACATTCTTCTCTCTGAAAAGTTGCTGCACATATACAAATGACATTGTTGTGATTGTTATAGTCTTCCATAATTGCTGTGGGTCTGAGGATTCCATGATTGCACGATTGTTTTGATGACCAACATGAAAAATGTTTACGTACTGTTTTATTCAAAGTCGGTGTTTGGAGCGCCCACACCTTATGGAATTGCATGCAACATCCCCCCCACTCCCGGCGCTGACATGTCGAATCATTGCAAGTGCGAGCCGGCGAATTTCGTAAAGCACCCCCTCTGACCCTGATGTGCGCTAGCACGGCATGCATTGCTTGCAGGGCAACGTTGGCATTGAATGTTCTTTCCGTGTTCTTATGCCTACTACTCCACATCAACCTGTCAACAGACTCGTTGGTCTTGTGGTTACAGTGTCGGACTCCGACTCCGAGGGTTTGTGGTTCGATGCCCGTTGAGGTCGATTATTTTTCAGGTCCAGTTTGAACCCCGGACTGCTCATTTTATTGAGTAGCCCTTCCCTAACGACTGGAAAATTGATTTGAGCATTTTAAACGCTTGCTTAACTTTGTAGTTGAGTGAGTACCTGTCAGCTCATACATATATTTATTCTTTTGCGAACAACTTTCTTCTAATTTGTGATGTTTTTTTAGACCAGTGAGTAACTAGCTTAACGACGTGAACAACTTAGAATAAGTTGGATTGGTGATTCGACTTTGAACCTTCAGTAACAGGGGAGCGCACAGCAAGCGCTATTCACTTAAGAGCAAGAGTCAAAAAAATGAATGTTACCTCAACAATTCGGATGGTAAAAATTATATCAAACTTGCCAGGTTGGTTTTTCGCATTCATGTTTTTATATTTGAATGTCGCTGTTAAAGATTTAAAAGCCTTCCTACGCCACGACGCTTATTCCGTTACCCCTCCCTCTCTGACAATATGACCCTTAAAACTACCATCCTAATGCGGGATTTGAACTGTTATCATCAAAATCTGATAAATATCAAGAAAATACACGAAAAGACTGACATAGATTTTTAAAAAACAGAAGCACAAAGAAAGGAAGGACACTCTCATATGTAGTTTTGACGTTTCGACGGCACGGCCGCCGTCATTATTCCAGTGATGACAATGGTCGTGCCGTCGAAACGTCAAAACTACATTTGTGAGTGTCCTTCCTTACTTTGTGCTTCTGTTTTTTAAAAAAACTATGTCAGTGTTTTCATGTGTAATTTGCGTCACCGAAGAGCGTTCTATTTCGAAGATATATGTGTGAATTACACACGCCGTTGGGCTTAAATACTGGGTGAAATACCCCGTCGCGTCACCTATCAAACCGATCTTCGGGTCACTTGTTGTGAATGTGGTTCCTGAACGCGATGAACACGTTAAATATAAACGTCTATATCCATGTGCAACGCAAATTCGAAAACGTCGTGAACACTGCCCTTAATTGGCGCTTTGATAGTTTAACTATATGTCGCAGTTAATTCAATTTTTCACTTAGTGTCCCACTTTTTTCATTGCAAATTACTAGGCTTCTCGACGAAAAATGTACATTTGCAATTTGATTAAAATTAATGCCTATACTCGGAACATTGCAAATCTACATCTGCAAGAAGTGAAATTTATTTACACTTGCAAGAATTCGATTCCCCCACACGTAGAATTTTATCCAGGCAAAACGAAAAGCTGTCGTTTTTGAAGAAGAAAGGCGATCGCATTACGTTTTTTAAGGGATTTCTACCTAGTCCAGTGAAGTGTTGTTCACTTCACCACGTGTTGTTAAAAATGAAGTCCTCGGGAGTGGAGAGATGTCGAGACATGTGGCCCTCGTCATCCTCCATTGCGATCCGAGAGCCTCGACAAAGTGTAAGTCTGTGGTGGTGCGTTGCTTCGCTGCTCGTGCACACCTAACCTGCTATTTCCCACCGCCAAACCCCCTCGCACTCACTGCCATGCGTCTTTTTCCTCCCGATGGCACTCACTCCCTCCTCTTTCCTGCGTCGCCCAGCTGCCATATTCCACTCCTACCCTCCCCGTTCCTCCCTCCTCACCCGGTCCTGCACATCTCCCCCATTCCCACTCCCCACAATCCCCCTCTCCCTCTTTCTCCCTCCTCGCCGCCCCTCATCTGCATTGTCTTGCCCACCCCACCGCCCGGTCCGGGTCCCTTCCTCTCCCCCCCCCCCCCCCGACTGCCGCCCCCCTGCCCCTTCGACCTGCCACATTGCCTCGAGGGCCCGTTGTTGCCAAATGTAAAAGGCCTCCCTCTCTTAAGACACATGGCGGCTCCGTTCATCCTCGGGTCAATTCCGCTCCTCCTCATGCCGCCGCTGACTCGACCGCCCTCCAAACCCTCAGCTGTTGTTCCACTGCAGCACGCCGATGCCCGGCCACCGGGCGACTCGTGATCATCTCGCATCGACGCCGCCCATCCTCCCATCGTACGCATTCCTACCTACCTCATGCACCCCCCGTGAGGCCGTGACACTTGTCACGCAATGCCGTGGCGAACGGCGCAGGGTTTTTGAGGGTATCACGGAAAATTGCCCTTGCCGTAATTTTCCGAGTTCTTTCTTGAGATTATACACTGCATCTTCCCTCATTGTCCCGGATGTACTCTCGGATTTTTCCGACCGGTCTCCTCTGACCGGACTCCCGTTTAAACCGGGAAGAGTTTCGTGTTTTTATTTCATGCTACATTTTATTTATGCGAGAATGAAAATCGACGAAATATGTAGTAGTGCTGTATTATGTTTTCTGACAAGTCTCAAGGGGAAGAGAGAAAAAATTGGTCAATTCGATCTTTTCCACTTGGAAAAAAAATTACGTGCATCCAGTCGAGTCTTACATTCTGTCCACTTCTGACTTTAGTGTTCGATGAAGGCGTGTGCCGTTCTGTTTAGTCGTCATCCAGGGGTAACAAGAAACATATACTACCTTGATCAAAAAGTTCCCGGAATTTATTCAGAAAATTAAAAATACAAGTTTATTCATCTAAATCTATATTGTCCCCTTCAAAGTAATCCCCATCGACTGCAACACACTTATGCCAGCGCTTGATCCAATCCTTTTATATTCAATATCCAATCCATTTTTTATATTCGGTTTTCGGTATGTCCATCAGTGCTTCCTGCGATTTTTCCATTACTTCCTCTCGGCTGCTATAACGCGTTCCCCGTAATGGTTTTTTAACTCGATTGAACAGAAAGAAGTCACGGAGCCAAATCAGGTGAATTCGGTGGCTGTTGGATGGTATTTGTTGCATTTTTCGTCAAAAAATTACGAATAATGATAGCACTGTGCGACGGTCTCGACGCACTGTGCGAAGATTTCTGGTCTCTTTCGGCAAATTGCTTCACGCAAACGTCTCATAACGCCCAAATAATACTCTTTGTTTACTGTCTGGCCTTCTGGCAAAAATTCATGATGCACTACACCGTTGTAATCCATGAAAACCGTCAGCATTGCCTTCTTTTTTGACTGAAAACGACGTGGTTTTTTTGGTCTCGGCTCATTTGGTGAACGCCATTCAATTGCCTGATGTCTGGATTGCGTGTCGTACTCATAAACCCACGTCTCGTCTTCAGTAATGATCCTTTTGATGAATGTGGGATCGGATTCAGCCTCGCAAATCATGTCTTTTGCGACGTCAACACGGTCTCTTTTTTGCATGAAATTGAGGTCCTTTGGCACCAACTTTGCTGCTACACGACGGAAACCCAAATCATTAACCACAATGTCTTGGGCGGATCCATAGGCAATGTTCAAGTCCTCCGCTATTTCTCTGATGGTTAATTTGCGGTTATTGACCAACATTTCTTTTACTTTATCAATTTTTTCACCGACTTTCGATGTCAATGGTCTGCCACTGCGTTCATCATCTTCGATTGACTCACGACCACTTCTGAACCACTCGTGCCACTGGTAAACGACCGTTTTTTTTTAGAGAATCGTTGCCGAAACACTTTTCCAACATTTCCAACGTCCGTGCGCCACTAAATCCGTTTTTTACGCAAAATTTAATACAAGTTCGTTGTTGCAAATTTAAATCCATTTCTGCAATTGTAAAAAATCGCCAACACACACAGAGATAGATGTACTCTTGGCTACGTAACTTTTGCAAATGTCAAGTTATGACACTAAGATTTAAAGGGAATATCAACAACAGATGTACCAATTTAACAAAAAAAACAGAACTCAAATCGGAACGATGGGAGCGCCACACGGTGGTTATTCCGGGAACTTTTTGATCAAGGGAGTATATTGAATTTTAAAAATTGGTCCAGCCTCTCTCTCTGCCGAATGGCGTCCTCTTGTTTATAGGGTATCTCAGTTGCCGTGGCTGCGCACCCAAATTCATGTGGAACTCTTTGAACACAATGCTCGCCTTGAAGAAATAAGTGGACGGCACTCTCATGTCTCTGACGGTCGTTGTTTCGGGGGCTCGAGTGGTGCTCTCTTCCACACGCACCCGACCGGAGACGAAATGAGTGGTTATGCATGGACGTGTGCGATATGTAGATGCTTGTGTGGGAACGTGTGAAATCCAAAGGTCCAAGAGGTAATGTATAAACTATAGAAACAAACACCCACGGAGATGGGAAAAGATCAATGGGTGATGCGGACGCGATAAAGTTTAAAGTTATTAAATCCAACTCGTATATCCCTTGCATAAAATCAGTAACCCCCTAACTTGCTCTTAATGAATTGGTAGCTGCGGATGTACTTGCACAATTTTGGGAGAATCTGCCTCTTGTATTTTCGGAACGGTAGAGATCGTGCAATGCCTAGGTGAAACAATAATGCTGTCCGCTTTTGCTTACATTCAGGGCTACCATATTATTATTATTATTATTATTCATACTGCTCTAAAATTGAATGTGTTTATTCCCGTGGTCGGCTTTCAATAATTTTTTTCGTCCTTTTTCTATGGCAGGTGTCTTTCTTATAACGGTTTCATCGTGCCGTTGTGAATGCCTGTGGAATTTCATAAAATGTTGATTAAAATTCAAATGGTTAAAAAATTAAGACAAGGCGTGAAGAAAGGATGTGTGAAGCTTGATTTGAAGCGTATTATTGCAGGATTATGTAGTAATAGGCTTCAGTTGATTCTGTATGGATTCCAAATTGTAGATCAAAAAGGTTTTAGATTGGGCTTAAAGAATTAAGCAGAGAAGAAATCAAATTGAAAGTAAAAAGGAACGAATGCGATCTGGGCATGGTTGAGAGGAAGGGAAGATTTGTTGGGAGAAATTCCAGAAAAGACAGGAAAAGTGAATGGGCGGCGTCTGTGGCAGTGGGGAGGACGTCGGGCATTGGAGGTACAGGGAGGAAAAGATACGGCTATATTTAGCATAATGTTATGCAATGCTTAGGTAAAACAGCGTCGCATCACAAATGGCTAACAATTGCTTAAAAACGTTGTTCCTAAAAGTATCGTAACATGTTGATGTTTTTGGAGGACCCATCAAAAACCTACCTATAATCGATAGATTGCTGCTACTAATATTCGAGAAAAACCTTGCCGCTACAAAAAGAAAGGGCGAGATTCCATTTTTACCGATCTTATCTGCCTTTTTGTCTGGGGTAAGGAAAGTCATGGGCATTTCATCTTGAAGATGTCCATGGTTTAAATGCAATTCATTGGATAGTAATACTCGGGTATTCAGGTGTTGAACGTAGAAAGATTGGATTCTTGTCTTTTATGTTTAACGTTCATTAACGTTTAATGTTCATTTAACGTTTTCCAACTTAAATATGGAGCGTAAGTTTTGGTTCGGAATATTGGTCGTTGAGGCTTGGTAGATTTGAGGCTTTCAAGATGGTGTGAGGTATAATGCAGACAATAAAATGGAAGGAAAGGAAATCGAACGGTGGGGTTCTAGGCATGTTTGGGAGTGAAGAGAGAAGTGTGCCTGGAGAAATGGGGAAGAAGGGAGGGAGGTAGGGAGGGCAAGTGGATGCGGGAGAGGACGCTGGAACTGAGTGGAGTATGCTTGCTTACTGGGGAAGAGATGCATGGGGAGGAGGAAAATTGGCATTCCGAATGGAATGGAAAGGGAGGGAAAAATTAAGGAGAGCTAAAATAAGGGTTATTGTAATATGTGGTATCGGGTTTTATGGTTATTTGGTCATGTCAATGAGAGCTCATGAGTACAGCATTGCGAGTGGTCCGCCAAAATCCCACCCTAAGTGGGTAGACTGCTGATAATTATAAAACGCTCCCGGTACTTGAATGTTCTCCCTTTGAGTTATGGTAGTATTGCATTTTAATGTTGTTGGAGTTAACGCAATTATTTCATGAATGGCTACTCGACTAACTGGGGAAACACGAGCGTCGGTTTGTTTAGTAATCGCCTGGGTCTGGTTTCATGTTACGTCTCTCTCTCTTTTTCCGGATTTGGTCACTTTTATATTTTTCCCATGCCATTTTAACTTCTCGTGTGTGTGTGTGCATACATAATATATACATGTATTACATAAAATATTTATGTGTATAAATTATATATATACATGTGTATGATACATATTATTATTATTAGGTAATCTACCGTTTAAGGTAGGTTTTTGGATGGACACAACTATCAAATAAACATTTTGTGACTCCCCACCTAGCAAACTAATCTTCATCTCGGTGTACTTAATACTCCCTTCATCCCGTCCAACATCCCTATCCTGTTCCTGCCCTTACCTCGCTTGCCCAACATTCTCCCCTCTATTACATTCTTCAACATTCCACTGCCGATCAATATCTTCATCCATTTTTCCTGCCTCCATAGGATTTCTCTCAACAAACCCCTCTCCTCACCCACCATCTCCAGTACTTCCACATTTGTTTTCCTTTCGGTCCATTTCACCTTTCCCCTTTTTTCCACACCCACATTTCAAAAGCCTCCAATCTACGTCTTATCCCCCTGCTTCAGTGACCACGTTTCCGCGTAGTACTTAGCTACGCTCCAAATCAGAGTTTTTACGAGTCTTGTCTTAACATCCCTACTCAACGTCCCCGTCATCAACTCCCTCCTTGAGAAAGCCTCCTTGCCAAGCGCAATTCTTCTCCTTACGTCCCTACCACTTTGACCGTATTGGTCCAAAACACTTCCGAGATATGTAAACTGCTCTACCTGCTCTATTTTTCCCCCGCCTATTTTAATATTTAGCTTAGCCTTTTTCTTTCTGGAAAATCGCATAACCTTTGTTTTGTTAATATTCATTCTCATCCCATATTTATCGCACTGAACCTCCAATTCACTCAGCAATGCTTGCAACCCCTTGGCTGCCTGAGCAACTAATGCTTGGTCATCAGCAAACCTAACCGATTTTACGAATTCCCTCCGACTTTCATTCCTACCTCCAGTTCTTCCCATGCCTCTTTAATCATTTCTTCCACATATACGTTGAACAGCATCGGTGACAATGGGCAGCCCTGCCTTACACCTCTTCCTGACACTGCCCATCCGGACTCACTGTTCCCCACTTGCACCTGAGCAGTCTGAGACATGTACAGGTTGCGGATCAGTCTCCTGTCCCTCCAATCCATTCCAATTTTCCGCAATACACGCATTAATTTTTCCCAATTCACTCTGTCAAACGATTTTTCGAAATCTACAAAACAGGCAAAAACGTCCTGGTTGTATTCTATTTTCCTCTAAATTAGTGATCTCATTACGGCAATGGCGTACCTCTTCCTTTCCTAAACCCAAACTGATCATCCCCTAAGTAATCATTTGCCTTACTCTCTATCCTTTTGTTGATGATCCTGAGAATAACTTTAGCTGCGTGGGATATCAAACTTATTGTTCTGTAATCCTCACATGATGTAGCCTTTACCTTTTTCGGAATAGGAACTAACACCGATCTCACAACATCTTCCGGCCAGATTCCTTCCTCATAGATACTACGAATCAGTCCATATAGTCTTCTTCCCGCATTTTCCTAAACATTTCAACAGTTATACAGGTATGTTGTCCACCCCCACGGCCTTATTTGCTTTCATCTCCTTTAATGCCCTTTCTATTTCATCGTCGAGTATGCCTGGACCTAAGCTATCTTCTTCTACGTCATGTTCCTTTTCTATGTCTAACCTTGTCGGCCTAAGTTCTTTACCATACAGTTATTCTATATAATCCTTCCTTCCCTCTTGGATTTTTCCTGGTTCAACTATTGTCTTACCCCACTTATCTTTAACTGTTAGCACAGATCTTGCCTTCTAACTTCCCGATAATAACTTAACCTTGCTGTATAGAGCACCAATTTCACCCTTCTTCTGTAAACTTTCCATATCCTCGCATTGCGTTTTCCACCATCTTCATTACCTTTATTTGTGGCCCTTCTCAATTTATTGTTTAACTCTTTGTACTTCATTTTGCCTAACTCTGTGTTTACATTCTTCCATCTTCTTCTCTCATCCATCTTTGCAATCATCTCATCCGTTACCCATGGTTTCCTTATTCTTTTCCCGTTAACGGTTCCTATAGTGTCTAGGATTTAGGAAAGGAAGAGGTTTGCGTGATGCCATTGCAGTAATGAGATCACTAATTGAGAGGAATATAAAATACAATCAGGACGTATGTGCCTGTTTCGTAGATTTCGAAAAAGCCTTTGATAGATTGAATTGGGAAAAATTAATGCGTATATTGCAGAAAATTGGAATGGATTGGAGGGACAGGAGACTGATCCGAAATCTGTGCTTGTCTCAGACTGCTCAGGTGCGAGTGCGGAACGGAGAGTCCGGATGGGCAGTGTTAGGAAGAGGGGTAAGGCAGGGTTGCCCACTGTCACCGGTGCTGTTCAACGTATATGTGGAGGAAATGATTAAAGAAGCATGGGTAGGGCTGGAGGTAGGAATGAAAGTCGGAGGGGATTCGTTAAATCGGTTAGGTTTGCTGATGACCAAGCATTAGTTGCTCAGGCAGCCAAGGGGTTGCAAGCATTGCTTAGTGAATTGGAAATTCAGTGCAATAATCTTGGAATGGGAATTAATGTTAATAAAACAAAGGTTATGCTGTTTTCCAGAAAGAGAAAGTTTATGTTAATTGTTATTATAAGAGGGGAAAAAATAGAACAGGTAGAACAGTTTACGTTTCTCGGAAGTTTTTGGACCAATACGGTCAAAGTGGTAGGGACGTAAGGAGAAGAAATCCTATGGAGGCAGGAAAATTGGATGAAAGGCGTTTTGGGCGGATGTTGGAGAAGGTAATAGAGGGGAGAATTTTAGGCAAACGAGGAAAGGGCTGGAACAGGATAGGGATGTTGGATGGGATGATGGGAGGAAGGAAATACACTGAAATGATGAGGGACCTGATTGAGCGGAGGTTGCTCGATTGTGTTTTGTTAGGAGTCACAAAATATTTATTTGGTAATTGTGTCCATCCATAAACCTACCTTAACCGGTAGATTACCTTATAATAATATTAATATATATAAATATATACAGGGTTCGTCCGGAAAATAAGTGTACTGAGCTTTGGAAAAAAAAATTATTACACTTTTACATATCTTAAGCTAATATTCCTCAAAATAGGACCCTTGTGAGTCGATACACTTGTGCCAGCGGCGTTCCCATTCCTGGAACGCTCCCGCGAAGGCATCATCGGGAACCTCTCGAAGACACGTCGTCACGGCCTCTTTGACGGCGTCCAAAGTCTCATATCGCGTTCCTTTCAAACTCCTCTTTATCTTCGGGAACAGATAGAAGTCCGGTGGTGCCAAGTCCGGGCTGTAGGGCGGGTGCGTTCTTGGCCAAGCACGGCCTTGCCACGCCGTGCTTGGCCAAGAAGTTCGACACGACAAGCGCGATGTGAGACGGCGCATTGCCATGATGCAGCCGCCAGATGTTTTTAATCGCTGGCCGGACGCGGGGGACTCGTTTTCGAAGCCTGTCGAACACTTGGACGTAAAATGCAGCATTAACAGTTTGTCGTTCAGGTACAAATTCGTAGTGGACGACTCCCCTTTTGTCAAAAATCCGGAAAAAATCAGTACACTAATCTTTCGGACGAACCGAATTTATGTCCATAAAATCAACAGTATGTTTATATCAATATTTTAAAGTTAATTCATTAACTGCTGAAGTATGAAATATTGATTGAAACTTTGATTCAGTTCTCATGGAGGTGCCTAGAAGGGAGGAATTGGTGGGGATGAGAAAAAGGGAGCGGCATTCGCCGAACGCATCGAAGGATTCATGGCCGGATCAAAGATAATAATAAGAACGGGATTGAAATCCGAAAAGTGTTTTCTGGAGAGTCGCAGGCTGGCAGTGGATCGTGGGTGTTTATTTACACGATACTAACACAGGCGCCATGTAGTATATGTATGTATACGCGCAGGATTAATTGCTGCATTCCCTATGTGTATGATTTTCGCTGCTTTGGTGTAACTGGGAAAACTTATTTATTCGATTTTCGTTATGTTTTTACTTGATATAGTTTCTTTTGCCTCTTTCGGATAGCTTAATCTGAGGAGCACGCGACCTCGAATTCGGTCATTTCGAAGTCATGATGATTTTAGACAATTGCAGCTAATTTGATTGCTATTTTCAATTTAAACGTTAGGTATTCACGCAATCATAAAGGAGATTCCCCATCTTTTGCCAACGTGTCCGTTCCTTCATGCGCCTAATGTTTTGCATTGCGGGTTCAAGGGTTCACCTTAGTTTGGAAAGTATCTCTAGGAGTTTTGAAATAGTCCAAGAGCTCTCGTCTGAGGTTTTGCGCATAAATGTATTTATTGCTTCTGGAGCATTGGGGGTGGCGTGCAAGGGTATTTTTCTTTAAATATCCATTTTCCCTGCAGGAACCGTACGTACGTGACAGATCGTACCACCATTTTACGGACGTTGTTGTGGCCGTGCGGAACCCTTCCCAAGCACGCACCACACATGCACTTAAAAAATCTGGAGTTAGGTTTACTGTTTTCTCCCCTCTCGTCTAGCTTGATGCGGAGGGGACGGTGGTGTCTTCGTCGTGGCCTCATAACCAACGCGAGCGGGCCGCCGACTCGCTCTGGTGGGGCATTTCCCTCTTCCCCCTCGGAGCCACCACCTTCCCCCTCACTCGGGGTGGGGGGCCCTTGTGCGAGGTGGCAGAGGGTGGGGGTGGGGGCAGGTGTTAGGGCGCGCCTCCCCTCCCCCTTTCGGGAGGGCGGGGGCCAGCGCCGCCGTGGAGGCGTCGATGAATGGCGCTCGCCCACTCGCGTGTCCGGGGGGGCGGGTGGGATGGTCTCGCGGCCCTCGATGTGGGGGGATGGATGTGGAGGGGGTGCTCTCCGTGTGGTGGATGGGAGAGAGGAAGAAGGGAAGGAATCTTGGTGGGAGATCGCTGTTGTTTTTCTCCGACTTTTTGGCCCTCTCCTCTCCGCCAGAAGAAAAACATCGGTGTTGACATGACCTCTCTCTCTCTCGTGGGACTCGATCGAGTTGAGAGAATCATCTCTATCCGTTCGCTCTCGAAATTGCATTCCTGAAGCGTATTCTCCGAATGGTAGGAGTCCTTGTTGCTTCATACTTGTTCTTCTTGAAGAGATCTCGCCGGTATGGAAGGTCCCCCCCCCTCTGCCGATCAAAGAGGTAGTGGTCCGCCGTGGCGGCATCCACTCATATGTATGTCACCTCCCCCCGGGGTGAATGTTGGAGAGGGTGGGGGGGGTCGGGGATTACACTGGCTCTAATGAATATTTGACATTCGAAGTATTGTTTTCTGATGTCGGGAGTGCGACCGCAGTAGTAGATGATAGCATTTATACTTTTGTCCCTCAAGTTGCGTGATCGATTATGTAGTATACTCTGTAGCTGTGCCCTTATTAATGTGTTTGAACAATATATATATATATATATATATATCTGGATTTTATCCCTGCTCCCTGATTTCCGACTTTACCTTAACATCTGTATAAGGGCTCAATACTATATCCGGAACATTTGGTTGTTCATGGAGTATTATGGCTTTTAGAAAGCTCAAATGTTCAAAATTTTACTCTTTATATTCTACATTTTTATTTTATTGTTTCCGTACTATCGGGGGCTTATGATTCATTTTATCGCCAAAACATCAGTTGATATGTTTAATTTATGTTTATGACGACATGTTCGTTTATAATTTTACCTTTTTGTATTATTGTAAATATTGCACATTATTTCTTCACTTCGAAACGTATCGTACTATTTTCCATTTCATCCTTTGAAAAATATTAAACTATGGAGGGATACATTTTAGCTCTCGCAGTTGCCGCTACAAGTGATAGGGTGTCCGACATCCGGCCGGTAAAGGATTATCAGTCGTGATTATTTTGAGCTCGTTTCTTTTCTGTGTCAGGGGTATTTAAGAGCCGTCTTTCTCTTTATTTAGATGGCAAACTCTTTTGTCATGACACAGAATTCGAGCCGCTCAATTTTGGGTATTTTGAGACGAAATATCTGGTAGATTTTCGAAAGAACGAGCATTCGTCTGCTCATTATTTAATGTTAAAGTAATTCGATCAAGTACGTATCTGATCGTCTTATCCGAGTGCCCCTAAATAATCTATAGAGCATGCAGAGCTTACCTCTACATGTAGGATAAATATGTATATTTAAAGTTACGACGAGTGTTGATGGTGAGGAAGACCTCGAGAGTAGCTGTTGGTATTTTACTTTGTTCGATTTCTGATTTGGTAATTTTTGAGTTGCCCATTGATTCCCGTTTACCCACGTTAAGTCGCCATGTGTGTCCGAAAGACTTTCGAAGGTAATAATGATGCGTTTAAATGGTGGCGATTAAAATAAAATATTTGGTTCATCCAGTGTCAGCGTTGGTAACTCGATGAATTGAGGTGAATTATTATAAACCGTGTGTTAAACGTCTTGGGATCCTAATTTCACAGACCTTTCGACCTCCCTGCTGCGAACCTCTCTCATCACTGTTGTTTTAAGAGAGAAGCCACGGCGGCGATTCCCTAACTCCCGATCAGCTAACTCTTTCTCTCCCCCCTCCTGCCTCGAAAAAGTTTCCCTCTCGGTGCGACAAGTGTCAAATAATCGAACGTGCGACCTCCAGTCTCGATTTGTCGTTCGAGAGCCGCTCGAGAGTACACGATTCAAATCTCGGGGGTTTGATCCATTGGGACGGTTGCCCGCTTTTATCTCTTCCCTCTCCCCGCCAGCCACCGCCGCATTCCGCGAGGGATATCCCCCACCCCACCCTCGAGCCGTGGCAGCTGCCCCCACACCCCTACCTCTCTCCCCTTCCCCACACTCCCTCCGCCTGCACTCCTCCCACTCTCCTTTCCCCCTCTCCCCCTTTTACCACACGTCCTCTCTCCCTCCCTCCCCGTCCATTCTTCCCACTCCACTTCTTCATCTTTCTCCTTTTTTCGCGAATACTATTTACTGTTTTCTCTGTTTTATTATTCTCGGAATACCCCACTTCCAGTCATCCTTTCCATTTACGCTTCTTTCACTTACAAATCTAGCCCTTCCTTGCACTCCCTCTCTGCCTAAGCACTCCCATTACGATGTATTCCCATTTCGCCCTCCAGCATTCCTCTCCAGATTCGCATCTCGTTGTTATTGTTGTGTTGTCATTGTCGTCCGATGTAAAGGCCAAAAAGTGCTGTTTTCGGACCAAGACGAATAAATGTCGTCGTCTCTCCGAAGATTCTTTCCTGTCTTTCATTTTTGTGTTCTCCCAATTTTCCTCTCTTCCAATCTTTCCTCTCCCTCCCGCTCTCGTTCTTCACTTTCCAACTTGTCCCTCTTCCGGCTCCGGAACAGCCCTCCCTTTCCCTCCCCTTTGGGTGTCCTCTCCCCTCTCTTCTCCTACTTTCCCCACTTCCTTATCTCCTTAGTACTCCTTCCCACCCATTGGCACTATATAAATCCCCGCCTCGCATTCCGATACTCTTTACTCCTCTCTCCTCGGTCCCCCTTCATCTCTTTCCACCCCCGATGCCCTCCCAAACACCTGAAATCCTCCACCCCTGCCCCCAAGCCACTTCCCCCTCGCTCTCGTCCCCAAACACCCTTCACCGCCGGAGGCTTGAGGAATTCCGGCCCCTCCTGGCCAAAATGCCATTTATTGCGATCTCTGCGAAATTATTTGAGTGAACAATTCGCAACTTCCTTTCTTGGAATCGTTGACCTAGGCCAAAATAAATAGGTGAAATCTGCAAGTATAATATTAGCTGCAGTTGCCGTGGTGTTATTTACGTCGTGGGTAATTGACAGATGAACACTATCGATGACCTGACTAGAAAGATGTACGACACATACGGTATGCTCATGTCTTCTGAACTTTCAAAGTCACGTCAACGCACTCGAGGGAAGATAACACTTTTTTCCAGCCGTGAAGCATATCGCAAGTTTCATTTTATCCCCCCCCCCTCGCCGAGCCACCCCTGACCATTGGAGTCGCCTAAATGGCAGTCAATTCATTCTCTTAAAGGATGATGTTCCAAGACATGGACTCTCGTACAGGTCTCCTGTGCACCCGTGTGTGATCCGTCCTGAAAGATCCGGGGCGAAAGTGGCGCCTATTCATTGGGATTTGGGATTTTGTGAAGCATTTCGGTTGAGGCTGGAGCAGCAACATGCGCCAAGGCGTGCCGCGGGTTCATCTGCCCCCACACTCAATGTATTGGGAGTGGTCGTTGCACTCGCCCCTCGCGTGCAATTCGTTGCACTTCGCACGCCCCCGAGCATCAGTGCCCCTGTCACACCTTCGCTTCGGTCCCCGCCCCCACCCCAACACATTTCCGCCCCACAAACCCCGTTCCTTTTGCCCTTTCCACCCTGACCCCTCCCTCCCCATCCCCTCCCCCTTACCTCTTCTCCCGCCTCCCCCGCCCCAATTCACGGTCAACAGCTGTTGCTCTGGACAGTGGCAAGGTGCGACGGCCTGCGTTGCCAAGTGAGCACGAGCCTCGAAGGCCAACGCTCACGGAAGAGCGGACGGAGGCTGCTGCTGCTGCCCTCTTCGATGGCGGCGGCGGCCTTGCTCTCCCTCTCCCTCCCTCCCTCCCCAAATGCTCTCCGTATTTGTTGTATCATTCCTCCCGACACCCCTTCCACCATCCGCACGCCCCCAGCATTCATTGCACCCTCTCTCGTGGGGCGCCACCTTATTTGAACTCCCCTCCGCCCCACCTTCTCCTCTTTTCCCTCCCGCGTTGCGTCACAATCGCGCATGCCCCTTCTCGATCTGCTTCCTCGCATCCCGCCCCTCCCCTCTTGCTCTCCGCGTCGCCTCTCCACTCCTGCGGGTTGCCTTCCCCTGGTCTTCCTGTCCGAAACGTCGCGCGCCCTCTCCGTTCGCATCGTCGTCAACCCCTTCAATCCTGATAGACATACGCGGCCGCCGTGTGCCGAGTTGTCCGGCGTGCGTGCGGCCCGCAGTCCCTCTCCCCCGCATCGGCGTCTTACGTTCTCCATTGTCACGAAGATGATGTAGCGTATATGTATGTGTAAGAATCCGCCGCGTTTTCGAGGAAACCTTTCGTGGTTTGTGACTCCACATCCAAGCTCGCTCTAGTGCTGATTAGTAGCTTCGTTTCCTGCTCCATCTTTGATCACTTGCACAAATAACATTTGCAAAATTGAGGGCACATTTCACCCTTTCATCTTTTCTCGGCGGTGGCCGTGTCTGTTGCCAATTACGCAAGGGAAAATACATTCTTGGCCATGCTAAAGTAATTACCAGCCAAAGTTAAGGTCACATTGACGGAGAGAAGCTTTTTGATTGTGACTATTTTCCAGTCAGTTTGGTTAAAATCAAAGCAGAAAACATAAGTAGTGGGGATGTTGAACATTTTACTGTCTAATTGGCAACTTGACGGTTATGCTATGTTGCTATCGCAGGATTTTTTTATTAATGGTAAAACTAAAAATGTACACGTTGCAGGTATATTTTACGGTCAAGGTTAATTGTTGTGACCACGTTCGGAGTTTGTTATGCGTATGGAATCGATCTGTCGGGTCTGGTCTTAATGTCATGAGTGAAAAATGAGATATCGGCATGTAAAATGAAGCTCGGAAATTAGTCTTCAACTTCTTTTTGGAACAGTGTAATGATTATTTGTCGAAAAAGTTGATTTTTCCAAACATGTATTTAGACAAACATGACGGATGAGGCTTTAACCGCGTGTATATATTACGATTCTCACTCCTCTGCTCAAAGTAAAATGTAATGAGTTAGCTCAATGCAGTTTTTATAGTTCATTTTCTTAGATATTTCTTGACATATGGCAGTGAAATTATGTATGTTTCGTGTTGTAACTGTTAAAACCTTTTTATGATAACTAAAATTCCCTAAGCCCATTTGCTAATCGAGTGTGCAAACTTCCATGTTTCTATACTAAGGAGACCTATTGTGTAACACAAGGGCGAGAATACCAGGGAGCATTAACAGCGGTAATTCTCTAATTCGATATAATGAGCGGCCTTTTAAAAAGTAATTGGCTATGAGGTCACTTGGATAAGAAATTCCTGTACATACATTACCGACTCAAATGCAGAATGTGTGTTCTGAAGTTTTCAATGTTTTAGAACATATTCCCACAATTTATTAATTCTGGAACATTTTAAATTTAAGACTAATTTTTCCACCGTTTTTGAATCGACTCCATGGCTTAAGGTTTAAGGGTAGTTGTTGGTAAGTGTGTTTTGGGGCCAATTCGGGGGGTGGAGTTGTCGGGAAATGCTCTGCCGAAATTTCCGAAGTATATTTCTGGATTTTGTGTGCTTGTAGTCCATCAAATGCGCCATATCTATCTTTAGTTTCGGTTAAAAACACCTTTGGTAGTAGAGATAGTAGGACTAACTGCTCCAGTTGGACAGATTATTTCCTAGTTCCGCATTCATTGGTCATTGGGACTTTTTTAAAGTCTACATCTACGTAGCACCCCGCAAAGGCGTATGGCGGGGGGTGTTTGGTCACCACCCGTAAAAAGGAACAAAACCACATCCAAAATGAACATATGTGTAAAATCACATCCATATGTATAAAACTATACCCACAGTGGCGTGTACGTAAATTCATGCAAAAATCCTTTCATTCTTTACGCATGCAAATATATGTATTTTCTTATAACAAATAATTGCACCTTATGTTGCAGTACGAAATTTATCCAATAACGTGAAAGATAGAGTTTGAAAAGTAAGAAGGCGAAATTCCACTAGAACAATGGGGATACCAAGTTCGACTGCGTTCCCTTGCTATTCCAAATTTTCTCTCACAGCTGTTTTAATCCATTGTGCTCAGTGTACGGCTACAAAAATAGATTGAAATGCTTAGAAATTTCCAAAAAATAAACGCAAGGACTCGTGGATGTCATGCTTTCTTTTGGGAATCCTATTATTAGATACGGTGAAGTGGGAGGTGTTGTGGTAATGTTATAGTATTCGTTTATCTCCTCGCTATGTCAAAATATCGCTATTTAATGTCGTCTTATTTCGAATTGATTATTGGTGTAAACTCCGGAATAATTACCTCGTGTTATTGAAAGTAATCCAGGAGAAGACTTGACCAAAAGTGAGACTGATTTCCATTTTTTTCCTAGAACTACAATGACTAACACCAAATTTCATTTGTAACTCTTGAAAATTAGGTTCCAAAATGAAATTACGAAGGTAAAAAAAATTTAATGAAGAAAAGCGGATTTCTGAAATTCCGCGAGTGAACCACAATTCTCTTTAACGAGAAATATCCACGTTTTTACTGTCTTCTCGTGGTTTAAAATCTCAAAAAATTCCGGCTCTATCTCATTCCGACCTTTTTACATATTCCTTTACTGCGCAGGACGGAGGACGTTCTTCCGTGAAAAATCATGACATGGGAAAACGAGTGATCGATTTGAACTCAGCTGGTTAAATCAGTGTGAAATTGTAAACTGAAACAGCAGAACATAAAAAAAACAAACTGCAGTAACAGAAAAAAAGCCAGTGTTGTAAGCTTTCATTCAAAGGCATTTGGTTTATACCTTTTTTTAAGAGGTGTTTAGTTATTATCCATTCAAACTTAACTGGTGTATAATTAATGGCGTTTTGAGTTGGGTTGGGCCTCTTCCTTCTTACGTACTAACAGTTTTTTTTCTTTTATTTCCAGGTAAGTTGATGGTCTCGCTTCTCTGAGATGGAATTAACCGCGAAGACTCGATTGAGGTGACTGTGGAGGCGTGGTGTGGAACGGCGCTTCCGTCGTGGTTTAGCGTAGAGGGGCGAGAGGGATGAGCGGGGGGAGGGTGCGGGGGTGGTATCACGGGTGTGCCGGGGGGTCGGGCGGGTGAGGGTGGCGTGGAGTAAGTGGACCCCATCCGCGGAAGCTAATTAATTGTCTTGATCGAATTGCATGGTTTAGTAGCCTTCGCCTTATACAAACGATTTCGGTCGCTTGGAAAATATAATGGCCGGACAGTCGAGAGTGCTCACCCTGCACAGGTCGTCTGTCATTCGAGGCGGGAAAACACCTCGCAACGCACAACTTCGGCTGTGATTCGGGTGGCTTCGAGTTAGCGAACACTTGACGAACGCTTTGGAAATGCTCAGCGCAGTAATTGATGATTTGTGCAAGCCTCAAGTTTTTGCCAATCCGCTCTCTTTTGAAAATGAGATGCCCAATACCGTAACCTTGTAACAATCTAAAAGTAGCTTATGCCTAAAATCAAACAAAGGCAACTGCTCCGTAATTCTGGACAAGAACGCCTACTATCAAATAATGACCCAACTTATTGAAAATAGCCCTTGCTTTTAAGTCTCAAAAACCCTCTAAACCACCGCGTCAATCAGGACGCAAAGTTGGTTGCTCACAAATCCCTTCGATTCAAACTCCACGTTTCCAACCCCACCCTTCCTCGACTGTATGGCCTTCCAAAAATTCGCAAGAACGACTGCCCTATGCGTCCCATCGTCTCACATATAAACTCCCCCACCTTCCATTTATCAAAATGGTTAACCCAAGAGTTTTCGAATATCGGTTTCCGAAACGACTCCAGAATCAGAAACACTACGGACTTCATCAAAAAATTAAATACGTCGACTTGAAAGGCACCGACATTCTGGTTTCCTTCGACGTACTATCACTCTTCCCTAGTGTCCCTTTTCCCGAAACATTCAAGTTCCTTGAAGATTGCTTTCGTCTAAACAAATCTTGAAAGAAACCCTAAATGAATACGTTGTTTTAACGAACTTAGTCATGAATGAAAATTTCAGTTTACGGTCTCGGCTATCTCTTTTTAATTGCTCCGCGTCATTTCATATTTACAATCTCTTTTAACTGAACATAATTTATGGTGTTTTTGGATTGAGAATCGAGTTTTTTTGTTTTCTCAAAAGAGCAGAAATATTTTTTCTTCTTTGCGACTAATGTCTGCAAATGAACGTATGTCCTGAAAGCCGTGCATTGTATCAAAACTTCTTACAGATAAATACGAATTTAGGTGACAAGGAGAATGTATTGTCAGTACTTTGTGATTGGCTGTGGCTCAGCTCCTCGTAGATATTTGAGGGAATGGCAATAATCATGAGACTCCTTATTCTGTGCAATTACGTAGCAGCAGGATTCTTTGAAAATCTCTTCGGTGGTCTTAGTTACGTATGTGAATTGGTTAAAAAGCCACCAATTTCCTTTAAAGTACGCACACACCAAGCTTTAATTTATTGAAGTTATTGAAGAAATCTCTTGTTTTCCGACAGTGTCCCGTTGCGTTGCAGTGTTAGTGATGCAGCCGTGCACAATTCGTGTTTCCCTCTCGTCCCTCGTGACATGTTGGGGGGGGGGAGGAGTGAGGTAATTTTCACCGGCAGCAAGTGAATGGCCGAAAGTGAGTGAGGCGAAAGTTGATAATTGGTGAGTTTTGTGAATGACTCGAGATAAACTTGAGTGTGGAAAGAAGAATGGGGAGTTCAGAGCTCTTGCTACCCGCGGGAAAGGTGTCATGTTTACGGAATGTTTGTTTGTTGCTCGTTGCGTTCAATTTTACCCTTCGGGGGAAAAGTGCCCACTTCAGAGACCTAATCAGCATTGCGCGAATGAGTAAGTACATGGATGCAATCGCCGAGTGGGTCCTGGGAACGCTTTTGGCATTTGGTGAGTGACCTGAGATTTATTTTGGATTCTGTTAAATTGATTTTCATTCATGTTCATTTTGTTTACACGGACCAGAAGCGTCGTTGATGTGTTTGTTCCCGCAGGATCTTCACACATATTTAATAGAAACTGATGCAAAGAATGGGGAATAGTGTTTTTTTAAATAATTCTCCCTTCTCCCTACGTTTGGAGATCGTCCACCTTGTGGTTGAGGTTTTTTTTGTTTCTACATCCTAAAGGAAGCGAGAAAATGTCCCCCAGGAAACGTCATTTTTTTAGATTGAATAAAAAAAAGTAATGGAGATTTAATGTGAAGATGACTCCGAAAATATTATATATGGTCTTCTAAGGAGCCTGACTGAAATACCATAAAGATGGTATTACACAATGTCATGGCGTCATACTGCGCCCACAGTTTCGTTGGATTCTGGTTGATCTACATATCTAGATGGACAGGTGTTACTCGTATCTTGTCCCAATATGTTCGAACGGAACATAAATACGTTATCTCTAGACACTTAGAACGGAAAAGACAAATTTTCTTATGTGACATTATGAAGCTCTCAAGCCTTCGTAGAATCTATCACTACTGGCCCTTGTTACTCTGGTCACTTTTTCCAGTTCCGTAAATTACTTGGTGATATGATATCTACTTGCTAACGACAAAAATGAAATGCGAATGACCTCATGTTGGGTTATCATATGTGTCATTAAATTTGAAATGGACTTGGGGAAAAAGAAGTGACTGGCTCTTAGCATCAAGCGCATTTCTTTTCCGAGGATATGCCTATAATTGTGTTAAAATTGTTATTGACACTGTCTTGAAATAAGCTTCAATCACTGTAGAAAAGATGGATATCAACGCCTAGGACGGTTCAATGAGGCATCGTTTCGACTTCATAATGGACGTAGTGGTGTGAGAGCCGGTAAATACCCTGGCGAAATGAGATTCTGTCGTTTAGTATGCAGTGGATGCACGTGATAGAGGATTTGTATTCGTCTATCTTTCAATTTGATATCTCTGCTCACGAACAGTATCACGCCAAGACATTGTTTATGGACCATAAATATTTAAAAGGAATATCGAAAAACTCCTGGATTACCTAATACATCTTCGACTCATTTCGAAAAGATAAACAGTAAGACTTGCATCCTTTTCCTCATCGTTTAGTTCATCCTATAGGATCGCTGATGGTGCAAAGCTGGGGATGAATTTCCTCAGCGCGGAGGGCTTAGGCACCTTGTCGCTTATCCCTGAAGTGTACGCTATTGTGGCTGCGTAGATTTTCGCAGCGGTGGCTTGAATAACTGAAACAATTGAAAAACCCGAATATGCAGAATTCTGTGCGCTATTGTTTTCACCAATCCCTCTTCTGTCTTTTGGAATGGAGCATTTTAGCGTTGAGGAATTGTTGCACGGTTACTGAAGAGTATTGTGCGTGCGGTTGGAAGGGTTCCAGGGGAATATAAATGCCGAGCATGCTGGGAGCGAGATCACTTTTGGTTTAGTCCCTTGGGCGTCATCAGTGTGTTTCCTACGTTTCGCAGCCACCCTCGGCATGTCTAGAAGAATCATTCGTTTAGAGTCGTGGGGGAGGAAGTTCTTCGTCGGGGGTTTGGCGGAAGGATACTTCTTGGGGAGGAGACACAAGCCAGAGGCCTTTTCGGACGACCCACGCGTCTCTCGTTTCTTCTTGATGTAGTGCGATCAAATATTTAGTCTCCGAGGGAACGCATAACCGGAGTTAAAACAAAATTTCCACGATCTTGAATGGAGTGAGTGCCTGGGTCTTGGATATCGCAAGAGCCTCTGAAAAGCTTGAAGAAGTAATTTATTAGTAACAAAGAATTCCTGCGAACCACTATCTTTATATTTTTTGAGGGAATGATTGATACTCTCGGCCGATAATTGAAATAACCAGAGTGCAACTTCCACTCTGGTCATGAATTTTTTCATGGCCAATCCCTAGGTTTTAGTGTGTAGATGTTAAGTTAATAAAGATTGTGTCTTGCGAAACTATTGACAACATTCTCGCTATGATAATGACAAGAAAATTCATTATGTGCATTAAATGCACACATTCTAAGTACTTTCGGTTCTCGAATATGTTTCCTTCGGGTGCATAAACCGCTCACAGATTTCAGTGTAAATTACTTTTCCACTTTTGCCCAAGTGGTTAGAGCATCGGTCCGGGAAGTCGAAAGATCCGGTGTGCAAGTTCTGGTCAAGGAAATATTTTTGCGCTTTTGATCTGCTCGATTCCGCCTTCCCCACCTCTCCTGTGTTCGTCCGTTATTTGTGTGCTCCTATCCTTTTTCCTTATTTCTATATTATTTGTTCGCCATATGGTGGGATTTCGTGTTTGAATGTGTGTATTATATATATATATATATATATATATATATATATATATATATATATATATATATATATATATATATAAACCATAAACACAGTAATCAACCCGAATGTCGGTTTAGTAGGTGATGGTAGAGCTCACCCATGTACCAAGCCCGACGGCGTGTGAATATTCACACATCAGGGTAGGGGGGCCAGTTCCTTTCCCTGTGCCAGGTATGGCTTCCCAGGAAGATCTGGTACCCGAAAAATTACTTAGCTTGGGTGGAGCTGCAGGTGCCCAAAGTGCCTTGCCCGGGAATCGAACCCGGGACCCTCCGGTCAGCAGTCCAACGCTCTACCCGCTAGACCACCGCGACCCGCGAATCCACAATATATATATATATATATATATATATATATATATATATATATATATATAGATGGATTAGAGAAGAAGATGGAAGAATGTAAACACAGAGTTTGGCAAAATGAAGTACAAAGAATTAATATATAGATATTCATTCAAACATAGAAATAGGTATAAGGAAAGGGGATAGGAAAACACATAAAAGGCGAACACAGGACATGTGGGGAAGGCGGTTTTTTGAGCAGATCACGAAAGTAAAAATATTTACTTAACCGAGATTAGAACACCGGACCTTCCACTTGCCGGGCGGATGTGCTACCGATTACACCACCAAGGAAACTTAATTCACACTGAGTTCTGCGATGTTTTTAAAATGCCCAAGTGCTCCGAATCATTTACCAAAGGAAGGCTTTAGGGAGCTTTTCCACCCACCAAAGGAGAAATAGACAATACACACAAGAAGAGGGGACAGTTGGTTAGAAAGCATATAGTATCATAGAGAATAGAAACAGTACGTTTCGTGGCAAGAAGAAGAGATGAGCCACATTGGCCAGATACACACTTCGTATTGGAATATACAGGTGTTTGTATGCATGTATGTGTGTGTGTACACACATATAGGTGTGTCTGTCTAAAAATATATATATTTAGATGATTTCAAATTACGTCAATAAGTACCACCTTTATATCTTAACAAATTCATTTACCGCCAAATACGAATCAATTGCTTTGATTTTGAAGTTTAGTTATCCCCGCCCGTAATTTATATTGACAATATTTTCAAACTTTGATGTGACACCTTTTCTCCATGGTTTTGCTCAAGAAGCGGGAAAAATTGTAATTTCATTTGGCTCTCTCCTGTTTGGGAAATATGATGAATCTTGGTTGGTGTTAAATTTTCCATGGACTGAAATTTATTGATGCTGATGTCTTGAATGCCCAAACGTCTCACCTGGTGATGATCTGAATCAATCTGCTGGACCCCTATATATTTCGATTCCCTTCCCCCAGTATTCATAGTCCGGGACTTCACATTAACAATCGTTGAACTATTGTAGAGCTATATTTTTACGAACTGTGATATAATTTTATTTCTCCACGACGTAATGTGAACATGTGGACACCGAAAGAGAATAATTTAAAACAAGTAAGTGAGTCATGCACATAAATCCCATCAGCACACTATTCTGACTAAAGCACACTCCAAGTAAAGAGAAGAATAACCAAATAAAATAGTGTCTAGAAGTGCAAGGTTATGGAAAGTAAGGAGAAAAGTCAGTTGAAAACCCAAAAACAATTGTGTGAAACGCCAGTGAACTCCACTGATCGTCTCATCGACCAACCGAATCGGAGGCACGAACAATGTTAGAGTGCAGTACGAAGTGTCTTTCAAATGGTCATGGGAGAATCATGGGCCCTGGGGTTGCGTAATGATCAGAGGTTCATTCTGGTTTGTTTGTGAGATTCATTTATTTCTGAGAAATGACCTCACAGCTGCATCGCTTTGGCAAATAATAATGCTTGCTCTGGAATTGCTCTACGCTGCTGTGGATGCATCTCCCCGAGGGGCGAGTGCACTCCCGCGACTGGAGAGCCGTCCTCGCATTTCGCGGCCCGCGGAGGAAGTCTTCTCGGCTTAGGACCGATGTGCCAACGCATCTCCGGGTGCGCGTCACTCTTCGCGCCGCGCGTTCTTCTCCCACTCCCCCCTTCCCCTCCTCCACACGCCCACCCCCTCTAGAAGGGATCGGCGGGGTGATCGAAGGAGGGGGCGCGGCGGGGGAGGGCGTCGGCGGGGGGATTGGGTAGACGGTGGTAATTCGGAGTGATTATCCTGTGTAATACCCTTTGTTTCGTTGCCAAGGGAGTCCCGTGCTGTTCCGCCACGCTTCCATTCGCTTAGTTTTTAGTTTGTGGGATCTTCGAACTCATTTGCCGTGTACACATGTCACGTGTCTCGCAGTCATGGTAATGCAGATATGTGAATGCATTAGGGAAGTCGCCTAGTTCTACGAAGGGCCCGAAGTAGCATATCGTAATCTAATATTTATCTACAACGATCCCTCCATCTAATTTCAACTAATTGAAATCAAGCTCGCTTTCTAAATGTGGTTTAATTTAAACCAAATCTTTCAAAATCTCTGTCACTTAAGTTCATGGTGAAAATATTCCGCGGCATTTTGAAACGATGCAAACCGGTATATTACTGAGAAATTCCTCGCTGGAGACTTCGGTCGGCCAGCTGCCCTTTGACGCATTCAAATCACAGACCTCTTCGCAGTTGATGTTTATCGAATATTTTCCCACGCCTTTTCCTTTTCTGCCTGGAGATTGCGGGTTTCCACTTCATTCAGTGCGAATTAGGACCCATAAACGACCGGTGCCCGTTTCCTCGCTTCGGGCGCTGTGTCATTGGAAGTCGAATGTGATGTGCGAACCAGGACGTTGCAATCTTAAGACCAACCACCATTTTTCCTCTACCGCGCCCACTCCACAGTAGAGAGTGTGTTTATGTTGTAAGAAATAGGCCATTAACTTCCCTTTTAGCCATTTCCATCGGCGAATGCGTGGAGTTGATGGAAAGGTTCTACTGTTCCGTGCTTTGGTATTTACATACGAGGGCAGGCTGAAAACTAATGCACACCTTCCTGTAGACCACAAACAGAATGACCTTCGGAAACACTCCTGGTGGCATGTGGAAGTACCATTCCCCCTCAACGCGCATGCACTAGAACACGTCTCCAATTCTTCCGCTTCTCAAAATACACTGGTTGAATTTAACGACCTCAAACCAGCGCATGCGTGTTGAGGGGGAATGTTTCTTCCAAATGCCACCGGAGTGCTCCTGAAGGACATTCTGTCTCTGGTATACGAGCATGTCTGCATTAGTTTTGAGCCTACCGTCGTGCGTCCGTTGAATCTCGCTCCTTACACCTTGGTTTCAGTTTCCTGAAGGCTCAATAGTGTGCATGGCAGTAGTTCAAATATCAGTGGAAATTATTGGGAGACGCAAAGAGATTTTTAAAAATTGGGTATTTTGACTATAAACTTTTGGCGATACGTATTGTTCGTCGGAAAGTGATCCCTTAATTCTTTTACATGGTACCTTGCAAGTCACCGCTAGGGTATGAGGCAGGGGGCGAGTCAACACCAGGCAAGTAACACGAAAAATTTAGTTCTTGTTAATTGTTAATTATCAATAAATATGTAAAATATTTTCGCGTAAAGTAGATAATGTTCACTACTAGTATAGTGAAGTATTACTTATGAAAATCACTTGCAAAACGGTGTCTTAATTGTAAAGTAACCTCCTTTCGTTTGGGAGACGAGCTGCTATTAAAACAATGACTGCATATTAGGATGCTTGAAATAAAAAATGCTCTTTCTTCATGTCGCTGTCGGTTCTACACTTGGCCACTCTCCTCTTATTTTCCTCGTGTCTCCGATGGCTGTACGATGGAGCTTAAGATACATTTTCAAAATGATCGCCAAAGGGACAATCTTTCAATAAATGCCAGAGATTTAATCTGCTATTTAAGCTTTGCTCAGTGAGTTCATTCCCAATCTAGACCCTCTAATAATCTAGACAGACTACATAGTTTATCATAACAACATTTTAATATTCTGAATTCTATGGTTTCAGGCTCAACTTTGTGGAGGTTCATTTTCGTTTAAAATGAATAACGATTTGTTAGGTACCTGATGATGACGCCGAAGCGTTGAAACCGGTAGTACGAATAAAAATCGTGTGGAAGTTACAAAGTGTATTCATTTTAAACGATTTTAATATTCTATCGGATCTGGAAATTATATCTATAATTTTACGAGTAAATTTGTTTTTCTTTCAGAGATTGGCCTTAAAGTATAAATTGTTTGAGCTAATTGAAAATTATGAGATGGCCTGAGTCTCGTGTAGTTTTTGTAGAATTGGTTGATTAAGAAAATATATTAAGTTAGGCCCCATTGTCATTTTTGAACAGAAATAAGAACTGAGGCCATTGAAAACTTTATTTTGCAAAATTTAGCCTACATAGATTTTGTCCCCTTCATCAGAGTACTCTCCATTCGTTGCTATGCACGCTCATTCCATCTTCTTTTCAACTGTTTAAAGTGCCCTTGGAAGTCCTCTTGGCAGTTAGGCTTTTTTTAGTTTTCTCGTCGTTTCTCGCTTTATTGTGTTTTCCACATGTCTTCCCAGTGTGTACATGTCCCCTCATCACACTTTTGCATTTTCGGAATAGGAAAAAGTCGCAGGGGGCGAGATCTGGCGAATGAGGAGGATGATCAAGGATCAAGGTGATTGAATGATTTGCCAGAAACTGGAGAACAATCCATGCTGAATGCGCAGGTGCATTGTCATGGTGAAGGATCCATTCATCATGTTTGGTTAAAACAGTGTGAACTGTTGATTTTCCTAATTTCAGTTCATCAGCCATCAATCGGAGAGTTTTTCGACGATCGGTAAGGACGAGAGACCGCACACGATCAATGTTGTCGTCAACACAGGTGGTCGAAGGGTCGTCCCGACCCTGCATCATCCGTGGCGTCTTTAAAACGCGTAATCCACTTGAAAACGCATGCTTTCTTCAGAGCATCATCACCGTTAACAGCTGTCAACATTTCAGTAGTTTTTGGATAACTCTCACCGCACCTCACCAAAAACTTGGTGTCGATTCGTTGCTCCTTGATTTCGTCAATTTCCATTTTCGACAAACGGTAAAAACAAAGCCAATAGAAACTAACATAACTGGCCCCATACTCACAGCTCGACCAACCGCCAAGCACAGACGGCTCATCGGGTCTCAAACAACTAGCTCCGCTGGTGGGTGGGGCTACAGTCCGCGTCATGGACGCCAGATTGCACCAGTTCGCGCATTTATTGCACAGACCACGTAATTAATATTTAGTTTGAATTTTATCAAAGAGAATGGAGGGAGAGCCATGGCACACCTCCGAACCCACTCCTGTGTCAAGGGGTGATCCCCCTCCCTCCTGTTTAGGGTGGGCAAGTGATTACGCAAATTGTATTTCTGAGTCTAAATGAAAGTGCTCGCATGCCTGAGCTGATTCCAATATTTGCGACTGTTTCGTTCGACCTAAATCACTTCTCTCTCTCTCTACCAGCACTGCCACCCATATATTTTGAACGCCTTATTAATCCTGCGGAATGGCTGAGCACTGCCATCACGCTGGCACATGAAAAAGCCACCCGTTCGTGAATAAATGGAAAGTTCGGGGAAGTTCCCCTTGTATTTTTTTCGACTAAATATTCCCTTAGGCCAGTTTTTGATCTACGACACGTTGTCAAAAAACTTCCGGAACTGCCGCCTTCCCTTTATCAAGGTGGAAACAAGTAGATCGTTGGAAAACTTGGTGATGGACGGCCGGGCTCATGAGGAGGCGATGCCAGAATCAATTATTCGGTCCATCGTGCCCCGGTGTATCACGGTCTGGTTTTATCTTTGGGCCATTTTAGGTCTCGTCAATCGTTTGGGAGTTCATCAATTAAAGGTGTACCGTGTCAATCAATTCATCAGTGATCGCACCAAGCGACTCCGCACCCCTCCATCCACATCCTCCTCCCGCCCTCGCACTGGCCGACCGCCGTCCCCTTTTCCTCCGACTCCCCATTTCCCCAACATCCCCAAACAAGCCTCATCTCTCTCTCTCTCACACACCCACCACCCACCCACGCAAATACATATTGCATTCCCCTCCGGTGCCTCCCTTCCCTCTGCCCCTCGCCGCCCTTCCCCCCTCCTGGTTACGCTCCCTACTCTTTGCTGTCTCAATTGTCCGGGCGTGGAAACAGTCCCAATTCTGTTGTCAGGAGTTCCTAGGTAAATTGAGCAGCCAATGCGCTTTCCCTGCGTCGAATCGTACACATAAACAAACGTGTTCGATTCTTCGCTTTGATATACGTAGTTCGTTTGTTCTTCGTACGTAAGGCACCTGGTTTTTAAGTTATTCATTTACTCTCCGGCCTTTTCGCTATTTTATTCCGACCGTAGTCAATCTGTGGAACATAGCATTTTCAGGAAAACATAATAATGTTGAAGGAATAATATTTCTAGTCGATGAAAGTAGTCAACGCCTGGAAATTATAATCATAAGGCGAGGGAGAGAAAACCTCGAAAATTATATTATTTTCCTGATATATAGTAGCCAAAAATCAGTGTGACTTGAATACTTTTCGTGGAGTGCCTTCTGTTATCAAATGACCGAATGGGTTGTTGCGATGGCAACCAGTCTTTTTAACCAAGGGTTCAGGGTGGCCTGTTACCATTCCTCTTTAATTACTCCTGAGCGGGCAAAACCCTGTGGATTTTAATATTCAGTTTCTTCCTACAAGATTGAAGAATGAAGAGACCTGTAATTCCTTTACGGGTGTTCCGAAATCCGCAGAACCCGATGTGGTAGGTGATCCTTTCGATTTGTCTCTCCAGTGGTAACCTCATCCAATTTCCTGTATCACGGTTCAGCTCGCTTGAGTTGCAGATGGAAGTTATCAATCAATGAATTCACCAGATTTTGCTATCTCTGGCAAAAGAATTTCATTAGTGGGACGAGGCAAGTATCTCGGGTACACAAATTCACATTCACAAAGAGGATTTACCAGTTTTTTTTTTTAAAAAGGTGGGCCGAAATGAGCATGTGTACTGTATCAAGCATCGTACTTGTGTCGCGTGTGTGCATAGCATCGGGATAAGTAGGGAATATCCGGCGTCGATCTGGGTCGTGTGGCGGACGTGGTCGTCGTGGAAGGGAGACGACACGCCGCCAGTCGAAAGGAATACCACGACGAGGAGTGTAATCCCTCCCGAGGGCAATCTCGGTCGAAGGGCTGGGAGGAGGGCAAAGGGAAAACATGAGTGGGTTTTTGTGTTAAAAAGGCCGGTTAAATGTTAGAGAATTGTTTCCATGGGGATTGGCCAAATCCGGCTGAAGGGATTTCGGGAGTCCCCTTGCGAGGCACCGTTACTCTCACCCCCCTCCGCTCCGTTAATCTGAGGTCAATGTAATCTAAACTGTTGACAGACAGCAGCACAGGAGGATGTTCAGATTAATCGTGTCTGAGAGGCAAAACAAATGAAAGCTGGCACAAAAGACGACGCGACATCAGCGCCAGGATGAGCAGTGAAAACGGAAAAAGATGACCTCCTCCTTAGCGTGCCTTTTAAGTTTGTGACTTCGGTTTCTTCGATTTTAGTGATTGAGGAACATCGATAAGTTGTTCCGGAAGAGTCGGGATGAGGAGGGGGACCGAGGCCTCCCTCGTGGCACCTGCGGGCGCTGCAGTGACTTAAACCGGCCCTCAAGTGGGGGCAGTGGAGTAAAATGCTTGCAATCCCCCACCCCACTCCCAATTGCGGAGGAATTGGGAATTTCGCACGACTAAGGGTAATTATCGTGAGGGAAGAGGGAACGGTGACGAGGCGACTTCCCCTTCGCTGGATAGCCGGTGCCAGCGTTTCATTCGTCGCTTTCTTCGAATGCTCTTCGAATTGGAAGGCTCGTGTTTTTCAGAGCATCGACATGGACGCTTCGCAGCAGCCCACCTCCCTCCCCCTCCCTCTCTCACTCCCCGTCCCTTCCTCTCACTAATACAGTCACAACTCCCCCTTCCATCTATCACTATTTCCGTCATTCTCCCGCCCCAACCTCTCTTTCTCTTCTTCATCTCTCTCCCATTCCGTCTCTCTCCCCCCGTCGTCCCCCCATGCGCCCGCTCCCCTCCCCTCACTCCTTCTCCCGTGTCGCTGTTATATCTCTCCCATAACCCACAGCTGTGCGATGTAAATTCAAGCCACGAGTAAATGCCTCGGCTAGAGGGAAGGGGGCGGGGGAAGGCGTGTGGAGGAAGTTGCTACGCCGGGAGAGAGGGTTGTTGGGGGGGGGTGTGATAGCGCAGGGGGGAAGGGCTTCGCTTCGCTTGTATGTGTTCGCTCGCTTCGAGGGAGGGCGGAAAGAGAGCGGAGGCGGTGTGCGTGCGTGTCGGGTGATGCGAGTGGAGATGCTGCTTGCTCTCTCGTCGCTTTGATGGCCGGGGAGGGGGGTGGTGGTGGTGCTGCTGCTGTTGCTTGCGAGGGCGATGCATGCACGGAATGGAAGCATACGCGAGTGGGACACATGAATGGACGGGTGGGTGGGTTGGGCAGTAGTCGCGGTCGACTCGCTATTCTGTAAAGTTCCCCGAGGATTAAGGTGGGGCGGGCGACCGGCGAGATGGCTTTATTTTTGCCCTCCTTGAGTCTATGGCGTGGGAGAGGGTGAGTTGGGGAAATTCAGCAGCTTTGCTGCCATCGCGGGGGGAGTGAATTAATTGAACTGTTTCTGATCAAGTTACTCCGAAAGGCGGGCTTCGCATCCGATCTCATCTGGGATTTACTCTCCATTTCTATCTTTCGGCCGTCTCTTTTTTTTCAACTTCCCGAGTGTTTGGTGGTGTAGGATCTTGTATTTGAATGTAGTCGGGGACGGACTCGTCGTGTACTATTCCAGAAAACTTGATCAGGTAAATGAAGGGTGGTGCGCAAGGGTCGTATCCCACTCCCTAAACCAACCCCCCCCCCCCCGTGAGGTGGTTGCTGAACTCGGGATTATTGGGCAGATGCGAGTGCTTCTCGTGCCCTACGAGCCTAGCTTCTGCAGTTATGCTCTCTCTCTCTCTCTCGTCTCCACCGGCACTGACTCGATAGCATGCGCGCGCATGTCGCCACAGCATTCTCAGAGAGTGATACGCGATGGGGGAAGGGGGGATTCCTGGTAGGAAGGGGGGTCTTGACTCCTGATGGACTGCGAGAGGGGACTTTGGTTCCGGTGTCGTTTAAGAAAATGTGACTGGTCAATTTTCTTGATATATAGTTGAAGATACACACACACACACACACACACATACACACACACATGTATGTATGTAGTATTATTACGAAATTCTGCAGACGTTACGATAAAAATTGAATTGGCACCATATTTACTCATGTATGCATTCCCGATGGGTTTACATTTGGACCTTGAATTTTGCTGAATATGTCATTTCTATAAAAATTCGAAATGAGCGTATTTTAAAGTGCACTGTTATACTAGTCCACAATCCTAATTCAAATGGAATGACCCTGGATTCTCGATCCGATATTAGTGTTTTGTCCAGTTGATTTATGATGTTTTGAGTATTCATCATCCTTATGTGTAAATATGCATAGTGTAAATTGTAGGTTTTACTTTCCCTATTGGGTTTAGTTTGAAAAGACCTTGCATTCTTCGCGTTACACGATGGTGTAATTGTCAGAGTGGAGAGTTCCAACATCCAGATTTCTTTTTTATTTATCTAATTTTAATAATTATGATGGCCACTCGTGATAATAGGTATTTGGGAGACATATTGGAAATACCGAACTGATCCAAGAAGTAGATAAAAAAATCGAGGGAAAACTTCCTCTTTGTTGGAAATAGTTTCCCTTAATTGGGATTAGTGTTACGAGAATTTCCGGAAAGTATGTCTTCTTTTTAGGTTTTGAAACACTATGTGATTTTCGGAGGACATCTAGGTTGCAAGGTAGCAGAAACCAAGAATACCAAGGAGTGGTGCCATGGGGGCGGTAGTCAGGGTCAGCCGACATCGCCTCGCTTTATAGCAGCAACGTTTGCTGCCAGCGATTAAGCGAAACCAGTGTCGAAGGAATAATTTCCCAAGAGACCTTCCGTGTCTACCGAGATCCTAAACCCTGTTTATACCATACGAATGAAGTTTTGCTTACGTTTTAGCTCACATGAATTATTTATGACTGTTTTTTTTAAGTGTAAAATGTTATGCGAATATTTATTTTTGAATGTTGTTAATACTACCCGCAGTGTTGTCAGACGATGTCAATTTTTAGTCAGGAAACATTTTTAACCTGTCCACGGTCTATATTTTCATTATAATCGATCAAAAATGTGCCATTTTCAAAATAAATAATAAATCTCTTAAAATAAATAAGCCGATTTTGTTCAGAAATTTGATAGAATGTAATGTTAGGAACGAATATCATGTTCGCTCTGAGCGGCTGGCTGCCCAAGCGATCGGTTCAAAAATCATCGGGGCAGGAGTTATTGTTGATAGAAAGATGTTTTTATATTTTATTTAATTGAAAATGTATTAATTTCCGTCGTGTGACATTTTGACGAGTAAAAAAGTAGGAACTTAAGCTTATTGTTTAATAGGAACTAAAGGTTGAATGAACCTTATGGAATGTCAATTAGCATGAAGAATTATACCCCGCATTATTCTTTTGATTGATTAGATGTACGAGGTACTCTTACATTAAGCTATCTGTCACTTTTCATTCCATTATTTTCTTCCTTGACCAGTTTTGTAAATAACTAACCAGCAATGTCACCTTTTTCCGTTCACAGTTCAATTAACTGGTAATAACACTTCTCTTTCAGCCTAAGGAAACTGGATCTTGTTTAATTTCAAAGCGTACTGGAACTAAACCTTTCAATTCTTCCATATAATATCTGTGGAGGCTTTCGTTCTCTTTCGAGGAACTGGTGTCGATGCGGAGTCACCCTCGCAGTCGCCCTCGCAGTCTCCCGACACTCGATTGCATGTCCAGAGGGCACCTCTGGCGAGAGAAGTGTCTCCCCTATTTAATGAAAGTTCTCTGATACATTCCGAGCGTAGTGTGCGACCCAATGGAAGCAGATCAGGATGCTGTCATTTGGCTAACACCGTTGTGTCTACGACTATGCTCTTGCAAGGGCAAAACGAGATTAAGGAGCAGTAGATACCTGAAATTGTTTTGATTTTTAGAGAGAGATGAAATCAGCCCATTCGAAATCCCAGGAGTAGACGCCAAGGGTCATAAAGACAAAATAAAGCTTTTCCCAACTGTGTAAATCAGATTTTCACTATTTTATAGTCACAAGAATAGCCCAAGCAAAGAAGGCGTTCATTGAGAAGAGGCAACTACTCTGTTCCAAGAACATACGATAGCAAACAAGGAAGCAATTCGTCAAGACTTTCGTGTGGAGCATGGCACTCTACGGATCGGAGACGTGGAACATTGGAAAAGTGGACCAGGGAAGAATAGAAGCCTTTGAAACATGGTGCTGGAGGAGAATGCTGAAGATTAAATGGACAGACAAAGTGAGGAACGAGGAAGCATATGGAAGAGCAGAAGAGGAAAGGACCGTATGGAGAACAAAGAGGAACTAGATGGATTGGACATACCTTGAGGCACAATGGATTAATTAGAAACATAATAGAAGGGAAAATTGAAGGAAGGATCCCGCGAGGAATGCCAAGAGACATGTGCAAAGGACAAATTAAGAAAGACGTAAAACGGAGAAGGTATCAGGGATTGAGGGGATTGACATTAAATAGGAAAGAATGGAGGGCTGCAGTAAACCAATCTTAGGATTGAAACACTGATGATGACACAAGAGTGCGGATTTTCTTTGAACAATAGAAATAATGTGCATATTACCACTCTTATTCATTCCTTCTCAATGGCTTATTGTCGGAACTATTTCCATAGTTACGCATGTTAGTGAGTTGGCAGTGTTAGCGGGAGATATGTGCCCAGTCGTCTCCCAGTTCCATGGATAGCATAATCCATTTTCAGATTAAGCGTATCCCGATACGACTCCTGCTCGATATTTGGGAAACAGGAAATCACCGGCATTTTTTCCTCGACGTTGCCAAGGAGAATCTCAGCTTCCTGCTATTTATAATGCAACCATTTCAGAGAGTAAAAATCATTCGCCTTGACCGGGATTCGAACCCGGATCCCTCGATATCCGGCCGAGTGCTTTAACCAATTAAGCTACCGAGACGTCCTCTTACACTCTGAAATTTTGGGGGCTTTAAAGGAACAAATGATTTTTACTCTCTGAAATGGTTGCATTATAATGCACACATAGCGGGTGACTCCGTTAAAGTTACTGTTACAGTTTCTTGAAATTTGTCTAAGGTATGAACAGCCTAAGTGTTTGAAATTGGCTTTATTAACATCGTGGACTGTGGCGCGTCGCGCACGACTACGAATGCCTGTGACATTGTATGTACGGTATTTCGTCATGACATCTTGTTCCTTTAAAGCCCCCAAAATTTCAGAGTGTAAGAGGACGTCTCGGTAGCTTAATTGGTTAAAGCACTCGGCCGGATATCGAGGGATCCGGGTTCGAATCCCGGTCAAGGCGAATGATTTTTACTCTCTGAAATGGTTGCATTATAATGCACACATAGCGGGTGACTCCGTTAAAGTTACTGTTACAGTTTCTTGAAATTCCTGCTATTTCCCTGGAGGAGACTTCAATGTATTCCGTATTTAGGTCTTATGAACTTTTCGTCCGTAATTAAGATTCTCTACAATACGTGCATATCGTCCCAGTGGGTCCAATGCAAACTTCACCTTCAAAGTACTTTCATGTACTGCCGAATGGTAATTTATGATTCCATAAGTATTCTTTTGGGATAGAGGGGAGAATGTTACGCAAACGAGGAAAGAGTAGGGACAGGGCTGTCGGACGGGATGAAGGAAGTGCACGGAGATGAAGAGGGACTTGTTGTAGAGTGGAATGTTGGGCTGGTTTCCTTGGGAGAAACGAAATATTTATTTGTTAGTTGTGCCCATCCAAAACCTACCATTACTAATTAATAACTAACCTATTAATAAAAAGAAATTACTCTTTTGTAACTGTAGTGGCTTGTCGTCTAGATGATTGTGGAGGTTGTGCCACTTCTTCAACACTTTTCGCAACGAGCGTGTTTGTGACTAGTCTTGTTCAAAATACTAATGCTACTAATTGAGGATTTCGTTTCATCCTGATTAACACCTTAGATTTTTTAAAGTCCTTAGCCGGCGATGGCTTGAATGGACGTAAATGTGAGTGCATCGCGTGTAAACATTTCTGGGAAAATTACTATTTAAATGACATACACACGACGTGAAGGCAATCAATGCTAGCCGAAAACAGCTCCAATAACTAGTGCATCCTTCCGTAACTGACCGATAAGGAAGAAAATGTGGGCTGCTCAATAAAGTCATTACTTCTTTTATGCATATAATTGATTTGGCGATTAAAATATTTAATTTTCAATACATAAAACAACATAATGTAAAAATTTCAGCGTGAAAATCATTCGCCTTTACCGGGCTTCGAATCCGGATCCCTTGATATCCGGCCAAGGGCTAGAGCCAGTTGAGCGACCGAGGCACCCTCTCACACCATGAATTTTTTTATATTTTTGACATGATGTTTAATGCGGATGTGGTACAAGATCCGTCGATTTGTCTCCGATATTGTTTGTGTCAGCCGAGACATAAGTAGTGCGATTAGAGTCTTATGGAGAGTCACTTCTTCCCTCTAGTATGCCCTAAAGATGGTTTCAAGTTTTAATATGGGGAGATAATCAATTTCAAACTAATTTGGACCCGGAGTGCAAGCACCAGACTGCTCTTATTGGAGTGAACATCAGCACAGTGCTGCAATTGGGAGATAAGACGGTCGAATAACGTAAAAAGTACTATCGGAAATGTTGAAACTTTAGTTGGGCGCCGCGCTCACGTTAGTTAATTACAATAGAGCTGCGTTTGTGCGCGGTGGGTTCCGCGAAATCGTAAGTATATCGCGCAAATCAAAGCAAAGACCGTTCCTTGCCCCCCCTTGAGTCCAGACCGAGCCTCGGGCTACTTTTTTCTGTTTTCCAATGTGAAGACGACGACAGTACGTTCGTGAAAGCGGGTGTTTATTATCGGAAACCGGGCATGGACGAACTGAACATGTTTCAGCCTGCAATGGCTGCCGTTGACGGAATACTGGCGGCAAAGCAATGAACCCCATACCAGATATGTATTCACGTTAAGGCAATAGTAGAACAAAGTTAAGTATTTTCATCATGAATTAAGAAAAAATATGATCGTTCTTTATTGAACAGGCCTCTTATGTTAATAATCCAAAATAAGAAACGAACGGCCAATATTTGGAAAAGGATCAAAACAGCATGGTGGTGGTGGTGGTGGCTTCAAAAAAGAATAATAGGCCATTAAAGGTCAGATTTTTTTGCTTTGTTATTATATGGAAGCAGTGATGTAGCTCAATATTCCCTAACCTCTACCTCGCTCAATCTAAATGCTCGGCTTTGTAACCGTCCTCGATATTTCACAACCCATTAAAATGCCCCGTGGCCATTTTTCCTCCATCCTCTGTGACTTTCCACCCGTACTCTCTCTCATCCCCCAACATTGCCCAGAGCGTTTGGGTTTTTTCACTCTCTGGCCATTTCTCTAGTTCCTTTCTTATCCATGCTCAACACCTTAAAAAGCCTCCAATGTATCCTTCTGCTCCTCAAGCCCCGTATTCGCCAAAAGTTGCTCGTATGACTCGTCCAGGGAGCGCATGCATTGTTTGCATCCATCGGTTTTCGCTTTCAACAGGGCTAAGCACACGCAACCGCCTCTCTACATATATGAGTGCGACCGGCAGGGAACCCCACTGGAGCAGTGCCGGTCAGAGCGCTCGACTCCATCTCTCTCCACGAGACAGCATCTCCGGGCGTGCTCTTTACCTACGAATTTGCCGTCTTCGTGCGTGCACTTGCTGTGCCCGACGTTTTGGTTTCTCGTCTTCCTGAGTAACTGGAACTCATTAAACAGTGTTTATAATGTGCAATAATAGAATTCAGCTGAAATTCTTCTGTTGGCCATAAAATCCGTTAATAAAGGGCTGTGGCTGGTAAAATGTAAGTCTGCTGTGACAATGATTAAGTTTCATGCCCTTATTAATCCCATAGACATAACAGTCGGTGGATGTGGCAACCGAGATATGGATATAAAAATAATCTTAAATAACCCTCCTTGTATGCATCGGTGTACAAATAAAAAAAAAAATTTCGTGAATATCGAATTTTTGTATGGACTGCAATCAATTAGATGTAATTATGAAACGAACATTGTATTTTTTCCCGTCCCTGTAATGTTAGCTTATAGTTTTTTTGCAATTGATCACTTTGGTACTATTTTTAAAGTAAAACATTAATTTATGTATATTACTTATTCATTATTAACCTTTAGTCTATAAATGTAACTATCCAAAAATTTCCCATAGATTACGCACGCGCCGACATTCAGGAAAACGTGCAAGAACTCGGTCCCGCATTTTATGTAATCCGGGGCCCGCCCCGGGTTGTACGCATCTGGAGAGAACAGCTATTGAGAGGTGTTTATATTTTAATTTTTTTACGTGCAAGTTGGGGCAAATATTGCCATTCGTGGCAGCGCGTTCGTTCCTTCTCCCATGAAGCAGTGCGAGGTGTATGCCAGCTGCAGAGCGCAATAATTTGATGAGTCGTTCTTGTACTATCCCTTTTGGAAGTTGCTACCTTAGAACACCTCGGAGCAAGTCACAATCAGCCACGCGCGTGCATCATCTTGTGAACATTTCCATATTACAACCATTGCCCTACTTGACAAGCGCGAACTACATTTCTCCACGAATTATACGTTCATATTTGGACTGATAATCGTTCATTTTCAAGAGAAATAAGACAATGAACTGTAATGGGATTTCGTCTCGTATTTTGGGTATTGACCAACATTTTTTTCCGTTTTTTCGATCCCTAATTTTAAAATGCGACTACGCACTGAACTTCCCCTCTTTTTATTATTTTCTCACTTCCTTAGCCACATCCATTAGTATGATCATAGTTGATATGTAACCGCTAAACACAGGAATGATTGAGAAGACAAGTAACAGTAATGATTCTTCTTATTACATTTAAATTAAAGTCATTGAAGATACCGCTCGATTATAAAGCTCAGTTTTGGCTAAAAAAATTGTTATTGCCTTATCTAACCAGCCCTCTGAAACTATTCAAGCTAGAAGTTTCTTTTAAATTTTTCTTTCACGTTTAGTGCTCTAGAAATCCGTCGCTATACACCCTATGATGTCAAATTGAGTATAATCTGTCTTGTTATTCAGTTGGCCTGGTAATATACTAATATAGTATTGACAGCAGTTTAATTTTTCGTTAAATTAACTGTGAAAACGTGCATACCATTTGCTGTTTGGTCGTATGTAGTGTTTGGGAGTGACAATGTATTCGAATATTGTGACATTGGTGAACATTGATATATTCAACGGTTGAAATCGCATCTTGAGGAATTAGAAAAACGTATTTTTCAGCAAAATTTGACTGCAGTAGGACTACTTTCATCGCATGTCGTGAAATCTGTTGTACCGCAGTTACGTTTGGTGAAATCTACAAATGCTTTCTAAATTTGCATAAATTATATACCTGGTTTATATAAGTGATGTCTGGAAATGTTTCGGAAAAATAGATTTATTTCAGATATTGCCACAATGCCTCAAAATTCTTCAAAATACATCCCTTGAGTGTCGATAACACTTGCCCTTGCGGCTTTTCCACGATTCGTAGAATCCCTGATGGGTGGATTCCGGAAGGTCCTTGAGGGTACTCGTGCAAGCCTCATTGACGGCATTTTGGGTCCCGTCGTGGTGTCCTCTGAGGGAGAGGATTTCACTTTTAGGAATAGGAATTATAGTCCGCTGGTGTCAGGGCTGTAAGGGTGTTGGGGAATTGTCGCGATGCCGTCGCAGAAGGCCTTCGCAAGCAGACATTCGACTCTGCTCTTGGTCATCCATCCAAAGACCCCCGGGAGGACGAGTTTAGCGCAGATCTTTCCCATCGCCAAATTTTCAGTGATAATAATGTGTGCACTGTCATCTTATCAATACCAAGACGATATGGCATCATGCGCACCTTTAACCCTCGGTCTGAATTCAGCACTCCGCGCACACGTCTGGAAAAAAATGTTACCGATACTTTGATACTTTTAATACAAACCTTTGTATAGCTTTTGTTAGAAATAGTATTGAGCCCATTCAAATGATTTGTTTTTCATGCACTAAATGCTGACCGCGGTTTGTTTGTAAAATAAAATTTAACACCTTTTTTGAAAAAGAAATGTTTAACAGTGATTTTTTTACTTTTCAATAAATGTTTTGTAAAAAGAGCAGCGCAGCAATTGTGTTCCCGATGTTGCTGCGGATGTAGAATTTTGGGGTGTAAGTTTACTCCTTGTGATAATATCAAATTTTGTAAGTAATTAATCCGCATGCACAGTATTTACACACATGTTACTACGTAAATATTTTTATTGTGATGCAGAATAACAGAATTATATCTAAAGTCTTAAAGTAGTAATAATACAAACAGGTTCATCATAAGAATCTGGCATGCCTAGGCGTTCATTTCGCATGGCGGGTCATCCTTTTTTAGCCATATAAATTGATAAAATAACGTCATCATGAGGATGATTTTTTCTACCCGATGCATTTGGCTATTGAGTTAATGTTTACGTGGGAGACTGGTGTTAGTGTTCTGTGTGGCATTAAACGCTGGTTAATTGGCCGTGATTAACCCAAGCATGGTTGAATTCTATCATATGTGACGAATTTGCGTTTTCGATTAATGTTTTTTTTTAAACGTTGGTCTGCTCGGGGGAAACGCACCACGGGTGGCTGTCGATCTGGGTTGATTTACAAATTGGCATTGTACCAGAAAAACCGGAGAAAAGATAGCACATTCCCTAGGAAAATGAGCTGTCAATATTAATGATAAGCGGGCCCCCTAATAAATCATTCCTGTACATTCATTTATTGACCAAGTCAGAGTTTCCGCGACTCGCGTCACACCAGACCTAGGCTGGTAATTAAAGTGACTTAACCATCGTAGAAAATCCAATGGTGGTAGGCACACGCAATCACTCGGGTGTATCAGATCTTTGTCAATCGCACACTCTCACTCGTTCAGGGTTTGCAAGGATTCTTCTTATGCCAGGGTACCAACCAAGTACCAACAAAAAACAAGGAAATGAGTATCGGGGGTAGATAAGTGCCTGGAGAAAACGTGACACTAGGATTTTCACAAATTATTAATTATTCGAGGTGCGATTTAGGAATAAGGTGCGATTCACAAAGGTTTAATACACCAGAATGATCGAGTGATTTCGCGTTTACGTGAGTCCTTTCTAGGATACGCATGCTGAAGGGAATGAATGATTGATCGATTGAAGGGAGAGGGGTGTGCGGAATTGAAGAGGGGAGTGTTGTAGCGTCGTGTGTCAAGATTTGTTTTGCTGGGGGAGGCGGGGGAATGTGTCGTTTTGCAGCTTTTGCCCATCCAAAATCCACCTCAGCAGGCGAGTGCTAAGAATAATAAAAATGCTGTTATAATGCACTATTCAAGTTGGCATTTTTGATTGCCGTTACTGTTTCAGAAATAACTATTTATGGGAAGGGCCTTAGCTCTTAGGGTTCTACTCCTAAGAACAATTTAAATGCCGATAGATATGTTTCGACACGACTATAAATGTTTCAGAGGCCATGGCTCCTAGATGATAATGGTTCTCAATTCCAATTTAAGTGAGAGAAGAAAACTTTTGATTTGAGCATCATCATTATTTAGGGCATTGATCGGCACAGCGTAACGCACTCAAAGTTCCCCTCGTGCCATTTAATCGTCATCAGTGTCTGTCGAGGTGGCTGGAGTTTCCTTTGGCGGCCTTTCTAGGTGCTCGGCCTCCGTTGTTTGCCACTGTCTTGGAGAGCAGCGCTGCCAACTTTCGTTGAATAAGGAAAGTTTACCAGTCTTGATTCCTATGCAATGCGTTAATCCACGCACTTTTTCCCGCTCGGTTTCTCGTTGCTCCCTCTTAGCGTATTCGCCCTTCGGCCGTCATTTTTTCCTTACGCTCATTCCTTTGGCTTTGTTTAGAGTTTTACCTCATTAGTTCATTCTTCGCACGTCTCGACCGTGAGTCGTGTTTGTGCTTTCTCCTTCAAGGATATTTACTTATTTCTAAGTTGCTTTGAAAAATGCATTTAGCATTCTTCTCGTATGACGGTTTCCACGAAAATAGAAGTTGCTGTTATTGAACAATATGCCAAGGAAACCACTTTGGTCAATTAAACATACTTATTGTTAGAGCGTAGTTTCAACTTGGTTTGGAATTGAATTTTGTGCGCACTTGCCTAAAATCGAGACACGCCGTGGCGTGCAAGGAGGAGTTAATCCAAGATTTCGGTGACGTTAGACGTGGTAGAAAGGTGTTTAGTTCCGTCGCCCATACCAGAGGTCACCTATACCGGGTCAGAGGTCACTCTTCTGTTAGCCTCCGCGAAACGACAAAAGGTCTTTTTCCTTTTGATCTTCAAGGTACGAGAGATATGATATGCATATCGTGGATATGCAATATAAAGAATTTGGGGAGGTAAGAGAATGCTATCATTTCATTCGTTTAATTCAAGGTATTTTATATATTTAAAGTTAGGGTTTACGACGCTTCCATAACGACTGTTTTCTTCTTAAGTGTCACGAGAACTACCTTTTTCTTCGTTGATTCGGCCTGCCCTCGTGTCGCCCTTCTCCCTCTATACCTCCCGCCCAATACTCTCCCTTCTATCACAAACTATCACTTCTCACTACCTTATTTCCTCCTTCCACCTCCTGCCTTTTTCGGGTTTTATCCGGTAACCTCTCGCCCGCACAATTTAAGTCCTTGGCGTTAAGTCTTTCTCTCTGTCCATCTTATTTTCTTCTACACCAACATCTTATATATATATATATATATATATATATATATATATATATATATATATATTATTATTAGGTAATCTACCGTTTAAGGTAGGTTTTTTTGGATGGACACAACTATCAAATAAACATTTTGTGACTCCCCACATATCAAACTAATCTATATCAGGTCCCTCTTCATCTCGGTGTACTTCTTTCCTTAGTACTTCCTCATTTGTTTTCCTTTCGGTCCATTTCACCTTCTCCATTCTTCTCCACACCCACATTTCAAAAGCCTCCAATCTACGTCTATCCTCCTGCTTCAGTGACCACGTTTCCGCGCCGTACATAGCTACGCTCCATATCAGAGTTTTTACGAGTCTTGTCTTAACATCCCTACTCAACGCCCTCGTCATCAACTCCCTCCTCTTTGAGAAAGCCTCCTTGCCTAGCGCAATTCTTCTCCTTACGTCCCTACTACTTTGACCATATTTGTCCAAAACACTTCCAAGATATGTAAACTGTTCTACCTGCTCTATTCTTTCCCCGCCTATTTTAATATTTAGCTTAGCCTTTTTCTTTCTGGAAAATCGCATAATCTTTGTTTTATTAATATTGATTCTCATCCCATATTTATCGCGCTGAACCTCCAATTCAATCAGCAACGCTTGCAACCCCTTGGCTGACTGAGCAACTAATGCTTGGTCATCAGCAAACCTAACCGATTTTACGAATTCCCCTCCGACTTTTATTCCTACCTCCAGTTCTTCCCATGCCTCTTTAATCATTTCCTCCCCATATACGTTGAACACCACCGGTGATAATGGGCAACCCTGCCTTACCCGTCTTCCTAACACTGCCCATCCGGACTCTCCGTTCCCCACTCGCACCTGAGCAATCTGAGACATGTACAGATTTCGGATCAGTCTCCTGTCCCTCCAATCCATTCCTATTTTCTGCAATACACGCATTAATTTTTCCCAATTCACTATATCAAACGCTTTTTCGAAATCTACAAAATAGGCAAAAACGTCCTGGTTGTATTCTATATTCCTCTCAATTAGTGATCTCATTACTGCGATGGTATCACGCGTACCTCTTCCCTTCCTAAACCCAAACTGATCATCCCCTAAGTAATCATTTGCCTTACTCTCTATCCTTTTGTTGATGATCCTGAGAATAACTTTAGCTGCGTGGGATATCAAACTTAGTGTTCTGTAATCCTCACATGATATAGACTTTGCCTTTTTTGGAATAGGAACTAACACCGATCTCACAAAATCTTCCGGCCAGATTCCTTCCTCATAGATACTACGAATCAGTCCATATAGGGCCTCCTTCCCGCATTTTCCTAAACATTTCAACAGTTCTACAGGTATGTTGTCCACCCCCACGGCCTTATTTGCTTTCATCTCCTTTAATGCCCTTTCTATTTCATCGTCGAGTATGCCTGGAACCAAGCTATCTTCTTCTACGGCATGTTCATTTTCTATGTCTAACCTTGTCGGCCTAAGTTCTTTACCATACAGTTATTCTATATAATCCTTCCTTCCCTCTTGGATTTTTCCTGGTTCAACTATTATCTTACCCCACTTATCTTTAACTGTTAGCACAGATCTTGCCTTCTTTCTTCCCGATAATAACTTAACCTTGCTGTATAGAGCAGCAATTTCACCCTTCTTCTGTAAACTTTCCATATCCTCGCATTGCGTTTTCCACCATCTTCATTACCTTTATTTGTGGCCCTTCTAAATTTATAGTTTAACTCTTTGTACTTCATTTTGCCTATCTCTGTGGTTACATTTTTCCATCTTCTTCTCTCATCCATCTTTGCAATCATCTCATCCGTTACCCATGGTTTCCTTATTCTTTTCCCCTTAACGGTTCCTATAGTGTCTTTTGCTGCTTCCGATATCCCTTGCTTGATACATTCCCATTTTTCTTCGATTGTATTCAGTTCTTTACCGTCATCCATTATTTTCTCTACAGCCTGCTGATAATCCTTCCTCGTTAATCCATTTAATGCTTCTACGTTCCATTTCCTAACCCGCCGCCCTTGCCTTATCTTCTTGAAATGGACGTTACATTTCATAACAACTAAATTGTGGTCAGAGTCCGCATCCGCTCCTGGGAAACTGTGCTAATTTATCACACTGTTCCTGAACCTGTGCCTAACCATAATGTAATCTAACTGATACCTTTCTGAGTCACCTGGCATTTTCCATGTATACCTTCGCCTTTTGTGATATCTAAACCATGTATTGGTGATGTCTTACCCCTGTCTCCTGCAGAATTCAATCGCTTTCTCCCCGCGTTCATTCCTCGTGCCTAACCCATAGTCCCCCACCTCACCACCCTCTCTTCCTTCGCCTACCGTCGCATTCCAATCCCCCATCACTATCAAATGTTCCCTGCAGGAATACGCGCGATTATATCCTCTAACTCATCGTACATCCTATCGACTTCTTCCTCCTTGTGATTGCTCGGTGGCTTATATATATATATATATATATCCTCGCGTCATCCTCCACATCCTGTATGTATGTATATATATATATATATACAAAATATTTTTTTCCTACAGGTTCCCCCACCTCTCCTCACCTATTTGATAACCCCAATCCCCTCATCCCTTACCTTTCCCTCATGGTGCTACACCCCCTGCCACATACCTTTTTGGTGGCTCGCAGGGTATTTATGTAGATTGATTGTAGATCTTAATCCTCATCCGGTATTTATCGTGTGGTTCCTATAAAGCACTCAATAATAACTACAATCTCTCTGGACTCAATATTGCTTGATCACCTGCAAAACTAACCGACTTCTCATCTCGCAGCCCACTTTAGTTCCCAGCTCCAGCTCTTATCCATGCTATCCTTGGCATTTATTTCGAGTACAACTCGTAAATGGTGAAAAGCACCGGGGATAACTAACGACCCCTACGTCACTCACTTGCCAATCACTGCCCATCCAATTTATACCTCCGCTGCCATCGCCTGTGTGCCGTCTGATTCGTGTACAAGTTTCAAATAAGTCGCCTAGCTCTCCATTCCACTCACACATTCCCCAGTATCTCGATTTAATTTAGGCATTCTCAATGGTCGTATACCTTCCCCAAAATCCACGAGGCATCTGGGTGGGGGTATATATAATATAATAATTTTAAGATTTGCGTTATATTTACAGCATTTAATTTATGGAATAGCTAGGTGCAATGTGGTGCGGATAACCCATTGCTGAATAAGTCCCGAGACTTATTGAAAGGGATTTTATTTTGGGATTGGGAAGGTATAATTTACGGCGACTACCTTGAAAAGGGAAAATCTATCAATAGAGACTATTATATGTTAGTTATTGGTGCTTTTGAAGGAAGAAATCACAAAAAACGACCGCACCTGAAGAAGAAGAAAAAATCATCCCACATCAAGACAATGCACCACAGTGCCACAATTCAATGAAATCAATGGCCAAATTGAACGCTTGCCAAATTGCTTCCCCACCACCCCCCATGTGTACTCTCCAGATCTAGTAGCCCCCAGCGACTACTGGCTGTTTGCTGATCTCAAAAAGATGCTCCAGTGATTTAAGATTTGGCTCAAATGAGGAGGAAGTCATCGCTGATCAACTGAAGCTCATATTTTGAGGACAAGGACAAATCGTGCTACAATTAGCATGGCATCGAGGAGCTAGAAAAGCGTTGGACAGATTGCACTTTAGCTATTGAAGGTGATTATGTTCATGGATAAAAATGAATTTTGCGAAACAAATGTTGTTTTCTTAGTCAGTCCTGGGACTTATTGAATGATGGGTTAAGGTGAGTGTTCAAGTTATTATTTTGAGAAGTTTCTGGCCCGAGGAATTTCCGATGATTTTTAATGGATAGGGTGTGTGGTGCATTTAAGAATGGAGCTGGGTAAGTTGGTGAGAAATTAATCAAGGGAATTAATGCAGATTCTGTGGTCGCGGTTGAAAAGTGAGTGCGCGGCAGAGATCTTCTTGTGTGTGATGGGTGTCAGCTGGTGTATCGTGGAGCTCCCATTGTTTGGTTGGGGGTTCTATAGTGTCAGAGGTGCGGAATTTTCGATCGGTGAGGGAAATTTTGACGTCGGGGAAAGTGATTCCCGTGGGAGAGGTAGTGGGGGTGAAGGGGGAAGAAATAAATGTATTAAAGGAATCATTGCTGTGTGGCCAGAGAGGGAATATACCGTCTTATGGATCTTACCTATTGGAGAGAGAGGTTAAGAATTTCCTTTCCCGTTAAACCAACTCCAGCCCCCTGCAAGCAAGAGGCAGTTACATACCACGCTCATAAACGCCGCCCAAGTCAGATAGAAAATCAGTTGACAGGTTGAAAAGTATTCCAACCTAGGTGCACGCACCGAAAAGATTTTGTTTGTTTTCCACTATCCAAATGTAAGGAAAAAACATACCGGTGTAATTACATGTGGAAAATTCCGGGGGGTGTAATACACGGTTATCGGAAAAACATCGTAAAGGATAAAATCGTGAAGCGGTTGAGGAAGGTGGAGCAAAAATATCATAAATAGATGAAAAATAACGACATTTTCGAAAACTAATCGATGACTTCTCAAGGGGGAATGGAAGGTATGAGTGGCGTAATGGTAATTGAGTTAGTAAAATAGCGCACGCCAAAAGGACATGGAAATGGCACCCTGGAAGCCACAGCGAGGGTGTTTGGAAAGGAGTGATTCCAAACCGTACATACAGCGTCAAGGCTAAGTATTTCTCATGGTTAGGTACCAATAGGTACAATGTTGAATAAATCAAATTACGTAAATAATATTGAGACTTCTAAATCAATTCGTTGTATTAAATACTTTTAGCGACAGTTCGCCACGTATACGACACGAGCTGCTAGGAATGAGAAAAATAAAATAGGGGTTAGATGAAATAATAGCGGCACCCTAGGTTGCTTAGGATGATGAGCGTTTCTAGTGCGGTCGTTTACAGTTTTCTCTCCTTCGCGAGAGAACCGACTTGGGAGCATACGTATTCAAGAAATCTTTTTCGGAAGGTAAAGTGCCACAAGACTTGAAAGTAACCTACCTGAGTTCTATTTATAGAATAGTAACCTACCTGAGTTCTATTTATAAAATAGTAACCTACCTGAGTTCTATTTATAAAATCGAAAACCAACATGATACCGGAAATTAGATCAATAGATAAATGTCCTTCGCATCCCTCCCGCGCAATATTTTCAAGCATGTAATTACAATCACTCCTTTTTAAATATTCGTAGTTCTTCGTAATTAACCGACCCGAGCTCCGAAAGGGTGGATCTTGTGAAACGCATTTTTGGTTATCATGAATACACTGCATCCTCAAATTGGGGGGATTGGAGGAATCGAAAAAGTCTTCGTTCAATTGACATTCATTTACACGTATATCAATTTATTGATATACGTGTAAAAGCCGTCATTATGTGGAATTAATGATAAAATTATTGAATATAGTAGTTAATTTTCGTTTTTTTAAGTTCCAACGAAAAGTAATAATTTACGGAATGATTTCCTATAAAATGAAATATTCTCCTAATTCTTCTCATTTGCTTCGGTGACAATTTGGAAATAACGGCGATGTCAGATTTATCGTCAATGGAGTGATTATCTACCGAGACATGGGAATGCCCTTGTGATGCTCTTTCTAGGGAACTCATGTGTCATAGGGATGATGTGTTAAATCCGAAAAAATGCTCAGAATTAAATTTTATGGGAAAAGAAATCCATGTACACCTCACCTTTCACCTCTAGCTTCAGAGAAGTAGATCGAAGAATAGTAGACCAGGTGAAATACTGGTTTTAGAATTTAGTGAAGATCTGGTTTTAGCATGGGTTAAGCATGTGTCGTGCTGCAATTAATAAAATTAGGTTCCGGGGCGAAAATTGGGGAAATATTCAATCGGAAACGGTAAGAAAGTTGTTATATTGCTTTGGTTCGGATCCATGTTGAACGAGAGCGTTTTGTCACCACCGGTGAAGTTGACTCTAAAATTTTTCTCGTTAAAGCACGAGTTTTCCCTTTGTGTTTAATATTTTTATTCTTAAATAAGTTATGCACTCGTTGAGTAATTATCTGTAATGTATTAATTGATAAATATGTGGTATTGTATTGTACATATATAGTATTATATGTAATGTATTGATAAAGTAGTAAAGGTTTGCATCTGCAAGAAGGCAGTCAATCTAGGAATCTACGAACTTTCTCCAGCCCTCGTCCTTGCCGCCGGCATCAGGTCCTCGAACGGAACATATCTTTCCTTGGGCGTGCTCTACATCTTCATCTCGCAGTTTTCACTTGACGTGTTAGTCATTAATCGCCTGCCATTTTATGGGAATTGTCGGCATCAAAGTTATGTTCTTAGGTGAGTATGTGCCGCTTAGAAATATGTGGGTACTACTGTTAGAATTAAATGCATTTCTGTCATCCACTTGGCAAACTTAGTGATAAGTTGATTTTGGTCCATGGATATCTAGGCGTAGGACCGAGCTCTTTTTTTCTGTAATTTACACCGTCCGCAATTGTTCTACATAGTGTTATGAAAAAAATAAAGAACGCGCAGTTGCGTAAAGTGTTGAAATGTCTTCATATGCGCGGTTTCGAAATGAAGTGTGTGTGTGTGTGTGGGGGGGGGGGTGATATTCGCTCACCGGCGAGAGAAACTTTAAAAGTGAATTCGCGCTTGATGGCTTCCTCCTCTCTCTCTCTCCCGTCCTTCCCTTCCTTCCTCTTATCCCTTTCGTCGTATCTCACATCCGCCCTTCCCATTCCTTTCCCTTAAAACGGCCCCTTCCTATTTATTACGCCCTCACAACGCATTCCCTTGCCACACATATCCTTTCACTCCTACTCTCCGCGGCACTAAAGTTCCTTCCACTTTCTTTTCTCCCAAATCCCACCTGCCTCCTCCTCCCTCCCTCCCTCCTTCTCCCCGCGCCCCTCCTCGTTCTCGTCCCGAGGTATTCTGCCTTCCGTTCCTTCACTTCCCCCCCCCTACCCTTTTCGATCCCTCCTCGCCCCCACTTCCATCCCATCCACCTCCCCATTTGTTTCCTTCCCCTTTACCCCCGAAATCGCTATCTGCGGTCCTTGTGCCAAGTCATCATTTAGAAATCGCGTCCCCGAACGCCTTGACCCCACCAATGTGATTCTGACAAAATGTTACTTACCCTCGCTGTGGAGGTTCTTCGTGAGCGAGTTTGCCACCGTTATTGTGCTTCCCCCTTTACCCGGGGGCATATTTGGCGAGCCTCCCAGTCCCACATCCACTGGCACCATTGGTATATATACCATGTTAGTAGTTCATCCCATCCGAGAACATACCACAACCTTGCCACGAAAAAATGCTTTTTGGAAATATATGAACGTAATTCAGCATGAGCATGGTTTTGGATTCGAACGAGAGTCCCGCGGGCTTAGCCACCAGTATACTCCATATAATGTGTATTGTTCGTCGATGAAATTTCTCTTTGCCTCTTCTTCTCTCTCTCGCTTGACCGTGAGTTAAATTCTGTTTTTTTTTCCTTATCAACATTCAAAGCGCAAGATTATCAGGCCACTGCCGAAGTGCAATGGGTGACCAGGTCGATCGGTCGACGAAAGCGTTCGTGAATTATCATTCAGCCGTCTCAATTAAAACAAATCGTATCTGATCAGGATGTCTGTCAAAACTGGTAATCATAAAGTTTAGTGGTGATATAGCAAAAACCAATTTCAAATTTCCTCTGAAAAATGTTTTATTTTCAAAATTTAAAAGCTGCGGCTACAAAAGAGATCAACGTTACGACGTTACCCTCGTCTGCCAATCCAAGGGTCGCGGGCTCGATTCCCGCCAGGGTGGGATTTTTACACCTAGGGCTTGGGTGTTTGTATTTTTGTTACTGATGTGTTGTCATTGTTGTCCGATGTAAAGGCCAAAAAGTGCTGTTTTCGGACCAAGACGAAAAAATAAATTTAAAAAATTAGTAAGCGCTTAATTTTTTTAAAAATTTCTCCCATAGGTTTTTTCTGACCCCAATCAAAGTGTAAAATGTGATGAATTGTTGATTATCCTCGTTTTGAATTGGTTTATTCGCGTAACATGAGATTATTTCGGGAGATATTAGTGTTCGGGTTGTGGCAGTTAAAATTTAAAATTCAAGGTGACTGACTAATCGGTTTTTGTGCTCAGGTTAAACTTTTTTGAGTATTTTTTGTTAAAAAAAAGCCATTGCTTAATGCTGATG
>CM073768.1:143596352-143690050 GCA_037158775.1 Hetaerina titia
TGAGTCGATCAGTTATGTGCACATCACGACATCGCTAAAATAATCAAATTTCGGATCCGCTGCCCATGAAATAATTACTGGAATTAATGGAATGCACTCTCGATTATCTCTAGATTACTCACTCCCGGCTGGTGGTAAACTTTCACGAGTTCTCTTCGGTTGAATAATTTAAGGTTTTCGTATAGTTTATGAACAAAAGTTAATGTATCATACGAAGCCATAAATAATGCTATTTATGACTGGAACGTGAACCTTATAAATCTAAGAAATATTTGTTTCATCAAATTTAAAGTGAACTCCGATTGAAAATGAACCTATTCATGAGAAATACGTTATTTTCCACGTATTATCGGTCGTTTCCTTCGAGTGATGGGGATTGCGGGACACATTATCGTTCAGAGGTCAGTGATTCATCCGAACTTATCCCGCCGCGTGATTAAATTCTCCTTTTCCTACGTAAGTATGTTAGGCCTCAACAGTTCAATCTGGATGCTCTTCTTAGCCTCCTCCTCTAAAATATCGCAATGGGTGACTTCTTTAATCTGCGATAATATAAGGCTCGCTAAATCCTGCACACCCGTTCAAAATGTTCCGCTCGGCTACGATTTAGAAGTCGCATTTATTAGGTTTCGGATCACTTTTACGGCTTATTCGCATTCAATTGCTGCACGAGTACGACACGTTTGCGTGTTTATTCCAGTTGTGAGTTGTGTTGGAGGCCAATGCTGAATTTTCTTTGGGAGGTCGGATCTAACACCTACGTATACTTGATGCGGTGGCTTTGTTATTGGCAACAACGCTGTCGGGCCGTGACTTAACAGTGGGAACAGTTCATTGCTTATTCGCGAACAACCGCCGGGTTTCGGTAAACAAATATTTAATCGATGGTCTGGGATTCGAAATGTTTAGAAGAAAAAGGCGGAGAGCGGGCGGGCTACAACTTAATGTAAAAACGTTCACTCATTTCGTAAATTTTTGAACTCTCGCCGCACGAAGGAAAGGCGTCACGGCGCTCTCGCCGCACGTGTCTTGGGGCTTCGAATAGGGGCGGCGCAGCAGCCAAGGGTCCGGGCAGGAAACCCCCCCCCTCTCCCCTTTTCGGTCTTTTATCCCCCACCCCTCCCACTCCTCCGCCCTTACATTATTCGGTCTTCGTGGTGGGTTCGCCCCTCGGCCCCCACCCCATCCCCGTTCGCCTACCACGCCCCCCCACCCCACCCCTCCCTCGGGGGCGGCCGTGAGCGGATGCAGGTGTAGTGGTGGCATTGTCGGTGTGCGCTCGGGGGCGGGGAGCAGGGGATGGGGGCATGCATTTGCGAGTGGTAGGTAAGAGGGCAGTTAATCGAAAACCAATCTCATTTTCCAGTCGACTCCTCACAGAATAAATAAAAGCCCTTAAATGTTGAGAAACTCGTTCGCGCTCTCCCCATTTTGGGAGTTCATTCTGATTTCAACAAAATTTTGCGTTGATTGGTGCGACGCGGCGCTTCTGCAAGTGTCTGGATTCGCACTCCATTATTTCAAACTCGCCTTCAATTTCTTAGGACCTTAAACTCTTGGAGTAACATGACGGCTTACCGCAAATGATGTGGATTAATTTGCATTTGCCGATGTAGACTTTTTTCATTGGCGTTTTCTAGGTTTCATTTTCTTTGTTGCTGGTTTCTTTTGTTACGCCATAGAATTGTTTAATGCTCTCTTTTGCCGTTTACGACTAAGTTTTAAAAATGAAGCTGACGTATTCTTCCGTTCTTATAACTTTCGTTTCGAACTTCCTTAAGCTATGTTTGGTGAATACCAAAACACTGAGCTCCCTGTTTGAAAGAAAAGATGCGGTGGCTACAATCAATGCATGCACATCCATCGAGTTTTGCACATCTAACTCGAATATATTGAGTGAAAATATGAACTCATTATGCGAGGAGGTGACATCTATGACGTGTCCCCGTTATATTTGCCGTCTTCTCTTTGTTTGTGATTTGCAGTATATTTTTCCCTTCATAAGTAATTATCTTTCATTGCCCACATTAATTACGATCTCTTTCATTGAATAAGTAAACTTGGGATTTTGTTCACGCAAAAAAACAAAATCAGAGAAATCTGATTATGTCGCCTATGCGTCGAAACCGGTAGTAGTGTAAAACATTTTTTGCTTGAAAAAATATCAAGTTTGTTTATTCAGTGTTAATGAATTTTCACTAAGTAGAGCCTCAAACCATCAAATTCATATCTCTTTCATTAAGTATTATCTTAGAAAATTATATGATAATAATAATTAGATTATAAAACCATTATGAACAATAAAAAAATAAGAAAGTCATTGACTCCAATGGAATCGACTCAGAATTTAAAAAACATAGCAATGCCGTTGCTAAGTCATAGTTTTTGAATTTTCTTGATTTGCGTTGAAAATCTTGGACTATTCCAAAAAAATGGAAAAAGATTGAAGCTGCAGCCGAAATTTGAAAAGGGAGGAGAGGTAGATTGGAAATTATAGAGGTATAATATTTTTGAATGCAGGGTATAATATATATATATATATATATATATATATATATATATATATATATATATATAGGGAAATATCGAGTACGCGAATGTCTCAAACCCCTGGTAATTAATTCCCCAAAGATTAAGTTTACTTTAGAATGAAAAGGGTCTCGACTGACGACTTACTAAAAACTCAGAGACACACAAAAAAAAGAAACTCGCTAGTTTTCGAATTTTCGGTGGTACAAGCCACCTTCCTCATGGAAGAGAATTCATATATACGTGTATGTATATGCGTCGCGGTAGTCCAGGGGGTTGAGCGTTAGACTACTGATTACTGAACCCGGATTCGATTCCTGGTCAAGCCTCTGGGCACCTGCAGCTTCACCCAAGGCATGTGATTTTTCGGGTACCAGGTCTTCCTGGGAAACCATACCCGCCACAGGGAAAGGAACTGGCCCCCCTACCCTGATTATAATACTATATATATATATATATATATATATATATATATATATATATATATATATCCCGCGCCGTATGGCGGGACTTCGTATTTGAATGTGTATCTGGCCAATGTGGCTCATCTCTTCTTCTGGCTATGCGTGCCACGAAACGTACTGTTCCTATTCTATATGATACTCTATGCTTTCTAACCAACTGTCCCCTCTTCTTATGTGTATTGTCTATTTCTCCTTTGGTGGGTGGAACAGCTCCCTAAAGTCTTCCTTTGGCAAATGATTCGGAGCACTTGGGCGTCTTAAAAACATCGCAGATCTCAAGGTAAATTAAGTTTCCTCGGTGGTGTAATGGTAGCACATCCGCCCGGCAAGTGGAAGATCCGGTGTTCAAATCCCGGTCAAGGAAACATTTTTACTTTCGTGATCTGCTCAAAAACCGCCTTCCCCACATGTCCTGTGTTCGCCTTTTATGTGTTTTCCTATCTCCTTTCCTTATACCTATTTCTATGTTTGAATGAATATATATATATAATATATATATATATATATATTCATTCAAACATAGAAATAGAATAGTATATATAATATATATATATATATATATATATATATATATATATATATATATATATATATATATATATATATATATAGATGATTTCTTCGAAGTAACACGGAAGTGTTGAATAAAAAACTTAGACAGTAACACACAGCACGAGAACACATAAAAAGAACACTCACAATATTATCTTGATAATTTCGACGGACTCGAGCTCCGTCTTCTTCGGAAGATAAGATAAGACTGAGGTGGATGGGTATATGGTGCAGAGAGAGAAGGAGACGAGGGAGGGGGGAAAAACAGGCAGTGGGGGAGGGGTGAAGGAGTGGTATGTGGAGGGGAGAACAGGTGGTGGGGGAGGGGGTGAAGGCGGAGGGGAGAACAGGCGGTGTGGGAGGGGTGAAGGAGGGGCTATGGAGGGGGAAAGGGAGGCCAGGGGGGAGCGGAGATGGAATAGGGAGGATGCGTAAATAGTAACACGCGACACAGAAAACTAACAATTCATCCACAGATACCACAACACCCATGACCAAGGCATCAACGCACCAAGTCATCATAAATGCTCGACAAGTCAAAACCCAGGACAAGGATGACAAAATGTATGCGAATGTATAAATTGTCCCACCATCTCGCAAGTAACAAATCCACACCCATCCACCCCAGCACCCCCCATTTATTGAACGACATTGAGACGCGGATGTTGATAGGCTTTACACAGCCATATAAATGCCATTTCCATTGTTTTTAATTTTATAGGGTTATCGGATGGGGGAAGGGATGCTAGAACGGAAACATTGTAACAGTTGTTGAAGAGGGTGTTGTGGTGGGAGGCATGTTTTGTGATGGGAAGACCCGCGGACGGGGAAGAGGGTTTACATGAGGCGCGATGATTGTTCACCCTGAGGTTCAGGGTGAACAATCATCAGTCACTGCAATCACAAACAGGGGTGTAGAGCACTGGCCTATATAAAATGCCGGGCAAAGTTTGCAAGTTAGAAGATAGATTACATTCTGAGATGTGCATGAGGAGTGGGGGAAGGGCGGGAGAGAGTTAAAAGGTGGGATGGAGAGGGGTGGCGTGGTGAAAATAGGACAAGTTGTGCATCTTGCTCGCAAGCACGGAGTGGGTGTGATTGTGGGGGTGGGAGGGGATTTGGAAAGAGGCTTGGTGGATTTGAGGAGATCTGATAGGTTGGCGGGCCGTTTGAAGGTAACAGAAGGGCATTTGGGAAGAAGGTTGGACGAAACCTTGTGATTTTTGAGGATGGGGTACAGGTCTTTGAGGATGAATTTAAGGGACTGGATGCCAGGGAAGTAGGTGGTGCATATTGAGAGAGGGTGGGAGTCTGTGGTTGAGGGAGGATTGGGGGTGTAGGAATATTTTAGGATTTTTTGTGAAGGAGAGAATCTGGGTATCCCCGTTGGAGGAGGGAATGGTGAAGGTTTTTGAGGCATTTCTTGAGGGATTCGGGATGGTTGCAAATATGGTGCCCGCCGGTAGAGAGGGAGCGTTTGGTGTGGTAGGGGTGGCAGCTGTTAAAATGAAGGTATTGTTGTTTGTTGGTAGGATTAGAATAAATATATATATATATATATATATGAGTCTGACCTTAAGAAGGCCTCGGAGTAGGCCGAAAGCTTAAATCATCTACAGTGTGAGTGTCCTTTTACGTGTTATCTGTTTTATTTTGTGTTCTATTATGCCGTCCAAAAGTTATATATATAGTAGAATAAGGTAATCTACCAGTTAAGGTAGGTTTTCGGATGGACACAACTATCAAATAAATATCTTTTGACTCCAAATAAAACACAATGACGAGCAACGAGCAACATACTCTACATCAGGTCCCTCTTAATCTCTGTGTACGTCCTTCATCCCGTCCAATATCTCTATCCTGTTCCTGCCCTTTCCTCGTTTGCCTAACACTGTCCCCTCTATTACAGTCTTCAAAATTCCACTGCCGATCAATATCTTCATCCATTTTTCCTGCCTCCATAGGATTTCTTTCAACAGACCCCTCTCCTCACCCACCATCTCCAGTACTTCCACATTTGTTTTCCTTTCGGTGCATTTCACCTTTCCCATTTTTTCCACACCCACATTTCAAAAGCCTCCAAACTACGCCTTATCCCCCTGCTTCAGTGACCACGATTCCGCGTAGTACATAGCGACACTGCATATCAGAGTTTTTTGAGTCTCTTCTTAACCTCCCTACACAACGTCCTTGTCATCGACTCCCTCCTTGAGAAAGCCTCTTTGCCCAGCGCAATTCTACTCCTTACGTCCCTACTACTTTGACCATATTTGTCCAAAACACTTCCAAGATATGTAAACTGTTCTACCTGCTCTATTTTTTTCCCTCCTTTTTTAATATTTAACTTAGCCTTTTTTTCTGGAAAATCGCATAACCTTTGTTTGTTAATATTGATTCTCGTCCCATGTCTGTTGCACTGAATTTCCAATTCACTCAGCAATGCTTGCAACCCCTTGGCTGACTGACAAACTAAAGCTTGGTCATCAGCAAACCTAACTGATTTTACGAATTCCCCTCCGACTTTCATTCCGACCTCTATAATCTCTTTCCTTCTTTCTTTCTTTCTGACTTTCCCACACCTCTATAATCATTTCCTCCACATATGCGTTGAACAACACCGGTGATAATGCGCAACCCTGCCTTACCCGTTTTCCTAACACTGCCCATCCGGACTCTCCGTTCCCTACTCGCACCCGAGCAGTCTGAGACATGTACAGATTTCGGATCAGTCTCCTGTCCCTCCAATCCATTCCAATTTCCTGCAATACACGCATTAATTTTTCCCAATTCACTCTATCAAACGCTTTTTCGAAATCTACGAAACAGGCAAATACGTCCTGATTGTATTCTATATTCCTCTCGATTAGTGATCTCATTACTGCAATGGCATCACGCGTACCTCTTCCTTTCCTAAACCCAAACTGATCATCCCCTAAGTAATCATTTGCCTTACTCTCTATCCTTTTGTTGATGATCCTGAGAATAACTTTAGCTGCGTGGGATATCAAACTTATTGTTCTGTAATCCTCACATGACGTAGCCCTTAGCTATTTCGGAATAGGAATTAACACTGATCTCACAAAATCTTCCGGCCAGATTCCTTCCTCATAGATACTACGAATCAGTCCATTTCGGGCCTTCTTCCCACATTTTCCTAAAAATTTCAACAGTTCTACAGGGATGTTGTCCTCCCCCACGGCCTTATTTGCTTTCATCTCCTTTAATGCCCTTTCTATTTCATCGTCGAGTATGCCTGGACCGAAGATATCTTCTTCTACGTCATGTTCCTTTCCTATGTCTAACCTTCATGTTCTAAATTCTCTACCATACAGTGTTTCGATATCCCTTATAGGTTTCTTGGATATTTTCTGTCAATTATTATCTTACCCCATTTGTCTTTAACTGTTAGCACAGGTCTTCCCTTCTTACTTCCCGATAATAATATAACCTTTCTGTATAGCGCCTCAATTTCACCCTTCCTCTGCAAACTTTCCATATCCTCCATTGTGTTTTCCACCACATATATAAATTTTTATATGTATATGTATATATATATATATATATATATATATATATATATATATATATATATATATATATATATATATATATATATATGTAAATGCATATTTTTGTATTTAAGGAGGAACCGTAAAACCCTCAGCCACATGCCTAGCAGGAAATCCTTACGAGATTATAATTAAAGGATAGCCCCTGACACCCCTGTCACTTGAACGCCGACCTAATATGGCGAATTCGTATTTTGTAATATGTTGTGCGTATATTTGAATTCAATGGCACTATTTCGAATAGAAACGTCTTTGCGCTGATACTATAGCTTTTAATGAATGCCTGGGTGACGTGTTCACCACTTATCTCACATCCAGTCCCAAGTGAATCTCTTAGATATCTGATCGATGTGCGGCTTGCATCTTGTGGGTTTCCTGGCGGAAAGAGGGCTTCGTGCTCTCCTGGTGTAAGTACTTGTTGTATGGACTCTTTTTGGTCCTGGCGAGTGAATGGATGGACTTCGTTAGCGAGCAACAGGTAGCCAGGCGCATTGCAGCGGCGCGACCTTCTCCCCCCGTTTTGATTTGCCGAGACACACCCACTCGCCCCTCCGAAGCGCTCTTCAACCACCACGATTACCCCTCGATCCCCCTTCGTCATTCCCGATTTCCCTACCAGTCCTAGTCTCCCTCCTCCCCGAAGACTATTCACGACCGTGAATTTGTTAGCGCTCGGGGAAATCAAGGATAAATTCGACAAGGCTCGGCGAATGTTATAGGGAAGGGATCGGTGATGGTAAGCGAATCGAGGACGGGAACGTGTTATTCTTCATGACCTACCACATTTGTCTTATTGGAAAAATACCTCTACGTCTACATAACACCCCGCAAGCCGCCGCCAGGGCGTGTGGCGGGGGTGTTAGGCTCCTTTCATTCCTCGTAACCTTCCTCCCAATACCTCGTAACACAAGATCTGTATGTAATAAGGATGATTGGAAAAAGGAATGATCGCGTCATTAGTAAAATAAAATTTGGAAGGTGAACTTCAGTGTACCTTAAACTAATGTTTGTGTAAATGGTGAGATGATTGAATAAATTAAATTGGCAGAATGTAGAAATGGAGGTTTTGCCTAGTGATTGGATCACGTTGTATTCTCTCTGAGGAAGGAAACGTACCAGGGCATTAATGGGAACTCCGGATATCATTGTATGAAAAAGAGTTACATTAGATGTTTAAGGTTGCGACTAAATAAGGTGTGCGTGTGATTAATTAGAGGCTTCTGCAATAGTCGTGTACTAAATGCCCCGCAAGCCGCCGCATGGGCGTGTGGCGGGGGTTAATGAGAGCACGTAAGTGGCGGCTAATGGAAGTATGTGGTATGGCGCTCCGGTGGAAGAGGATAAAATAAAGGTGGGTGCCTTGTATTACTCATGATGAGAGAATGGATTTGCGTCGAAGTCGAGCCGCCGTAAGGGCTTGGATGCTAGGTCGCATTCCGTTACGGTAATTAGTAATTATTATTAGCGTTTGATATTATTTCATTTCACTGGGTGATAGGCCACTGTATAAGTATATGAGAGACGAGGAAATGGCTCTAGGGGATTTGTAGCCGAAGGAAAACCCTGCTCTACTGGATTGTGATTGAAACCCTCGTAAAGTGCCGGCGACCCTGCACACCCCCCAGACCTTCCCCATCCCCTGCCCCACGTACTTATGGCGATGGGGCCCAGAAGAAAAAGACATTTGGAGTTTTATTTATTGTCCCGTTACTAGGAGAGAGCAGTTAATTGTCTTTGAATATTCCCTGTTTTGAAATAACCCTCACCGTTGGGAGTTAGTTAAGAACTTAAAGATTCATAATGGAAAGAATTTTCTTTAATTTGTTGTTTCAACATTAATGCTTAGTTGAATTAATGCTTTCAGTTTTAAGCTCCGTCTTTCGCAGTGCTCTTGGCGGGGCAGTGCGGCCGTTCCATTATTTTGACAGACTTAAGAAATCAGTTGGTCATTCGAAGGACAAGTAACATGTTGCATTGCATGTGGCAGCGGTGGGAATGTACGAGAATCTTTTCGCAAACCCCGTAGGCTTCCCTCCGCCCCCACTCCCCCCGCACGGCAGTCACTCCTTCCATTTGGGTGGCATTCGATGCCCTTACCTCCGCCTCGGGTAAGAATAGGCCTACCCGCGAGCCTTCGAATCCCTTTGCCTCTGACGTCACCCGGTGCGAAAAAGCTATTCGTGGAAGCCCCCCCTCCCTCTCTCTCCCCTTCCACCTCAGACCCTTTTCTTCTCCCTTCTCTTCATAGTTATGCGTTTCGCTTAATTCCGCAACTTGGGCGAAACTTTTCCCAATCACGAGTGCTTCGCGTGACATTTTCCCTCGCGTCAAATGATGTTGCCCTCTTGCAATCGATATCCCGTAGCATTTAACCGATCCGCTGCATGCTATTGTATCAGCTGTAGAGTTTGTGCGCGGAGTCTATGATACTCCGTACCATATTCGTGCCTAAATGGCACCTTTTCCCACGCATCTGCTTATCTGTCGGGCCCATTGTAATTCCAAGATGATTACTTGATTGCGCTTTTTGGGAAATGTTTAATTAATAACCGTGGAAAAACAGTTAAGAGCTGTTCAATTCATTACATTTCATCTCATTGCGACGCAACCCGAGTCTCAATTATTTTTTATCGACTTAATTTTTTTAACATTTGAACAGTGTTCAAACGCTCAATATGTCCGTGGCAAAATGACGAGCAGACTGAACGTTTACAGCATTCATTTGTGCAAAAATATTTCCAAGGCATCTATTCTCCCTTGAGACCGCGTTGGCCATCCACCTTTTATATCCAGAAAGATGTGTACACATAGTCAGGTAGTGGCAGCCATCATGAAAACCCTATATTTTTGTCTTTGTTGTAGAATATTTCCTTTTTTTCGTGCATTTACCGTCGGTTAATTGTGTAATTTTATTCATATATTGTGGGTCGCGGTAGTCCCGGGGGTAGAGCGTTGGACTACTGACCGGAGGGTCCCGGGTTCGATTCCCGGGCAAGGCGGCCTGCGGCTCCACCCAAGCTAGTTGATTTTTCGGGTACCAGATCTTCCTGGGAAACCATACCCGGCACAGGGAAAGGAACTGGCCCCCCTACCCTGATGTGTGAATGTTCACACGCCGTCGGGCTTGGTACATGGGTGAGCTCTACCATCACCTACTAAACCGACCTTCGGGTTGATTACTGTGTTTATGGTTTTATTATTCATATATTTTAATAACCTGTAAGCCACCGCAAGGGCAGGGCTGTGTGGCAGGGCGTGAATACTCAATAGACTAATTTTAACCCGAATATTTTTTACCCCTACCACAGTTGGACAATATTATTCTGTTCCCTTATCGTTCGTGGAAAAATATCTCAAATCTATCTGTTCTACTCTTAATCTCTCTAATTTTATTGACATACTCTCTCCTGCCGTAGTGCGATGGGGGTAATAATACATTTTTAACATCACTGCTAAAGAGACCTTCAAATTTATGCAAGAGCTCCAATTTGTAATTTAACTTTCGCTCCTTGAGTGATTCCCAGCCTGGCTGCTCTAATATTTTGGATACGGTACCAAGTTTATTGTAACAACGTTTTACATATCTAGCTCCTCTGTGCTGCATGCGATTCAATTTGGCAATCAATTCAACGATCCCACATGCGTACTTACAGCATATTCCATTTATGAGGCCTAACCAGCGAAAGATAACATTTCTCTTTGACCTTTTCGTCACATTTACTCAGTACTCTTCTAAAAATTTTTAATTTTTGGTTAGTTTGTCCACATATTCCCCATAGTATGTGTTTTACCCGGGATGCCCTAGCAGTGAGGGTAATTGATAGATTGATATTTTATTAATTGTATGCTCTTGGTGGGATCTCTTTATTCCCATGATAATTAGATCTAAGCTGAAATGCGTTTATTGTATCTCCAACAGGTGTGTATTCTTATCACCTGGAAGTAAACGTTCGGCGTAATAGTATAGTGGGTAGAGGAATGGGCCACTAATCGGAGTGCCCGGGGTCGATTCCCGGGGTCTCCTCTTGTTGCCATCAGCTTCACCCAAGCTGTGTGATTTTTCAGGTACGCAGTCGGTTTAGAGAATAGTATTAGGCCAGCTCTACCCCCACCTATCCAACTAGTTTTCGGGTAGGTTACCGTGGTTCTTAGTAAAAAGATATATTGACGTTCCGATACTTGATCCTCGATACACCTCGTACTATCATAGTCAACCAATGTAATTTCCTTGACGAAGGCACTTAGTTTTATAAGACTGTATATTGTATACTTGTGCGAAATTCTGTTGCATAGTTTGGTGTCAGGAACTCTGCTTATATCTAAATTGAAAAAGCCAGGTTTTAACTTTTTTTGTGGCCACGTAGGAGGAAGGAAAATCTGTTGTAGCTTTCGTTTAGCCCATTGGCTGGCTAAGAAATCTGTTTGTTGACTCGTAATATGATTCCAGTGTATCGACGTTAAAGGACCCGGACGTTTATGCTCTGCGCACAGGTTTCTTGGTGCGAGAAATGGTCGTCTCGTTCAGTTCCTTGGCAAACGAGACCGCGCGAGATAAGAGCTCAGCTGACAAGATGCGCGTCTGTCGTCATCGCTGGCAATTGCCTTGGCCCCCGGGCCCAATTGCTTCGCCCGCCCTGAGCCACTCTCACGCCGGCACGCGTGCTCGGCATTCGGATGGCCATTCCCACGTCAACGTCCCTCCCCCCACCTCCCCCTCGCCCGTGATCTTCGAGGAGAAGAATCGCTCGCTCATTCGAGTTGTTTGATGATTAGGGGCCGGGGCCATCCTCTTCGTTCGCTCCCCCTCCGCCTCCAGAGAATTCCCACCTCGATACCTGGACCCACCCCGTCGCCTGGGCTCTGCATTATCAGCCGGCCGGGTGTCCCAGGCGTCCAATACCTGTCCGAAGGCCAATTTGGTCCGCGGTGCTATTGACTCGGTTCATTGCTATTCGTGGCGTGGCAAGGTGTGTGTCTAAAGAGACTTGACCGGCAGGAGGAGAGGGAGTAAGGCCTATTTTCTTCTCATAATTGTTCGTCGTTTTCTCGCTTAAGTACTCCGTGTGCACCGTGATGTACTTAAATTAGGTTTTTTCGTTTATATTTTCCTCTTCAAACATTACGGTTGGGAATAATAATATAATAACTGAAGTATTTGGAATTCAAAATATTCAAATGTGCAAAAAATGCAAAAATTATAATTGAGAATTTTGGAAGCTTTGGGTGGACTCCCAGGGCCCGCCGTCCTCCGCTATACGTAAACTGAATGGAGCCGCCATCATGGAGGAAAATAATATTTTCATAAAACAATTGTACGACGTAGTGTTTTCAATCAGTTAAAACATTCACCTTCAAAATAAATATTCAAACAACGTTTCAACATAGTGCTGAGAAAGGAGTCACATCTGACCATTCTTAAAATTCCCAAACAGTTTACCTTTTAATTTTTTTGTAATATATTTTAGATATTAAATCTCGTATGCAAAAAGGACAATTCAGTTGATGTTGTTCTTGTCTAAGTCTTGACATATTGTTTATTTTGTCATAATGATGCCTTAAACATTGGGCGTATTAATACTGATCTGGATAATCTCAAAGGCGTAGGAATGTTTGTTAGGTAACGACCTTAATGAACAAATATAATGGAATGTTAGAGCTCATTACTAGTTCTTAAAGCAGTAGTCCTCATAAAATGAATGTATGTTTCGAGAAATTCCTATAATCATCACTCTTGCAAACTAGATCAGCTATAATTTTATCAACTTAGACCGAACTAGAGTAAATAAATTGTTTTCCGAAAAAAAAATTTGGGCCGTTTCCAAAATAAAATTTGGATAATGCCTACTAGAGACAATTGCCTGCACTACCGAAAGATTTATCCCAGCGCAAAATTTTATCCAGAATAACCTATGTATATATGTATGCATAGGTTATTAAATATTATAAAATTATTAAATATATTTTTATATTATATATATATATATATATATATATATATTTATATGTTTTATATATATATGTATATATACACATAGAGTCGCGGTGGTCTAGTGGGTAGAGTGTTGGACTGCTGACCGGAGGGTCCCGGGTTCGATTCCCGGGCAAGGCACTTTGGGCACCTGCAGCTCCACCCAAGCTAGTTGATTTTTCGGGTACCAGATCTTCCTGGGAAACCATAACCGGCACAGGGAAAGGAACTGGCCCCCCTACCCTGATGTGTGAATATTCACACGCCGTCGGGCTTGGTACATGGGTGAGCTCTACCATCACCTACTAAACCGACCTTCGGGTTGATTACTGTGTTTATGGTTTTTTTATGTATACATAAATATATATGTATTTAATATAATTTACCTACCCTTTCAAGGACTGTAAAATTGTGCCCAAAAATCTTCAGGGAGTGTTTTTTTTCTTTCTTCGTAATTAATGTACCATGTTCAGGCTTAGTACCTATGTCTAGCAATGGCCCTATTAGTCTGCTTTCGCCGATTACGCTATCCAATGGTTTCATTCAGGGTATACTAATCACGGAAAGTATTATGCTGCTAGTCATAGTGGAAAGGATCTGGGAAGCATTATGAAACGCACTATCCAGAAGGTTTTTAGGTTTGTAAAGACTAAAATGTATGTACGTAGTCTTAGTGATATCGTAAGTCGAAATCGTTTTGGCAGGGCGTGGTGTTATCCGTAAATTAGGGCTCCTTGTTCAACTTGGTTCTATTTTCAGCATTGCAATATTTATTCTACTTTCGAGAACAGTGTTATAACCAACTACGCATTCTTTTAACTCCATCTGCGGAATTTCATCCAACCATTATTGGCCTCTGGCTTAAAAGGTGTATTTCAAATGATGTATTGATATTGTTAATATTGTGCAGTTCATATAGGAGTTGGATGGACACAGGCTGAACATCGATACATTTCTTAGCGCCATCTAACGAGTCTCAACCAGACACCCCAAACTAAATAAAACCTTTCTGCAGTTAGGCCTTCCCCCATTTCGTTGCCTCCAACGTACCTATCCTTTTTCTTTACGCATTCCATCCACAGTCAAAATCCTCTGCATCCTTCTTTCCTGCCTCCTTTGGATTTCTCCCAACAATCTTCTCTCCTCTCCCACAACCTTGTCCTTCTTCGTTTGTTTTCCTTTCCGTCCATTGAACCTTTTCCTTCATTCTCCATTTCAGAAGCCCTCAAATCTACGCCTGTCATCTTGCTGCAACGACAAGTTTCCGCGTCGTACAAAATCGCGCTCCATATCAAAGTTTTGACAAGCCTTTCCTTACATCCCTACTCAATGCCCCAGTCATAAATTCTCGCCTTTTTGTCGAAGATTTTTTGCCTCAAGTAATTCTTCTTTTGATGTCGCTTATGTCTCTACTCGTCAGACCATCTTGGTCCATGACACTTCCAATATAGTTTCCAAGATGCTCCATATGCTCTTAAGTTCCGTCCTCCTAAATTTACGAGAGCTTAGAATTCCTATCTCGAAAACTTCATAATATTTCTTTTGTGTACACTTACTCTAATGCCGTGCTTTTTACACTGGGTTTGTATTGCGCTCAGCGATGCTTTTAACCACTTGTCTGGCTGGTTAACTGAAGCCTGATCATCCGCAAACCTAACTCATTTTATGATTTGCCCTCCGACTCTTAACTCCTTTCTCCAGGTTTCCCACGCCACACTCAAGATTTCTTCCAGGTATGAGTGGAAAAGTAGGGGTGATATTTGACACCCCTTAGATGTACTAGTCACCTATCCCTCCAATGTACTCCTATTTCCTTGAATACATTTATTAGTGCTACCCAATTCAATTTATTTAACGACTTTTCGAAATCTACAAAAGAAACAAATACGACTGGATAAGAGACATGTTCCTCATAATAAGTGACCTCATTACTGCAGTGGCATCACGTGTGTCTCTCCTGTTCCCGAACCCCTAATCCATCATCCCCTGAAGAATCATTTGCCCTTCTCTCCGTCATTTTATTGACAATCCTGAGTGCCACTTTGGCTGTGTGCAAAAACAAATTTTTGTAGTCCTCACAATATTGTTTTGTAGTCCTTACAGGGTGTGCTCCGAAAGTAATGCAATTAAATTTCCCGCGCCGCTCCTATTGCTCGGATTGGGATCGAAGCACTTGCAGTAAGTTAGGGAGGGGGGGCTCTTAAGCTTTGCCGCGAAATCGGTCCAAGCTGTGGAAGCGGCAGTGCGTGAGTTATTGTAAACCTATGCCCGCCGACCGTGTCACGAAAGACCAACCGAGCGGAAATTTCAAGTGAACTTTTGGAACATATTGAAACTGAACCTGATTATTTTGCCTAATGCACTTCTTCTCTCGATGTCCCTACTACTTTGACCGTCCAGGACCCAGATAGGCAAACTGTTCCACCGGCTCAAGTGACGTATGACCTTCTATTTTAATATTAAACCTAGCTTATCTACTCTTCGAAAGCCGCATAATCATGCGCATGTTTACATTTAATCCCATCCAATACCTTATCTCATTGACTTAACCATGCGCTCTGCAATGCTGGTAGTCCTTTGGCTGACCGGCAAGGTAAAGTTTGGTCATCCTCGAGGCCATTCGATAGAGTATGGAATGTGTGACGGCCTCTCTAATAAAATTTATATATTAGGTGATAGTGGGACCGTTTAAGAAAGCATTGCAGATTAACTACAAATCATAAATGTATAATTTTTATGTGTTTTACTTCCGCCTCAGAATTGTGTCGAAAGTTCCCCTTTTAATTTACTTGTTGACAAGGAGCCCAACCGGTTAGGTAATCGAGGCACATATCTTTGGATTTTCATGCACACTCAATATCTTCAGCCATAGTTAAGTGCGATTAAAACTTCCTTTCGGTCGTTTACAGCCGAGAAATTTGGTATTTCCCTCCGCGAGGGGGGCCTTCTAATTCAGTATAAGCCCTTGCTTCAATTCGGCAGTGCCGCTCAAAATAAGTTGGCCTTTACGGCGACCTAGAGAGCACCTTGAAAAATTGTCACTGCAAGATTGTCATTGTCTTCTTGGTGCTTCCTGGCTTAACCAACATGCACTCCTAAACTTTTGTGTCACCAGTCTAATTTTAATTAGCTATTTAGGCGACGGATACACTTACCTTCACTCTCCTTATTTCCTATTGGTAACGCCTCTAATGTTAAATAATTGTTTGGAATAGCCTTTTACTTTCACCTGTTCATATAATATCTAGCATTATATTCAGGGACGGAGAAGGCTCATTGCATACACTACAAATAACTAGGTCATGATCAAAATTAGGTTGCCAGTTTGCATTTTTCTCAATAGATTGAAGCTCGTTGCAACACTTAGTAGAACTTTCATTGCAGAATAACTTGCATTACTCCCGTCTTGACTTTGCATTCCAGATTCAAGGCCTGAATAGTTTTGCAAGATAGTTTTCGTGGAAGTTCCAGTTGAGTGTGCTGTCTCTTTACTGGCTGTGACAGTGGTAATGGATTATGGATAGAACCTTGCTCAAAGTGCTAATCCGCCTATTGAAAAGTGTAGTCGTTTGCTTTCGCGACAAATGGAATTCGAGTGACTTCATCGCGTATCAAATGGCCTGCGGAGGATTTGAAGCGTTGATAAGGCTTGTTATGCGGTGGCGAACTGGATGCCACTGACGAGAGCACTTATATTTATAACAGCAGTCTTGGGATTGCGTGGACTCGGGTGTGTAGGAATCGCGTCTCTTGTCTCCCAGGAACCTCCCCCGCCTCCCCACGCTCGCGCACGCCCTTCCCCGCCCCGGGCCGACACCTGCCCTTCCTCCTCCCTCGCTGTCCTCCACTTCTTTGCTCCCTCGACTCCTTGGAGCTCTCTCCCTTATCTCCCCCCTCCCACTCGGCCCTCTTCTTCCCTGCCCTTCTTCATTCCACCTTCGCATCTCAGCTATCAACCCTCCCCCCTAAGTCATAGTTCCCACCGCCGCCTCCCCTCCCACCCCCGAAACCCTTTTTCTCTGCTCCCTCCCGCCAATCCCCTCCCGCCGTGTCTATCTTGCCCAGACCGTCGTCACCACGCACAGTCCCGCGTGTGCGAGAGGAGGCGGCAGTGTTGCCAGTACGCGAGCCGCGGAGGCCCTTCTCCCTTCCCTCCCTCCCTCCCTCCCTCCCTTTGGGGGGCTGCTCCCGCGTAGACTGCCCGTCGTCGTCCTCCTCCACTCCCTCCCTCTCTCCCTTTCCCCCGTCTCCCTCCCTTTCCCCCCGTCTCTCGCCCGCCGCCCTCCTCCCCGTCTCCTTCGCACATTCTCTCTCCGCGGCCCCGACGGCGCAGCACCCGCGCGACCGCTCCTTTTCCGCGATGCACTCGATGGCGTCCACGCCATCCGAGATGGCCACCGGTGGCGGGCCGCTCGACGCCTACCTCTTCCGCTGTGAGCCGCATCTCCTACCGTACGCGTCCCACTGCCACCCGGGAGGCCTGGACGACCACTATTACCGCCCCCCGCAGCAAGCCTCGACCCGCGTCCACCACCACCAACAACACCACCAACGCGACTACCACCACCAACAACAACACCACCACCACCAGCAGCTCCTCGCGGAGCGGCTCTCGTCCCGACACCCTCCGGCGGCCGCCGCCGTTTCGCGCTGGAGATGCAGCGGGGAGAGCGGGGTAGGTAGGTGGTGGGGGGGGAGTGGTGCCCGTTTCTCCCGCCCCCCGTTGTGTGGTTTTCTGGATCGCTCCCCCCCCCCGCCTGTTGTGCGGTTTTCTGGATCGCTTCCCCCTCCCCAGGTCAGAGGGGGAGAGTGTCAGGTGCCCGTCCCCTGCCGACGACAAAAAAATAGGAACGCCGCCTCGAATCCCGGCCTGAATGTCAGGGTGGTGTGCCATTATGGGTTTCCGAATCTCGCTGGAGACGGGCGAGTTCGCTTGGTGGAGCAGGTGCTCAAGAAGTGGATATGAATGACTCTTGAATGCGCGAGGGACGGTACATTCTTATGTTCTGCCCGCTGAACAAAGGCCTGCGGACTTAAAAAGCAAACTCGGATATACTTAAAAAGTACTCCGTTCTAGTGTTTGTAACTTCATGTTGTGCGCTTACCTTCGTGATGATGAATTCGGACTTGTTAAGTCGTGGGCAGTGAACTCTCGGAGAGCTTCTTGTGATAGGAAATGAATAATGACGTATGAAATATATGAATAATGATTGCCCTTCCAATTTATATGAATACTTGCCACCGGGTCTTTTAAATGCTGCGGAAGCTGTGAATTACGTTTATCTACCGTGATTTATAGACTCAAAGAGAGGCAAATGCTCTCGATATCTTTTTGACGTTTGTTGGTTAAACTTATCACTAATAAGTTAACAAGTTTGTGGCTGTCGCACCAATGCCAGAATGTGTTAAGTGGTGCATAATGGCATGACATCGATGAATTCAGCTGTCCCTCTCTTGTCTTCACGATAGTGTTGGTCATTCCTTTAAAATGTTTAGGCGAAATTTTTGAGTTATTGGTGTTGGAATTTTTTAAGTTCTGAAATGCCTATGGGTTACCAGACATGCCAACTCTCCCGATTTAAGCGGGAGACTCCCGATTTTTCCTTCTTACGTTCTTGATGAACTGTTCAAATTGTGTACTTAGCTTAACATGTTAATAAAGTGTGACATTCATTAAAAATTGGCAAAGTGTCATAAAGGGATTAAGGTGCCATGCAAATATTGTGGTAATTAAAAGTGATTACTTCGTGATACACTTCTAAAAATCTCCCGATTTTTCATTTTTGAAAGTTGGCATGTCCTCCCGATTTTTCATTTTTGAAAGTTGGCATGTCTGGGTTACTCTCACTAACTGGCGTCATTAACTAATCCTAGGGCAATGCACAACTTTATATCCTAGACTTTGAATTCTAAACGGAAACATTTGGAATACAAGCCCGGGGTTCGTTACTAATGTGATTATGGTGGCGGGCATTCATTGGTTCTTTCGTTGCACAATTATTAAGTTTTCTGAAAGCAGAATATCACAGTAATCACCCGGGAAAGTTTGTTCGGTAGTTAAGGGTAGAGAGCTCCCTCTCCATGAATACCTTATGACTTATTGCTCACATTAGCACTTGGAGGAAATAATTGTGTTTCTTTCGCTTTTCCGCCGGCGGTTTCTCCAGAACCATCTGTTTATCGGAAATATCACACTTTTTGGATGAAGATATTAGGTGTCCAGAGACGTCTACGTATTTGCCAAACTTAAAACGCTCACTTTCTGTGATGTTGCGCAGTCTGTAATCCAACCCATAAACGCCAAGAGCCACGTTTCCTTGGAGAAAGACTTTTAAAACACTTTTGCTAGCAAAGGCCATCTACTTAACTTGCATGCAGGTATGGACGTGCGATTGCTATTCATGACTTGAGAATTCAGACTGAGTCACGGAATTCCAACCATTTCTGTTTCTGCTACGTCGCGGCGGATTGATTCGCTTCAAATGCCTTCTTAATGCTCACCATTTCTGATGATATCTTGTATTTATGTTAAATCCAATGTAACTTTTCCTAATTTGAAAACGTGTGTTAAGTGTCTCTTTCATTTTGAATGTGGGGTGATTGTGCGATGATGCTTGCCGAGGAATTACTTCTCATTGTCTCACTCCCAGAAGCCGCTCGTATGATTTATTGTTATGTTATGGGGTGGGTTCTCCTACCATGCCTACGACTGGTATCGAGTAGAACAATGCCTACGTGATTTAAGGAAGAAATACCGCAAGAACATTGGAGAGTGAATTTGATGTCTTAGCCTTAAAGATATGGTTATGTAGAGTTGGCGGCGACTCTTGTTTTAATCTTTGACGTTTTTATCCAATGGGAGGTATTAATTGCGTAGGTTGCGTCTACACTCCGGAATGCTAGGAAACAATTAGGAGGAATTATTTATATTAGCGCCAGATTTGCTCTGAGAAATATTCGATTATTCGAGATAATTAGATTTTTAATTCTTCAGGGCTGTCAATTCAGAAAAGGTGATGTATCCTCCGCCCCCCCCCCCTCCCCCGAACATTCGAGCAGCTAGTTAATCGGATGGCATGGGTTGGTTAAGCGAGGAAGTACGAGGCGTATTCTTAAAGTAAGTACCGTTTGCTTATATTTAAATATTGGCGCATCAGAACACAGTTTTGCTCCTGCAGCGCCATCTACTGATTCATTGAGAAGCTATAGCAGCATTTGTTTTGTTTCAGAAGTCGTTCGCTTGTCCGTGCATGCAAACAACAATGTCCGCGACAATCGTTCATCCCACCAGCTGTGAAGTGCGTTCTGTCATACGATTCTTGTATGCAAAAGGATTTTCGGCTGCTGAAATTCATCGGGAATCATGCCTAGTTTTTAAACCTACAGTTATGAGTGAAGGAAAGGTTAGACAATGGTGCCATGATTTTAAAATGGACGAACAAATGTCCACGACGAAGAGCGAAGTGGTAGGCCCAGTATTCTGACCGATGAAATTGTTTCGCAAGTGGTACAAAAACTGCGATGTGATCGTCGATTGACAATTAATGGCCTGGCTGAACAATTTCCTCAACTTGGACGCACTACTGTCTACAATATTGTTACGGAAAACCTCGGATACCACACATTGCGTGCAAGGTGGGTACCGAAAATGCTCACCGACCACCACAAAGAGCAAAGAATGTCCAGTGGACGAGAGTTTTTGGGTCGTTGGGAACTCTTTAAACCACCCACCGTACAGTCCTGACCTTACACCCAGCGACTACTTCCTCTTCTTGCACTTGAAACAGTGGTTCGGTGGACAACGTTTCGAAACCGAAGAGGAACTCAAGAATGGCGTTGTCGATTGGTTCAACCCTCAGGCGGCGAGTTTCTATGCAGAGGGGTTAAAGAAGCTGGTGCAGCGGTACGAAAAATGCTTAGAAGTGAACGGCGATTATGTAGATAAGTGAAGTAGGTTTGTAGCTAACTAAAAGTGCCAATAAAATGTGTTTCATATGAGTATATTTTTTCCTGTGACCAAACGGGCCTTACTTTATGAACACGCCTCGTATACCATGGGTGTCCTCTGTCTCTCTGCGAGGCCAATCGTCCTTCAGATGCGGGGAGAGGCGACAGAGAAATGGCGATCATCTTGTGACGTGAATCCACCAATGAAAGGCCACTTTGCCTCGGCAAGTGTGCCCACGCGAATGAACGCCGGGACCTTTTTGTGTCTGCCCGCGCGCTCCACCACTCTGCCTCTCGAATCCTCCCCGTCCCCGCCCTCCTACACACGCACCACTTATCAACGCAGTCGCGTGCGTGTGTGTGGCGTCTTGCGCCACGACGACTTCTCCGGATGCGAACACGCATCCAAGAGCGGACGCGCCACTTGAGTGAGGTGTGTCCGTCCACCTCTCTCTCATATTCGCCCTCTTCCTACCCGTGGCCTTCCGCGGAATTTTACTAGATTTGTGCGTTTGTGCTCGCGCATTAAACATGACGATAAGTCTTTTGACGTCTTTAAGTGGTGAAACTAAGGTACGGGCGGGTTGCCTTACTGTGATCATTGCAAAATAATAACGGTGAAAATGGCGAATAAGGTGGTGTGTTGAACGGGAATCACGTAGAGGAAAATATTGTAAACAGAATTACAGGAGGATTTTCCGTTGCGTCGGATTATTATTTGTAAAATGTTTTCTTAACAGAGAATGGCACTACAACCTTCGATGGTGACAATCACCACAAACACTAACCAAACTAGTTGGATTAATTTCCGAATAGGTTCGCGTGCAGCTTAGAGGAGCTAGATATGTAAAACGTTGCCATAATAAACTTGGTAGCGCATCCAAAATATTAGAGGAGCTTAGGCTGGGAATCACTCAATGGAGCGAAGGTTAAATTACAAATTGGAGCTCTGGCATAAATTGGAAGGAGATCTCTTTAGCAGTGATGTTGAAAATGTATTATTACCCCCATCGCACTACGGCAGGAGAGATCCGGGTCTAAATTACTCATCTACATGTACATAAATACCCTGCGAGCCACCAAAAAAGGTGTGTGGCAGGGGGACTCTGGTGTGTATTCACCCCCTGCCACACACACACACCCTGGCGGTGTATTGAAGTTTATATATGAAGAAACAAAAATAAAACTACATACATATTCGTGGGCGTAACTCTTCCTTGTCCATATTTACACATATTTCCTTTTGTTGACTCGGTTATTTTGTGGTTATTTTCATTCCTCTTCGTGTCTCACATTTTGAATGGCTAGGTGGTGTTTTCACTTGTCGCCCCAGCTGCTTTCGCCATGATGATTATAATCATCATGGCGAATTGATGATTATAATCTGATAATTATCAGTTCCTTCTTCATAGCGTAGCTGCTTTCTTTTTCTCTCTTTGGTTTATCACCCAATAACGTACCCTTTTTTGTTTAGTAACCAGTTGCGAATGGATAGTCAACTTCCAGCCTCATCTCACTCCATGTTTTTCGACGGTGTTAAGTTTTGATTCCCCATTAATCGGTGGTTGAAAAAATGTGTACAATATTATATCGTTGGGTACTCTTTGTTAAATAAATCCTTTGGATCATTAATCGGTAAGTTTTGCTCATTGTTGGATAAATAAGGATCACCTAGCGCCCAACGGCCGTAAAATTCACTCACCAATCAGGTAGAGAGAGCGTGGGGCAGCGGCTCCTTCTCCTGTGCCGCCCATGGTTTCCCAGGAAGATCTGGTGTCCGAAAAAGTACTCGGCTCGGGCGATAGTGGCCCGCTCTTAATTTTTGATTGCTGACACTTGCGGTGGCTCCTTGTTTCCCGGGTAAACTGTGCTGCTGTTTAACGACTCATCTCACTTCCTTGAAAAAATAGACGAATGGGGCATCAATAATACAAGCACTTGACCGAGTATATTTTTCGAATCAACAGGTGTGCGATGTTAGTAACAGGCTTTCACGAGAGAGGTGCGTTGGTTTGTAGAAATTGAGACGTATAGTGCGAAGTATTATGAGGGGAGGGCGCACAGAATACATTTTTTTTGGTAAATCATGTGTGAAATTGGCCACGGGTTTAATTGTGTTGTGTTTTTCACCAATCCTTGGGGGCTGTTTCGCATCGTGTCTTCTCACCTGCCTTGAGTACGGATTGGACGGGAGTCCGAATCAAATGGACTTGCGTTCGCTTTAGAACCATCAATGAGTGTAAGCGTATCTGGTCTCTACGTGTCCACAAAGTTCCATTTACTCCCGAAGCTAAGAAGATCCCGAAGTCCCATTTTCGTGGCCGTTTTGTGAAAAGGCGGAAGGGTCAAATTTGGTCACCGCCGCGCACGCCGCCAGCGTACTTATAATTTCCGGCTTCCCGCGGATGTTGTGAGTTTCACTCTCGATGCTCTTGGGAGCGCCGTGATTCCTCGGAGGTTAAGGTTCGCTCCTGCGAGGAGGAGGCGGCGACACCCTTCCCCCCCACCCTACCCGTCGCGTCCTCCCTCCTCCTCTCTCGACCCCTTCGCCGTCACCGCTCCATCTCTCTGGTACCCTATCCAGTCTCCCTCCCCTCCCCCGGGTGCCGCCGCCGACCGAGCCGGCCAGACTGCTTGACGCCAGCTATAGCCTCTGGCCTCCTCGCCACCTCCTAGCCTCTCTCTCCCTCTCTTTCTCCCTCCCTCCCTCCCCGTTCCTCTCTCTCCCTCCGCTCCTCACGACGGCCGTTACTTACTTTCAGCCTTCTCCCTTTACCATACCCTCTCGCGCAGGCTTCCAACAATAACACCCATTCGTTGCGCTCTTCAACAAGCGTTCCTCATCATTCCGGCCATGATTGCATCATTGTATGAGAATCGTAAGCCTTCGTATTTCGATTCGAATTGGCAAGCACTTTTTCGCGATCTTCATAGGCTTGCTGCCCATTATCCTGGATAATTACGATTTTTTTTGAAACTCCTACCCTTATAACCTCTGTAACCTTTCCTGCAGGTGAAGGCAACTTATTTGTGATGAGTTGCCTTCACACTCCAGGAAAGAAACGATGTGTTTTAAGCAGTGAGGTCTTTTGTACGCTAAAGCAAGGGAGTTTCGTGCTCCTGGTATTGCTTCATGAGAAAAATAAGGCAGTATTGGTGGTATTTAGGCAGTAACGGTAAGGCCATTGATGTCCATTGTATTTTTTTCATATTATTTCATTGCGTATTTATCTTCTTGTATATATATTGCTAACTACCTCGTGCAGTTTTTCAAGCAGCTATCGTATAGTCAGGTTAAACAGGGCATACGTGTGCATATGTATGTATATATATATATATATATATATATATATATATATATATATATATATATATATATATATTTATTTATTTATTTATTTATTCTATACATATATATAAAACTTAGACAGCAACACACAATATGAGAACACACAAAAGGAACACTCACACGTTATTTCTTGATAATTTCGACGGAATTGAGCTTCGTCTTCCTCGGAAGATTAGTTAGGACTACTTAGGACTGAGTCAGTCCTAACTAATCTTTCGAGGAAGACGGAGCTCAATTCCGTCGAAATTATCAAGAAATAACGTGTGAGTGTTCCTTTTGTGTGTTCTCATATCCTTTACGTGTCATCTATTTTTTAATATATTCTATTCTATCTATTTCTATCTATATTTCTATCTATTTATATATATATATATATATATATATATATATATATATATATATATATATATATAATCTTGAAAATGACGCTCTCCGGCGACGCACAAACACACAAACACTAAGATAATAGATATTACACACACAGAAACATAAAAGGACACTTACAGTAGATATTTACGTTGTTGCTGTCTAAGTTTTATATATATATATATATATATATATATATATATATATATATATATATATATATATATATATATAACCTGAAAACCACCGCCAGGGTGTGTGGCCGGGAGTGAACAGACACCAGATTAATTTTAACCCGCATATGATCGTACCGCGGTTGGACAATGTTATTCTGATCCCGTATCGTTCGTGGAAAAAATGACATCTTAAATCTATGTGTTCTACTCTTAATTTCTTTAATTTTATTGACATGATCTCGCCTACCATAATACGATGGGGGATACATTGCTTCGAGAAGCATTATTAACCCCGTTCCCCAGTCGATTAGATATCTGGCAGGTACGATTCCAGACCGTCATTCTCATTACCGCAGAGGAGTAGAGAGAAGGAGAAGAGAGAGAGAGTATGATATCAGAAAATAAGCGGTTTTGTAAGCAAAATCTTCGGTAGTTGATCGGTGTTTTTTAGACGGAGAAAGAAAAAGAAAAATAGAACAACTCCTCAGTTTGAAGCTGGCCCCTGCGTTTCGAAGAGGAATAGCTGCTGTAGCTCAATTCGGGTCCAGCCGTTACTAGGGTGTTTTAGATTTACGATTTCGTTCAAAAGGTTGTTGAACTGTATGATGACATGAAAATCGAGGAAGCCGGAGTAATGCGCGATGCCCCGACTGGAGGAGTGAAGTAATAATCCAAACTCCAGATTCCCACGACTTCTGGCACCCTCTTTGTGCGAGAGTCGTACATCCTCGAGTGAAGAAGAACAAAACGATCACATTTTTCAAATGTAATTCGGAAGTGTAGCGTTAATATTAAAATTTCCAAGCCATATGTCCTGTCTATGTTTTACTTAGTATTTTGATCACTGACCCTCTCCTGGTCTATTACCTCCCCTGCTATCCTCAACATCACTGGCCAAAAGGAATTGTATGTGATTCAACGGGATGCTCGGAAACGACTAAATGACAATTGTCTCATTCTTCAAGAAGCATTAAAGTTGACCCGACGAATTTTTGCGAAAGATTCCCCGCCATTCTATTCTTATTTAATGATTCATCCAAGACTATTGTCAGCGGAATGGCGAGATGGTTTCCTTCGCGTGAACTAGATATCGAGTGGAGTTAAAGGAAGCTAGTCACGGGATTCTGATCGAGAGTGATCCCCGGCCAATCGACGAGCATCTTCCATTAGGGCTTAAGGATCACTAAAAGTGAGTCTTCCGGCAAATGTTAAAAGTTGTTCGCCTATTTGTTGAGGCCTCGAACGAGCTTACAACAGCAAAACACTGGATCATCTGTCTGCTATAGTGTGGAATTGACTGGTTTCTATTACTGTCGTACGTTTCCTCATTTCTAGAGACTGCTTTTATATTTCACTTAACTTTGTTGGTGGGTGTGAAGCAAAGATGGCCATGTCGACCTTTCTAGTTAATCCTTCACAGCTTCACCACTGTCAGTGCTTTCGATGGCTCTTGCATCCGGTCGGGGTTTGCTCTGTCCGAGCGCTGTGGGAATAATGGCCCTCTGTCTGCGGAGACACGGGAAGGGGAGGTGGGTGGTGGGGGGTGCTGGGATGCGAGACTCAAAATTTCGATGTCGGGAGGACGCTTGTCTTGGCCACCATATTTAGGGGCACAACGTCACCACTTGAATGCGAACGTTTTCATGTGATTTTTTCCCATCTCTATTTTTACCTCCTCACACCTCTCTCTCTTGTCTCCACATCCTCTCCGTCCCATGCTTTGACTCTGGATCCGTATTTCACCTGAGTTCTCTCGTGTACAAATTCGGATGTCTAATAACTGCAATTATGTCGGAAAAATAACTTTTATGGAGACATTTCCATTTCATGAAGAACGTGATTCGAGATTGCGCTAAGAACGTTTTGAGGTTTATCTGATGCTGTATTTTCAATTGATAATCTTGCTGGAAATTCAGAATCATAAGTTTTAGCCATAAATCGCTCGTGCAACTTTGCAACAGAGTTTTTGTGGCCTAAAAATTTGCCAATGAAAAAGGTTATTTACGTAGATGTTTGACAATACGGTAACTTCTTCCTTTCATTGAAGTTGTTTTCATTATATATACCAGTTTAAGGGCTCTTTCTGTCGTTTTACTTCAGGGAGCATTACACATCAAAGAATTGTTTCCCGGAGTGTATTAGGTAAATTTCTGGTTGTTCATTTCGTTGGTCCAGTCTCTGGTCGTTCGTGTCAAACCCTCTGGTTACGGTACGTGAGTTCTGTTATGACAAATGTTAGAGCATGGCGAGCATTTCGATCTAAACTCTTTACCTCTGTGCTGAGTTTTCTTACTTCTGGTAGTGGAGGTGTTTTCATACTGGAGGAAGACGAATGTAATTTATCAATTCTATTCACGTCGAGAGAAAGTCTGCTGAAGCCCATTGCGTCAGCAGATGGCGCAAAGTAATTCCATTTGTAGTAATGTGTTACGTAAGCCTGAGGACAAGAAACAGCATTGTGATATTTTCTCGAGAATTACTCGTATATTGTTTAACCATTGTCAGGTCGTCAGTTGTGTGCCCTGCATGGCGGCATGAGGATTGGTCCGATCAATTAGTCTCAACGATTTGGCTTTAATTGTATGCAATTGTCACGAGAAGTACATGCCACGGTCCCAAATGTTCTCACGGAACTACAGTTCGTTTTCAAACAGCCAAAATATACAGAGTTAAAAGAGTTCACTAAATACGTATGCGTGGAATTTTATAATCCGCAAGAAAGTGTGCGAATGCAGACCCGATGAAAGTGGTGTCGGTGGCTGGGGGGGGGGGAACTATGTGGTGTTAAAGGGTTTTGTGTTTAATGTCAACTAATAGGTTCTGGATGAGAGCGGTGTCCGTTTCCAAGACAGTGGTTCCCTCCAGTCGCAGAGGAGTCCGCAAGCGTTCGTTTTTCATGGCGCGAGGTCATTCCGTCGTTTCTCTCGCTGCCGTCGGTCCGTTCGCTTCGCCTCCCACGCATGGAAATGTGTGCGGAATGTGGTCTGCTGCTCCCGCGTGCTGCTACGCTACCTACGTACGTCGCAGCTGTTTGGGAGATTGCATTTTATTTTGGTGTAGATTGAAGTTTGTTCGTGAAATACGGTTTTCATGCGATGGTTAAGTTTAGCGAGCAGTTTCGACACTAATTCCATATGCTCTCTTCCTAACTGCCCCTTGACCCTTTTGTCCCCTATCATTCGCATTCCCAACAGCACGCAGTATTCCATCCTTTGAGAAATTGATAAGTTTACCGTACTCTCCGTCCGCATCATGGATATAGTAATGTAAGCCGTATGAGTGATAGTGAATAGGTCTTGCCCCGCTTAACTCGGAAGAGAGTTCTTCTGCTGTCCAGGAGGATGTGTATTCGGTGAGTAAAATGCAGCACTGAAACCATAAGTTGGCCTACCAGAGCGAGCTTCGTGACTTGCCTTTGCCTCCCAAGGGGGTTTGTTGTTTTGCTGGAATGCGGTTCATCAAAATACGTCAAAGCAAACGTAATCGAACGGGTGTGGACGGCCATTGAGGGTAGACAAGAAAACCAAGGAGGGGAAAGTGGTGTGCGTGCTGCCGGATAAACCGATCGTTCCCACGTTGAAAGGGAAAGGGGGTGGGAATTAGCATACCGCTGGTGGAAGCCCCTCATTTATTCCCTTCAGTTTAGTGCGAGGGTGGTTTATATCGTCGCTATTATGAGCGCTCGTCGATCAGCATAGCTTTTCATGGAACTTCGCTGTTGGCGTCGTCGTCCTAGCTGTTAATAGTCGGCCACTTTCACCGAACTCGCCCCAGACTTCCGTCCTCCCTCCCCCAAACTCTCCAGTTCTCTCTCTCCCTCCCTACCTCCCTCTCTCTCAATTCCACTTAAAAATACCTTATAAACTTTATTTATACGCCCCGTGTGTCGCGGGCGGAGATTCGTGCCGCCTCCCCGAGCCACACTGGTTGATCACTGCGCCTTTTGGGCGTGGATTACCGCGCGCCGCCTCGAGATCGCTCGCTCTTCCCGCCGGCCACACACGCATTCACGCACACTCTCTCTCGCTCGCTCTTGAAGGTCGTATTCATTCCACGTCCTTCCCCTTCCGCACTTGGTGTGTGCAGCTGTTTTAATATCCGATCATTTGTGCCTTAAATAAACGGAAAATATGCTCGAATGTCGAGCAGCGTCCAGAGTAACGTGTGCGCCGGAGAGAAAAACCTCCAAATGTGGTGCCTATAAATATCGGGGAACGCTTTGATTTTGCCCAAGGCCATTCCGTTTGTAATGCACCCAAAGATAGTGCTAGTTTTGTTTCCGTGGTCATAGGCACGTAAGCTATCGATTGCTCGTCGATTTCATACACGAAGACTATACAATTTAAGACTTACTTCAATACTTGTGTATCATGTTGATACAGGTTTGGAAATTGGGTCAAATGCTTAGCGTCAATGTTTTATCGTCGATTTTGGTGTTTCCGTTCTTTGGTCCAAGTGAATTCTGATTGTGCATCGGCCGAGATCAACAACTTAAACCTTTCAAAATCTGGCATAGGATTTTTTTCAACCATCACAATAGCCCAGCGTACCACCCAATGGCTATATTTTATATCAATGCTACACGTATTTTGCCATTACCGTTTCCAAGTTTGTTAAGGGTAAATGCAGTCGATTGCTAAAGGTCACCAGCAGGGATACTGCCGTGGATATTAATCACGTGGGTTCAATCAGTGTGATTTGGATGCCAAAATAGCAAACCCACAGCGTTTCAGAATGCATATTACGTAAGTGAGGGTATGCAATGGATGAATGTCGAATGACGTGTGCCGAGAGTGAATCTAGTGGGGGAACCGGATTGGAAAGATTGCGGATTAGAAAGGCTACCCAAGAAAGGAGGACTCTTGCGACGAACAATTACTTTTCGGACGTAAGGGCGGTGCCGAATCCATGGAAATGCTGACTTGTTTTCAATCGAGAAGTGCTACTTCCGGCGGCGTTAGGGATCTCTTTATCCCATTCAAGTGTTCTCAAATGTTTCGAGCCCTTCGTTTCCTTTCAGCGTACAGATTTTCTCATTTCGGTGGAGTAGGTCGGGCACTGCTGATCATTATTTATTTTGCAGTCGAGAGTGATATGTTTCAACGGAAAAACTTTCACGCATTTCAGCGACACGGAAATCATGAACCGATCGCTGCTTGCCTCGCGACCGTTTAAGAATTTAACAATTGCCGTAACACCTGCTACTACAGAATGCCCAGTTTAATAACCGATTTAGCAAAATCGATATTTATTAAATGATTATTTAGCCAGCGGGCGAGATTGAGACATTTTGTTCGCTCGTCGTGTTTGGCGAAAGCCTCGGGATGAGATTCCAGAAAAAATTTCATTGTTTCTATCTCGATCGAGTAGGGCCAAATTTGAGTGATTAATCTCTGATAAGGTTGATAAGTGTTCTCGGGTCACGTGCGTGCGTCGAGGACCTTTCACAACTGCACGTGCGCGCTTCGGGTTAGTTAAGCGATCGTCTTTTTTATCAAGTATTAGGGATATCGCAGCTGTGTGTTTTGCGGGGTGAGCGTGTGGCCTCTTCCTCCACTCCCCCCTCTCCCCCCCGGTTACACTGATCGCGGTGTACTTCTTCGCCCCCCCCCCTATCCCTCCCGGGTCCTGCGTGACTCTCGCCTCGTGCAGTTTCCCCGGACCACTTGCTCTTTCCTTGACCTCCCTCCGAGGTCTTCATGGCGCCTGCCGTAGCTTTTGAGCATCCGACACCATTGGTTCTGAAATTTGAAGCTGGTGTCATTGCGTAAAAAGGGAATTTTTCCACGTAACTCGCTTGATGAAAATTCAAATTTTAAATACAGTGAAATGTGGAGGGATTAACATTCCGTTGCTGTGAGAGTAACAGTTAACTGCTGAAAAAGTACACCGGAAGTTTGGTTTTTTTTTTCAAATCTAATGAGTTGCCATGTGCTACGTCATTGGTTTGACTAGACTTGATCAGTGCAATCCCGAATTTTGGGTAAAGAATAACTGCTCTCCGTTCTTGTCTCATGGGAGGCATATTTACATCATTTGCCCACGGATGTAGCCGAATTGCAAGAAGCTTAAATAATTTCAGAGTAGATGTAACTGATTGTCCATGGACATTGAAATTTGAGAAAACCATTGCGTTTTTTACAAGGGTAGGCTGAAAAGTAATGCACACATGCTTGTAGATCACAAAAAAATGACCCTCTGAAGCACTTCCGGTGGCATGTGGAAATAACATTCCCCCTCGACACGCATGCGCAGGTTTGAGGTCGTTACATTCATCCAGTGCATTTTGAGAAGCGTAAGTATGGAGACGTGTTCTAGTGCATGCTTGTTGAGGAGGAATGTTACTCCACATGCCACCAGGAGTGCTTCTGAAGGCCATTTTGTTTGCGGTCAATATATCAATAATTTGTGTGCATTAGTTTTCAGCCTACCCTCATGTAACCTTTTAGGGAATACTCGATGATATTTTTTGTGATAATTAAATTATTCATCTTCGATTGATGTCGATTTTTTTGCTATGTTTTCTAAATGATTACAACGTCAACGCAAGAATCAACGAACTCATTCGAAATTGAGTCAAAAGGGTTACAAGCACACATTTTGAATTCTAATTGACAAATCCTTTCGTTCGGAATTTTACATGTGTGTTCAATTTGCCATCGGCTCACTCATTCATGTCGTATTTGTCAAGACATTTCCTTCGCATGCCATGCATAAATCGATCGTCCTCTTTTGAGTTTTGAGCCAATTTTGGGGTCAGTGGTTGAACAAATGTGCTCTGTTAATGTTAATGCCTTCGATTTATTTTTGATATTTCGAAAATGTGCAAATTATGAGAGGTGGAGGGAAATAAAAAGGAGATTGAAGGTCGATGCGCAATCGGTACGTGCATAAATTCAGGTATACTTTGAAACCGCAATCGACACCTAGCTCCCGGCCCAAACCGCTTTTGGTAGAAGTTTTAAATAGCAAGTCCTATCCTCAGAAGTCGAGGGACCAAAGGTCGAATGGTAGAAATTGAGTCTGGGTCTAAATTTGAATCATCATTTCAATCCGAAGGTTGGTCGACGGCAGCCCTCAATCCTTACTTCCAAATGCGAACTCCGTAACGACCTGAGAACTCTTCCGTCTAACATACCTCTGCGCTTGGCATTCGCATTCCTTACTTGAATCAATTCATGTCTGTGAGTTTCGATTAAAATGCAGTTCATTATTATATTTAGTCATCTGTATGAATCACGTTCTGCTCCTTTTACAAGATATTACAGCGATATGCGATTATGGGATAATCGAAAACTACATCTTCCTTTCATAGGGTAATACGAGGGTAGGCTGCAAACTAACGCACGCATACTTGTAGGCAACAAACAGAATGACCTTCAAAAGCACTCCTGGTGGCATGTGGAAGTACCATTCCTCCTGAACACGCATGCGCAGGTTTGAGGTCGTTTCATTCATCCAGTGTATTTTGAGAAGCGGAAGTATGGAGACGCGTTCCAGTGCTTTGTCAACGCGTCTTTTCTCGAATCCATGGTTTGACAGCTGTCTCACCTCATCGTCCGAGGTGTAATGATTGCCCTTGAGTTGAGGAAGAAAATAAAAATCGCAAGCCGCAATATCGGGGTAATAATGAGGGTTTTGTTCGTTCTCGTCAGCGAGACGGCGTGGTACCCATCGTGCACAGATCTTACGGTATCCCAGTTGTTAAACAACGAAGCCGACACGTTCCACATTGGATATTCCAATGTGCTTTTGCGATACGCTTTTGAGTGATTCGTCGGTCATTTTGAATCAAATATTCGACGAGTTTGCAATGTTTACCGTCTGTGGCAGTGATCGGACGTCCGCTGCGTGTTTCATAAACAATTATGGATTTTCCAGGCTCTCAACTACGAAGTTTTACTGCCCATCGATTTATGGTAGACCTAATATATATGCTCGAAAAGTTACGACAGCGATGGCCTGGCCCGGGAGGTGTTCGGCTGACGGGGTTTTCGACGTTTATATCTCAATCGTGGAGTGTGACAACTTGGTACGATCGTGATCGTCCTGTCTTCTTTGCAAAGAAGGAATATAAAAGAATCCAAGTGTTAGGTAAACTTACTTGAGCGTACATTTCGCGTGTATTTAACGACCTTCCTTTTTCGAAGTATTTTTGTTTTCGTGTCATGGGAAGCTCTGCGAACATGAAAGTTTATGCCAGTTCTTTTTAGCCTAAACTCAAAGAGGGATTCCCTCAATTTTAAAATTTAGAATGATGAAACACGAATTATTCAACTGTAAACGATTCATTAGAAAAATGGGAAACCCGCAGCTTCTACAGGTTCGAATAATACCCAATTTCATTTGTTTTTGACTTTGTAAACAAAGCGTTGGGCTATTCAATTTGCTATTAATCGTGCGATTAATAGCAATCAAAAGAGACAGGCCACGATGTTTTTGAAGGAGTCTTGATTTGCCATCTAATTAGGATGGTGGTATTTTGTATTTTTCGACACGGCTAAGCAGATTCGCCAGTTAACGCGTTAGAAATCGAATAAAAATGTATTCATATGAATAAAGGATTGAAAAAAGACCCATTCCACCAGTTTAATATAAATAGTATTATTAATATAATATTACCATCAGGTGGATCGTTTACCTGATGATGCTGTAATAAGGGAAGTCTAGGTCGTAATTAATACTGAACAGGTTGCTCCTTTTGGGATGTTTCGTTTCCACAATATCCCCCGAATCTTTATAGTTTACTCGTGTGAAATGGATTGTCAGGCGGCGACAGAGATGTCTCCCCGAGAGTCATTTTGATGATATCGTTTAGACGTTATGTTGCCTTGAATTCCCAAGGGAAGTGCGTTCCAAAGGTGATGCAATTAAATTTCCAGCGCTGCTGTGAGTGGGATGGAACCACTTGGAGTCGGTAGGTTTGGGGGGGCTAAAGCTTTGCCGCGAAATCGGTCTCTGGGCTCTTCAAGCTGTGGAAACGCCAGGACGTCAGTTATTGTAAACCTCTACGCGCCGACCGTGTCACGAAAGAAAATGGAATCGACGATCAAGCAACGTTAAGCGATTGCTAAGTTTTGTGCTAAACTGAAAAAATCTCTTGAGGAGACTTCGTGAGGCTTACGGGGACTCTGTCCTACTCACAAGTTTCGAGGTGGTTAAAGGTCTTTAAGGAGGGCCGGGAAGAGGTTCACGACGAACAACGATCTGGGGACCGTCAACCGGCAAAACCCACAGCAATGTAGCTCGTGTTCAACAATTGTTGGACTCTGGCCGTCGATTGAATATCAAAATGGTGCCAATGAACTTGTCGTGTACTGTTGTGTTTCGAATTGTTCCTGAAGATTTAGCGACGGGGAAAGTGTGCGTTAGGCTCGTGCCAAGGTGTTTGCCACAACGCGCTACTAGTCCGCGAGTACCTGGCCAAACACCAGGTGACGACGCTACCCCCCCCCCCCCCCCGTATAGTCCTGACGTCGTCCCAGCAAACCTCTTTCTGTTCCCTCGGATTAAGGCAACCCCGAAAGGCACTCGTTAGTCGTCCACAATAGAGGTCCAATAAGAGAACCGTGACGAAGACCTTGCGAGAGGTCCCCGAAGACGCCTTCCAGGGCAGTACCGGTCATGGCAGAGTCGCTGGAAAAATGTGTAGAGACCCAAGGACAGTACTTTGAAGAAAATTAAGTGCTTCCGTAAATCTGTTCAATAAATAACTTGTAAAAAATAGTCGCACTGCTTTCGGAACGTACCGTGTCTAAGAGAGGCAAAATGATGAGAGTCAGTCTCAGGCGTGACTTGGTGGAAGTCTTGTGGTGTCAGCCTTCCTTGGACAGCATCATCACCATTCGCCTCCCTTTGGGGCATTCGGGTGGAAACGCACCATCTCCAGGAGAGATAGATGGAGAGGCAATGTGATGTGTTGGGAAAGATCCGGATGAGGTGGCGCCGGCGCCTCACTTGGTGGACTTCCCGACCTAGCGGAGAATGGGAGGAGGCGGGGGCTCTAGAACGGCCTCCGCTTGCGGCATCGGGGGCAGTCTTGTTAATTCACTTCAGGGAGCGACCAAAGCAGTGCATCCCCGAGTCCTCCAGTGCGCGCGGCTTTTGAGACACATAGGTCCCCCACATAGGTCGGCGGCGGTGGTCTGCCTCCCTCTCCCTTCTCTCCGCCAACCCCCCCTCTTGTTTCCAGCCTTGCAGTGGACCGCCACCTGTTGTAGGGTGTGTGTGTGTGGGTGGGTGGCAAGCGTTGGAATCATGAACGATGCGTTCGAGAATGTTAGAGATAGGTGGTTTGCTCTCTTTGTCGGATGGTAGGACTGAGTTGGTTGGTTGACCTGTTCCGGCATCTGATAAACGTGGTCTGATATCAATCAGCTCTGTCACTTCCTATAGCCTCGGGTGTTCGGGGATGTTCTATTTTTTTCAATGTACGAGTAAAAATCAAAACCAATTCCCTCATCAGTCATACATTTTGAAGAATGGGACATTGGTATTAATTTTTTAAAATTATTCACGCCCCTCTGCCATTTACTACAATATTCGAGTTGTTCTTACTAAGAAATAGTGCATTGATACCAAACGAAATCGTGAATAATAAATATAAAATTTGTTGAAAGTTTATTAGGAATTTATTTTCAACTTAACCCATCATTACTTGGTTTTGTCGATTATTATCGCGGTATTTACCCTGGGGTGTAGTTTCGTCGCAGCTTTGGGACCAGTTTTAACTTCAGCCTCGGGTGGTGCTTTTATGTGCCGTTATCCATTGACGATAGGTTTATTTATTTATTTTTTATTTTTATACCCTGCAAGCCACCGCTAGGGTGTGTGGCACGGGGTGAATACTCACCAGAATAATTTTGACCCGAACATGACCCTACCACGGTCGGACAAAGTTATTATGATCCCGAATCGTTCGTGGAAAAATGTCATCTTAAATCTATCTGTTCTACTCTTAATCTCTCTAATTTTATTGACATGATCTCTTCTACCGTAGAACGATGGGGGTAGTGATACATCTTCAACATCACTGCTAAACATCTAAATAAACTGCATCGCTACCAAGTTTATCATAACAACGATTTAGAAATCTAGCTCCTCTACGCTGCACGCGATCATATTCGGCAATGATTCCAACTTCGTGAGGATTCCATTCACTAGCACCATATTCCAAGTGAGGCCTAACCAGCGACAGATAAGATTTCTCTTTGACATTTTCATTACATTTACCCAGCCTAATAAATCCTAATTTTTTGTTAACTAGTCTGCATATTCCCCGTATGTGGTTTACCCATGAGAGATCGTGAGTGAGGGTAACGCCTAGGTATTTAATCGAATCTACACATTCCATTTCGTTGTTCCCAATGCAGTAGATGTTCGGGAGGGAATTGATCTTTTTCCAAACGTTTGTCTTGACGCATTTTTTTAAGTTTAGATCTAATTGCCAAGTGTCGCACTAGCGTTGTATAGCATGAAGATCTGATAACGCTGCTTACCACGGTATACCGTGGATATCACGGTAAACCACTGCATCGTCGGCAAATAACCGCATATTACTAGTGACTACGGAATCAATGTCGTTAAAGGAAAGTAGGAATAAAAGAGGTCCGATGACACTTCCCTGGGGTACACCTGAAGTAACTTCTACTGCCTTTTAGCTAACTCCATCTATAACTGGTCTTTGTACCCGACTATTCAAAATACTTAAGTCCAACGCCGGATATTTTTATCTATGCCATATGCTTCTGGATTTGCGAGTAGTTTCCTATGAGGTACTTAGTCGAAGGCTTTCTTAAAATCTAGAAATATCGTGTTCACTAGAATATTGCTATCTCCCGAAATAGGAATATCGTGAACAAAAGGCGCAAGTTGTGTCTCGCAGGATCTACCTTTTCGGAAATCATGCTGATTTTTCATTAATAACTCCTCCATTTCGTTGTGTCCCACGATAGAACTAGCAACTGTATGCTCCATAACCTTGCACGAAATGGATGTGAGGGAAATAGGCCTGTAATTACTCGGTTCTTCCCTGTCTCCATTTTTAAATATTGGTGTTACTTTAGCCGTTTTCCAATCTCTGGGAACCTTATTATCTACCAGCGACTTCTTAAATATTATATCGAGATACGGCGCAATTTCCGAAGCTATAGATCCTTAAATATACGAGCGGGTATTTCAGGGCGTGTTTCATAGGGTCCGGAGGATTTATTAGGCTTAATATTTTTTATCAAACGTTTTATTTGTGTGAGTGTGAAATTTCACTCAAATCCGAGTGATACCAACCTAAGTATTATCTATCATGCGTATAATAATATTCGGTCTAGCTGTGCCAGCCGAAATTCATTGGTGAACTCAGCGCAGGCGAAATTCTTACTTTGGCTGGCATGAAAAGTCAATGTTAGCGGATATCGTTATTGTCTAATATTTGTATTTCTGTTGTTCGGCATTTCCCAGGAATGTCTCCGGAGTGCGCTTGCCCATCATGGCGCCGCCGCGGGTGCTTTGCCCCGACAATGTGGAACTTATTTGGCACGAGCATTTATGTCACTCGTTGAACTTGGGGCACCAGTTGAAATGGGAATCCCTTCGTCACATTATACAGTTTGTGTTATCATTGCCATTCCGCAAAAATGCGAAAAAAACTCATAGCTTCAATAAACGTGGCCATGTAAAAAACAATGATTTTTTTTCATTTCATTCTCATTGCAAGGAAAATTCGTCCTAATTTAATGAGAAAGTTTCGTCAAGTAAAAGATTTTTATTGACTCTCGGGCGATTATGCAATCGGGATGCATGCTGCAATTGACCTCGCAATCGTGCGCGTGGGTCATTATCAAGAAAACTGCGCACTGGCTATGTCAATCAGCGTTGACCGGAACTCAGGGCTACGTAATGATATCATTCAATCGCACCCGTATCGTTGCATGCACATAAGGGGGAGCGTGTTAATCGGTTTTTAATACTGGCTCTGACGTGAATACTTAGGGGGGTGGTATTTGGAGCATAACCCCTTCACCAAATTAACCACCCTCCACGGCTGCCTGGGACAATTGGGCCGCCATGTTGAAGTCGTTGTTAATAATGCCAATGAAATTGACGTAATCCAAAACTGTCCAAGGAAATAACCCATACTGTCTTTTGTGCAAGGTCGGCGTAAAATCATTCGTGACTGGTTTTTTATTCCTCTTCTCTAATATTTTTCAAAATGAGACAGCCAGTTCTTAAACTTATGATGAGATCACCGTCAATATTCCCGCAAATTTCTTGAAATTTGTGAGGCGCTCCTGCGTAATGCGACAACAGGCAACCAAACGCTTCGTAGAGACACGATGGGCATTGGAAACAATCACAATAAATCGTAATCATGTGGTTAATTGAAATAGTTATATAACAGTGTTGCCATCCGATGAATACCAGGATAAAATGGGTAGTGATTATTACGAGTACGTGTATGCCAAACCAATAATGCTCTCAACTCCTGGAATCGTCTTGAATTGTTCGCGTCGAGAGTTAGATGGACGCTTACAAATGCTGACGGTTTCGCTGCTGTTAAACATAATAATGGTCATGGATATATGCAGAATTACCACACAAACTGACCAGATATTCAACGTAACTTACTCTGTGTCCGCTGCCATTCGAGAAAATTTGTTCGACACGGCCACCGTTGAGGTAAGAAACCTGCTACGGCTAATGGTATTGTTTTTCCCATATGGCATAGAGAATTAGAGCATAAATCTTAATGGCGGCGGTGTAGTCTTTTGGGCAAAGTCCATTTCACGTTCTTATGTAACGAAAAATCCGAACGTGTTGACGCAATGTTAGAAGGTCGGAGAGGGGAGAATGTGTTTCATGCAAGCACCAGTATTCTCGTCCCGGACATTTGGGGGGTGTGTTGCGCAGTGACCCTTACGCCGCATATTCTCTCGTGTATGTGTATGTATTTCGCCCGCGGATGGCGGCGCACAGGAATTTCTTTGGACCATAGTCATTTGCGTAATGCATTCACAATACGTCCATTGTAAAGTTGAAATGGAAAAGCGATCGATGGAGAAATGTTTGCAAATTGATTTCATAACTTATAGCAGATAGTGTTTGCAAAAATTTCATAAAGAATGTCCACATTTTATTTTTATGCTTTAAGAGGAGAAGCGAGATAGCTCTGGCGAACAAAAGCACATACAAATGAAACTCATACTTACTCCTAATTTTGGGGGCTGAACCACTTTCCTCTAGGGAAAGAAGGAAAGAACGGACTCCTCCTGAGCAACGAAACAAATATTCATTCACGTGGATGCAGACGTAGAAAAATGGATAGGAGCACACATGAAGGACATTTTTATTTTAAATTATGTAAATATGTATTTAAGTATACGGAGAGGTGTGTTAAAAAATTAACGGGAATTTTAATTTTTCGGACAAAAATATTTATTTATTCTTATACATTGATGTTGTCACCTTCAAAGTAGTCCCCATTGGAGATTATGCACTTGGGCCAGCGCTTCTTCCAATCCCCGAAACACTTCTCAAACTATCTTTGAGATAGCCTTTAGTTCTTTCAGCGATGCGCTTTTAATGTCTTCTACGGCTGTAAAACGACGGCCCTTCAAGGTTCTCTTAATTTTTGGAAATAGGAAACAGTCACACGGAGCCATATCTGGCGAATATGGAGGCTGGGGCATCGTTACAGTATTGTTTTTGTCCAAAAATTCACGAACAAGCAATGAAGTGTGAGCTGGTGCATTATCGTGGTGAAAAAGGCATTTTGGATCGAATTTTGTTGCCACGCGTTTCACACCCAAAAAATTGGAAAAAAATGTCATGACATCATCCAATCGATATGCTAACATCATCAACGACCTCTCTAATTGTGATTCGGCGATATACCGCTCGTAAACTCTTGATTTACTCATAGCAGACTCACCATAGGCCTGTATTAACATTTCACACACTTTGGTATACTTTATTTAATTTTTTATGCAAAATTTGACACAAATTCTTTGATCCATTTCTTTTAACAAACGAAAATCGCCGAGCTCATAAAACACGTCTAACCGTAGTGGCTGTCACAGACGAAGTCCACAATGAAAACAGCTGAAAGTTTTATCATACTTCGGGGGAATGTATACCAACATAATTAAAAAAAAGTTTGACAATTGGATTCTCCAAGCCCGCGAAATGAATATCATTGGCACCAATGTTGGTGATGATAGTGGCATGCATGGTAATGAGGAACGATTCACTACTAGTTTGAGGTCTCGGTAAAAATTCCCAGATTGATTTTTGTTTAAATTTGTTGAAAAATATGCCACTATAAACATTATCCTCTTCTAAGTCCTCTCCATCTCAAGCAACAGACTTTTCCCAATGGCACTTCTATTACTGGAAGCATATAGAGCATGCATTTTACAGCATCTGATTTAGCGCCTCCAGCGATTTATCTTTTATCTTCATCTCCATGTCAAATCTTCATTCCTTGAGAGGGGATTTGATCCTCCGAAGTCAGCTGGGAGCAAATGAGATGAATATGGGAACTAAGGAAAGACTGGCTTCCTTATTTTGGTGCAGAATTCTTAAATTTCAAAAGTTGAATGAGTCAGTGAATTAATGCGGTGCAATGCTCAACACTGTGCTAAAGTTCAAAAATCTTCCTTAGGACACTCTGCTGTAATTGTTTCAAGACTTTGAGGTAATGAAATTGGAATGAAGTGTTCCTGCAATCAACTGTTTTTTCAGTGATTAATCAATGATTTTGCAACACAAGTCCTTCTACTCATACAACTTGATTTTGGTCCGTTGATTTTCTTGGTCTTCGAGAATAATGGTAATCCTTATTCATCCCTATAAGAAATTGGTGTCATTTCAAAAGATTCTGTGATATATTTCCCCAAATTCATCAAGCACATTCGAAGTTAGCAATTTGGTCTTCTATTGCTCCAAGTTTTCAAAGTGTATAAATCATTTACCTTGACCAGGATCTTGCTTTGATCCTGGTCTGAGTGATTGATTTTTACCCTTTGAAAATTTATTTCATTGTAAAGCGTATTAGGAGATGATTCTGTCAATAATTACTGTTCCCATGTATCCTGGAGTTTCTTTGAATTTGCTCTTCATCAAATTTATCTCAAAGTTGCCAATTATGAAAGCATGCTTTCATATTTAAAATTGTAACTACGCCACAAGCTGATGTAAGAACAATCCAAAAAAAAAGGAAATTACACATGATGTTCTCTTCTAAACAATGCCACCAAACCAAATGTGGCAACTGGTTGCTAGTGGGTCGCGGTAGTCCAAGGGTCCCAGGTTCGATTCCCGGGCAAGGCACTCTGGGCACCTGCAGCTCCACCCAAGCTTTGTGATTTTTTGGGTACCAGATCTTCCTGGGAAGCCATAATCGGCACAGGGAAAGGAACTGGCCCCCCTTATTACCTTGATGTGTGAATTTCACATGCCTTCGGGCTTAGTACTGAGTGCACTTCGGGTTGATTACCGTGTTTATGGTTGTGTATATATATATATATATATATATATATATATATATATATATATATATATATATATATATATTTGTATATGTGTTTGTGTGTGTGTGTGTGTGTGTGAGAGTGAGCCCTTAATTTTCTGGGTAGTCGCAACCATTGCCCCCAAGAGTTGCTGTCACCATAATTACAATCAGTGGATGTAGCCAACTACTAAGGTTGCGTATGAGAGAGAGAGGGAGAGATATGGTTGGCAGTCAAGTATCAGGCATTCAAGTATGAGAGTAGATGGAGTGTGGAGTGGAGATCATGACACAAAAATGAAGGATTTTTGAGATTGACTTTTTTTTAAATAAAACAGTTTCTGGTGTATTTACAAATAAAACCACTTTGCTTTTCCACGTAAACTTTTTATTCTCACGACCCAGGCTTCATTATAGCATAACACCATCAGGTAAAAATACAAGTCAAGCACAGTATATATATTAATATCTCTGGGTGGAGGGATTTTTGAGATTTGAAATTATTTAGAAAAGGTTTAATGACTGTTCAGTTAAATTTTCCCCTTCTGCAAATCCAAGGGTGATGTGACCTCAGATTCGCTACTCACTAAAAGCCAGTCATCTATGCTAAAGAAGGTTTAATTTTCTATGGTTGTCATCTCAATGTCTTTGAGTGGCCGTAGTAATGATTTCTTCAATTTTCAACTCCTATTTCTTTCTCTTTCAGTATGGATCCGATGAATTCGGCCAGGACTCACCACGGGCCTACCCCTCACCCAAAGCCACCTCTGGCCTCTATGCAGACTCGGGGTATTTCATCGGTAAGTTATTTCCGAGCATGATACGTAGTAGCACTTAACTGCTTCCAAATCATATAACTACCAATGCCTCAGGTGTCTTTTCATCTTTGCAAATTCAAAATGCATTGGCCTTCAGTTAACTAAATGGTACTTTTGTTTAAAAACCATTTTTTAACCAAAAATTTAAAACATTTAAATTAAACCCTTTTTTTGGACCTTAGGCTATTCAATTTTGCATTTAATGGGTTTATTAATGTTTGAAATTCAAAGCCATTTTTACATAAGTCAACCTCTTCCAGTTTGCCTCTATTTCCCAAGCAGTGGGGCTAACTTGAATAATTCATTTTAAAATGTTTTTTAGTGTTTTGTGATTAGGTTAATACTTTCTAATTCCTTAAATAATTGTGAAGCTGTAGTTAGGTATGTGATGCACCAATTAAAATCACTTTATACGGTTTGACAAAAGTGATTACATATTTTGTACAAATTAATATACTGGTGAACTCGGAGGGGGTCAAGTATTTCTTTCAAACCTGCATATTGGCAGAAAAAAAAGATTTGTTGGGCTTTTCAATTACCCAGCGATTTGAGCATTAAAAAAACGGTACATACCTACAATAGTATTCAATCAGCATTGCAATACAATCAAATCATGTATGTTATTTATTAATGATTAATTCAAAATTGAGTAGACTCCTCGTATAAAAGTAAATTACTCCCTCAATTTCTAATGCTTATTGTATGAGGAATTGATAACAGTGTGCATCGTAACGATTACCAATCACAGTTGTCAACTCGAAGAAAGTCAGTCTTGATAGTTGAGGGTCACCCATTGCATAGTATGCTAAATTCAACACCTACATATTTTTCATTTGTAAACCTGTTGACTGGGTAATCTGTTCTTTGTTGAAGAAGGTAAGCGCCAAAGTAATTTATTTAGACGTGGGATTGTACCATTTATAATTAGATTGTACATTTTGAGCATCCAAAAAGAAATACAGCTCACTTCAGTGAGTTACAATTTTGAAACCACCGGAGTAACTTTTAACGAAGTCATCTGCTTAGTGTGCATTACAATGCCACAAATTCAGTTTGTAAAAATCATTCGTCTTGACTGGGATTCAAATCTTGAAAATTTTGGGGTGTAAGAGGAGGCCTTGATAGCTTAACTGGCTAAAGCACTCAGCTGCGCATTGAGGGATCCGGGTTTGAATCCTGGTCAAGGCAAACGAATTTTGCACTCTGAAATTGTTGCATTGTAATCAATGTTGAATTTAAAATCAGTATCCTGGCATGGAAATTAGCATTGAAGGCTTGCATTGAGTGGGGAAATGTTAGCATACATGTACTGGAAGGAACTTGGACCTAATTATATCCCGAATAAAAGGATATGCATTTGAATCAAGTGCAAAGGGTAGTTGATCTTTTTACTCTCGTCTTCCTGTTTGACATTGTAATGAATGCCTATGGTGATTTATCTGGATCATAATATCCTTGGAAGATGGCATGCGCTATTATTATTATCGGTGATATGCCAGTTACGGTAGGATTTGGGTGGACACAAGCTTCCAAATGGTGCAGGGACAATTCCCGTGACTCTCCTAACCAAAAACAACCTGAGATAAAAAATTCAATAAACTCTTCAGTTCTGCACACGTGGGTTCCCTTCTTCATCTCTGCGTACTTCCTTCCTTCCTTCATCCCGTCCATCATCCATATCCAATTCCTGCCCCTCCCTCACTTGCCTAATATTCCCCCCTCCGTCCCAGCCTTCAGCATCCCATTGCCAATCAAAACGCTCTGCATGCATCTTTTGGATGTCTCCCATTAATCCCCTCTCCTCCCCCACCATACCTAGCCAGCACTTCATTTGTTTTACGTTCTGTTCATGGAAAGATAAAAATCTTGAATTTTATAAAAATTTCATGTAACATGGTATAACAGGAATGAGGTTAATTCCTTTGTGTTGGTAAAAAAAATAAGCTGAGAACTCTGCTAGCTTAATTTTCCATAATTTGTGGATTGTTATCACAGTCATTTACTACTATGGCCGTCTCAGTTGGTGAAGATTAAGAGTTAATCCAAAAGAACCCTCAAGGCTGTTGTATTTTTGTGAGGGTGCGGTTCCTTTCCATGTGCCACCATTTGGTTTCCCAGAAGGTTCTAGTTTCCATCTAGTTGCACAACTTGTATTTTAGATAAGGTTGTTCATAGGAAAATGAAAAATTTCAAGTTCATGAATATTAAATTTTTTAATTTTTTATTTGACTTTCAAAGAAAATATTTCTTCAAAAATGTGAGAACAAGCTCTTGAGGAAGAGGGTTCCTTCAAGTTGGAACTCCTGATGTAGCCAGCCGGACACACTCTTGTATTTGTGCTGCTCCTGCATTACAAGCTCACGTTAATTAACACTCTAGAAATTGACATAGGAATATTATCCTAACATTCTAAAAAGAACCATGATGAATCAACGACATTGTTTCCTGATGCCACCATTAGAATGAGGAGATTATCACTAAATTTGAATGATTCACCAAATCACTAGTATTGTCTTGTTCTGCTGGCTTATTTCGACAGTTATTCATTCCAGTAAGTTTTCTCGTAATGAGGGAATACCATAAAGTTATGGGATATTCATGTTTACATTTCTTTTTAGAAAACAGAGCGTTCCTTTACACATGTATCTTAACTGATTCTCTCTAGATATATTCTTAATGTTCATGTTGTTATCTTCAGATGTATTGCTTAATAATAGGCTTCAAAATAAATAGTACAGGAGCTGGTGGTATGCTGTAAACCTGATATTTACACTTGTAAGATTTGGTCACGTTTAACAAGAATACTTAGCAGAGTACAAAAGAGGCAAGTCTTACAAGTTACCAGTTGTCTTTCATCACATTTTTCGTTCCCGCCCCCGGAGGGGGCGGGGGGGATGAAAAATTTGCGATTCGGACATATTTTTTTTTGCGTCTTAAACCTGGCCAAACGATCAATTGGGATGCCAAGACTCTGTTTTGACCATTTTAAGACGATTTTGGTGCGCCGATTCCGGAAACTGGGCCCGCAACGTTGCAAAAAATTTGTGAATGCATATTTTTTATCGTCATAAACTCGTCTGAATAGTCAATGGGGATGCCAAGACCTCGTTTTGACCATTTTAAGACGGTAATGGTGGGCTGGGTTCGGAAAACGGGCCCACAAAGTCACAAAATATTTCCATGAGCCCCTATGCCCGCTCTGAACCAAAACTGTATGGCATCCCAGGGGAAATTAATTCAAAAGCTTACTACATCTGCTTTAGAAGAAGAAGAAGAGTATAAGAGTATATGACTGATATTCTATGTCTAAGCGTTATTGAATACCTATTAGGCACCACGAAGACATGAAAATTGACACTGAATATATGTACAACATCCTAGACAACATCCAGGTAGAAATCTAATTTTGAAACAATCCATTTGCTTCAGGTAAGTTGGGACTATCAAAGATTATATTATTTCCCAGCACCTGGAAGTCCACTCTATTATTTCCTTTTCAAGTACCTTTATCGGATTTCACTCACATGCATTCTTTGTTCTCAATCTGATGAAAATTTGGAGATAAATTAAAGTGCGTGGTAGACATATATTTTTCTGTCCTTTTCAAAATAATGTAAAACAATCCTGATTTGAGGATATTTCATTTTGGGCCCTATTTTTCTCGGAAAGGACGGACAAATTTACGTGTCCAACCACTGTCTACTACTGACTAAAATTTTTCCGAAAGTAATTATCTGATTTCCGTCCGGAATCACGGAATATATAATACACTCAATGAATAATACAAAACCCTTGAGTCTGAAAGAACATGTATTCAGCTGCCTCCTGGGAAACACCAAGTCTCATTCTTTCAATTTTTTAGGAAAGTTTTGCTCGACATTTTTCAATGCTCTTTTGGTTCTATACGGCCAGGCTAAGCCAAAATAATGTAAATTCTGCTTCAATTGATTCTCTGTTAACCCAAAATGAAGTCACAATTCTTCTCTGATATCAATAAGATGTGCCATCCAGAAATATTCAGGGCAAAAATCGGGTAACCCCTGGACCCCCGAAAATTCCCTGTACTAAATATGATATGATTATATTGAATAAATAAATAAAATCCCTTCCATAAAGGAAAAGGCCTGTCCATCCGAGCACTAACATTGAAGCGTCATTCCATACAGGAGTCCATTCACAGATCCTCCAAAACATCAGACAAGTGTTGGAAATTAATATCGCCAACAGTTTGAAATTCACCCTCGATAAATGGTATTTGTAACCTGCAAACTGTGTCCAGCATATGTCGTATATTTTGATTCTTTCCTTGACTCCGAAAGGGTTCTGATCCCTCGGCTGGGTACTGATTTTTGCAGGCCCCTTACCATAGAATCATTCAAATTTATGAACATTGGGGAAGAAGTTGGATCCTACTGTGATGAGAAATCAAAACCATGCGAAATCTCCTAAATTGAATAATACTTCACAAAAATCGCTGCTAAACCCCCTCTCGCCTCTCTGACCTCCTCAATTTCTCTGAAAATAAACTACTTTAACCCACTGGCGCACCACCCTACGTAAACCGGGCGCACCACCCGATGGTGCTACACCCCCTGCCACACACCTTTTTGGTGGCTCGCAGGGTACTTATGTAGATGTAGATGTGAAACGGACACTCGAAAATAAAATTGGCTTATTCAGCTCTGAGGAGGATGGAAATGCATTACTAGGGGTCAAATTGTCTGCTCTTTCCGAATTGGACATTAGTTTTGGGTGTGAACCCTTCCTAAGAGGTGAAAAACGGATCCAAAGCGGGACAAATGACGGAAAACCCGATCCAATAATCGAGGTAATTGTCATGAATTTAAGTGTATTCAATATTTTCAGTGCCATCAGTTAGGTCTACGACCCCCAGGAATGTAAAAGGGGCAGGAAAAATGTTAGTAACTCGTAAGTGATGGGTTTTTCGGAAAAATGGTGTGAAACAAACAGCCCATAGAAATGGCCAAGGTATCAATCAATGTGAATGTTCCAAGAGTTTTGGGCCACAGTTTGGGATTTTTTTTGGGTTTGGCCATTTTTTTAGAAGGGAAAATTTTGTCCAAAAAATCTGATTCCTTGAAACTTTCTAAGGACTTTTAGTTCTATACAATGTTACCAAAATATCTATCACTTCTGAGTGACGGACGAATTTCCTGCCCCCAATGCGCCCAGTTCTACCCTCATTTACACCCACGAGGGGCTGCGCACATAACTGATCCAACTGAAAATATAAAATAAATATATTATGATAATTTTTGAAAAACACTCCGGGTATTGGATCAGTTTTTGCCTCATGTGTCCGTGCTTTTGATGTTCACAGTTATTCAGTTATTTGTGACGTTTTCCGGGCTCCCGGGCCCCTTGTCTATGGCGCCCTCTCTCGAATATGCATTCATCATCTTCATCGGCAAAGTTGTGCATGAGCGCCATTATCTCAGAATGGTTTTCGTACCTCGCTTAATTACAGGACCACGTTTAAAACCACTTCAGATGAGTCGGTTGTGCTCCTTTTTTTACATTTTGAGCCGGTCTTAACGGGCCTTGGTCATTCTGAATTGTCTTAAACTGATCAAAAGGGGTTCTTGACATTCCCATCCCCCAGGTTTAATTGCTCGCCAGTGATCAGAGAAGCATTCACAATACTAGGGTGTTTACATTTATAAGGGGGAGGGGTTAATTCCTGAATAGTTTAACATGGAAATTAATCCTATTGCAAGGGAATGTATTCGGGAACTTATAATTACAATCGCAGTGACGCTAGTTAGCCCAAAGTTGTTTACGGGAATTTTTTTCCCTCGCCAGGGACCGGCTCTGGGGCACCTTAACCACTTAAGTGTTAACTGGGAAGAGAGCGAGTAGGTTTGCAAAGAAATTGATTCAGATGCCAGGGATCGACTTCAGGGGAATAATACAAAACATGCACTCATACTCAGTAAGGGAAGGTAAATATTATTGTTATTTTTCATTTATGGGAATAAAGATTGAAGTGTCATCCCTGATTCCCTCTTCTCGATCCTACTTTTATAAAGATTCCATTTTATTTCTGTATGTATTCTTAGTAGACTTAAGGATTGGACTGATAAAATAAATCATAGGGTGTCTGATAGGAGAACCCAAAACTATGATGTGACAACCTCTTGGCCATGATATTCTTTCAAACCATCACCCATGATGGTGGCGAATCTTTTCACAGCATCAGGTTTTTGGAAAATTTTTCATGACACCTGAAATCAGAGCCATTCCAAACTATCACATTGTGAAACTTGAAGACCAGAAGTAATATTCAAATTTCAACAACCAAAATTTGACTCCCACTGATGTTCGACATTTATAATGCAGCACACAGCTTCATTTTTCATTAATGATTGACATCTCACATCAGTCAGGTATCCACATTATTCCCTCACATGCAGCATCAGCTGGAATTTGTCATTTATATATTCATGTGCTTATTATTCTTTGACTTGCTATTATCCATTTGACTTTTCTTTGAATCATCCTTTTAATTTAAGTGGTAACCCTTTGTGTCATCATTTGTATGATATTGAAATGGAAGTTTCTGATCAAAATGACAAGGAGACTGACCCATGCCATGAGAATGTTTTAATTTGGAACACATAATCGGAGAAATAATTGTTGCTTGGGAATGTTTTTGCAAACATTTGGCAGACTAAGTGGAAGAGTAACTTACCTGTTTTCTTTTCCTGTTGGCAGAAGGTGGTGGTGGAAATGACCCGTGGTCTGGTGGTGGTGGGCAGCTTCATCCTGCGGGTCCTCCGCCCATCCCCCCCCACCCTCCTCCAGGCGCTTCCTACGGAGGGTACGCATCACCCGTTGCTGGAATGGGTGCCAGCAGTGGATACCATCCTTCAATGCATATAACGCATGATCCTATGGTATGTTGGAAATGTATTTCTTCAAATGAAATTGTTTTTGTCATTGTTTCCCACAAAATTGTGAGATGTATTAATTACTGGCTTTAATACTCTTCTCGGGGTTATGTAATTTTAGTGGGGATAATTATGCTTTGGCTATAATCAATCATTATGCTGTGGTATGGATGTAAGATGAATGTTTGGGGATAATTCGACTCATACCGTGAGCTATTTAACCAAACAATATTGCATAGCTTTTGTATGTACACGTCTTGGAAGAGAGAATAATTTTTTATTGGTTAAATTCAGCGGTACTTTTGCAACAATCACGATTTGTCCAGTTACTTGTTCTTGCCTTCCAATATTCAGTCTGATGGAAAAATTATCAAATGAAAACATTATTCATGGTGATGACCCACTTGAACATTTTTAATGCCAACAGATTGGAAAAGTGAGGTAAAAATGACAGCTTTCAAATGGATAATGGACATCCATTACCTCCTGTAAGTTTCTTGGTATTTTTCACTCATAAAAGTTGAATATTTTTGTTACCAAGTGCTGTGGTGTCTGAATTTCACTTCTCAGTATTTGGGCAGTTTTATTTGAGTTTGAGCATATGTAGTGCAGTGTTTAGGAATCCACAAATTCTAGAAAACAAGGAAAATGGAAATGGGAAAATAAGTGAACTTTCTTGGAAATCAGGTGGGAAAAGCTGGAATAATATTGCCATTTTTTCCCACCATGTATTTTCATTGCTTTCAATTCATACAGAAAACCTCATTGTGTATGTTGTGTCACAACTCAGATTTTGCGGGCCAAAGCGTGCAATACGGTGCAATGTGTTTTTTATTTTTCAGATTTTTGAATTTAAAATGTGAACAATGAACAAAAGTTGGAGTTTTCTTTAGGAAACTTGCGAATAATTGCGACCTTATTAATTTTGGGTCAATTAAAACTAATATCCTTCCAGAAAAATGATTTTCTGTCCTTCATCATTTGGAAGTTAGCCCTATAATTGTTGGCTTTGTAGTTAATGTGTACTTTTTGCTTGCAGGGGTATGGTGCCATGTCTCCGACAGGGCATGATCCCTCCCTTCTTGCGCCTGGTCTTCCACCCATGTCCTCGTTCCGTGGGGGAAGTGGATCGGGTGCACCCCCGGGCCCCGTGGCAGTTCCTGTAGTGCCCCAAGGGCCCCCACCTCCTGCCCCTTCAGCTGCCACTGCTGCCTCCGTCCCCACAGCTAGCCCGGCGCAAGCCCTCTACGGCCCCAGCCACAGCCCTGCTTCTTCATCCTCCGCTTCGGCACCCCATCCTGCCCAAACCCCTGGGGATACTTTAGGAAAGGCTTTGGCTTCTGTGAGTAACCATTTGAAGGCGGAATGGTTTGGGGGATATTGTGAGTCGCCATTAATTCATATGGCCTGAGTTTATCGATTTGATGCCAGTTTCTCAAACCAGTACACAGAACCCTGTTAGAATAATAGCAGATTAAGAGAACGCTCCAAAATATTCCCCCCCCCCCCATTAAAATTTGATCATTCTCTCAATCTTCATGCTCTTGCTATTTAGGTGGCTCAGAGAGCTCCATTCAACAATCAATTCAATATTTTTCCTACTCAATGTCTTAGATTTTGTGATCAAAATATTTTGGGAATGTAAATTGTTTGCCATTGATTTGTTTTGCCCTTAACAAAGTTTCAGCGACCAGTAAAATAAAATATTGAGCTATTATTATATGAAAATTTTTAGATAATTTCTTATGAATTTTTATGATGTTTCCTGGCCTGTAAGACAAGGCTGAAGTTAGCAGGAATGAGGGGAAGATCCATCCTGAAAACACTCGGGATAAAAGCAAAAGGGCTCAATCAATAGGTCGTCTTGCTGTTTACCTGCAAATGTCATTCTATTTCCACAATTTCAGAGTGGTATCAAACTACCTGAAGATAGGCCATCGTATTATAGGAGAAAGGGGATTGCCCACTCGGCACAGGAAAAGAAAACACGCTTTCCCATACCACTAGTGTCTATTTACCGTGAAAGGTTTCGATACAGTGTATAATGTTCTGGCACGTTAATCTAGTATGTCTCCTGAAATTATATGCCATTAAAGGAATGATATAATTCTTAGAAGAAAGCAGTAGATAACAGTTATGCATACTAATCACAATGAAGCCAAGTAGTATATATTTCTATGGCACATGCAGGTTTTCCCACAATTTTATTTATATATGAAGGGTATGTTCCTCCTCACTCATCTTAATTGTACTGCAGTTTCTGAAATTAACTTTTCCTACAATTCACATTGTTTCTAACAACATTATTTTTGTTTTAATATAAATCAACCTCTTCAAAATAACTTTTTTAATCGATTTAAATTTCAACTTTAAGTCTAAACTTTACAAAGGTGATGTTTTCCAGCTTTTACAAGCGAAAGCTGAGAGAAAAAGGTGCCAATGTTGTGTTTTTCTATTAACATTTGTCATCCATCTAAAGCATATAGTAATAAAAACAAAATTTACAAAAAATTCCTAAACAACAGGAGAATGTAACATCAGACGTTTTATTATCTTCACTTAGAATTTTAATATTTACCTGGATCCTCAAGGGTAGAATCCATACAATTTTTCCTCCATTCAAATAGTTTACAGGGTCAATCTCTAATCAGCTCTCACCATTGCTTTGAGCTGTAGTAATCGGGTGACTTTTGTTGTAGCTCTTGGAACTGATATGCCTTCCAGTGTTGTAATCTTGTGCTATCTTTAACATCAATCAATGAATATTGTATTCACTGATTCATGACACAAAATAAAATAGCCAAGATTTGAATAAGGACAAAAAGGAATTCATATATACACAGAATATGCTGCTAAGTCATTAAGTGTTGCTTTAATAAGTGTCGATAGTGTCGCTATTGAGGAATTATTTATGCAAAATTTATTATATATTTTGCATGCTCTTGAGCAAGGAAAAGGTTTTACCATGTATTATTATCAACAACCTACAGAATGAAGGCTTATCAGTAATTGCATAATTAATTATGCACCCGTAAGTTACGCCCCCCACATAATTATTTCAGTTTGCCTTCCCAGGTCTGGTTTACATGCCTTACTGGCTATTGAATTCAGTAGTCCGGTTCTTCCAAAAATGCACTGACAGGACTCCATTATATATGCCACACTCATTATATCAGGATTGCGAATATATTTTTTTGTTTGACACACTACCATTTGCCTTCACATTCACTTTCAGCTTATTCTCTCCTAATCCTAATCCATACCCACATCTCAGGGGGCTTTTCTTAGATAAACTGAAGCATTTCCCTCTCGTACAAGTGAATGCTTTTACATTACTCAGTGTGATTGCTTTTATGTCTCATCTGTGTAAGATGCACCGGAACACAAGAGAGGAAGTGGTTTCATTTTTTGAGAGAGAAATTATTTTGCTACTGTGTAAAATAAAAATAAGGAAAAACCTCTGGTAAACTTAAGCACTCAATTGTAAAATATATTGAGTTTGCCTTATCAGGTGCAGTGTTTAACTTTGCTTTCTCTTTGGCATGATTCATGCATGATGTAATTTTGACACAGTCAAAAGAATAAGTTTGATTTTAAGGTAAAATATGGGATAAATTTCTTTCTCTGTGATGAGAATAAAAATCTATTAATTTTTCTGGAGAATATGAAAGTAGTGAAAAAAATTCAGTGCTGATATCTCTTTAGGATGTATTAACTAATTGGGATGTGTACACAAACATATTCACTGGCAGCATGCATGAACTGCCTTATCATTGCATAACGTGTTGGTTAATATCTTTTTTGTGGTGGTGGTGAATGATTGATTTGAGAAACCACGTTGCCCCCACCCCTCTAGATCTATCCAACGGATCAAAGTGCCAGCAGCTACAGTTCAAGCCCTTCGACCCCCGTCAGCTCTCCGCCCCCCCCACTCACGGTGATCACGCAGCCCCCATGGCCCCTGACGGGCCCTTCGGGTGGCACGGCCTCGACTGGTGGGGTGGTCGTGCAGCCGCCTCAGTCGTCATCGGGGGGAGGTGCTCAGGTGGCTCCCTCAACTCCTGACCCCACCTCACCACACTATTCGGAAAGGGGTCTGCATATGGTAATTGTCCCTGGCCAATCAAGTCTTGAGCGCACGCCTTCCCATTGCAGTCTATTTCCCCTAGAAAGTACTGTGTTTGGCTTTTGTCCTCTTTTGAACTTCAAGTACTCAACATTTGTGGAGCTCTCTGGCTAATTGTTCTCATGTTGGTATAGTAAGGAACGGTCGAGGATAACTGTGTGAACTTGATTCCAAGAGGTCAGTCTTTTTAAGCCTTCTCAGTCGCACTGGAGTTGAGCTGCACTTGGCTTTTGCTGCTTGCGATTGCTCATTCCCATGGTAAATGGACTTTTTGTCATTCGGCATCAGTTTGTTGTTGTGTGTTTTTGTATGGTGTTTATTTTCATTGATTGAAACATGCACGATTATACTTTCACTCTCCTTTGTTTGAAAACTGCATTTTCAAAGTTCCCTCACCTCCCTGTTTGTGTATTCTTTGAAACCAACACTGCATTAATTTTATTTCAAGTTTTTGATGTACATACATATATTGTGCATATTTATTGCTCATTTAATTTCAAACAACATTATTAAGATTACCAAAAACTCGGTTTTTCTTTCATGCATATTTCTATTGTTTCAGTAAAATATTTAAGTGCATTTAAGTTTACTTAAATTTCACACATAACTTATGATTGCATACTATTATTGCACTTATCTTTTTAAATGTTTTCATTCTGCACTGTTTAGTTGTTTTATTCCTGCATTTTTTAAAATTTCATGTTGTCATTATAATGTTTGAATTATCATTAAGTATTTAATTTAGTTTGCATTCATTCAATGTATCACATGAGTTGCACATTTCCAAGTGGTTTGCCTGTAAGCTTTCAAAGTGAAGAGGCATATTAGTGATTCACTGAACAGTAATAATTATTTGAGAAATGCAGACTTAGAGAATTAATTTATATATATATATATATACATAAATGTATGTATATGTATATATATATGTGTATATATATATATATATATATATATATATATATATATATATATATATATATATATATATATATATATATATATATATATATACATATATTTCTTTGTGTGTGTGTGTGCAGAAATTGCTTGGAAGTTTTTTCTCTTAATGTAGGCTTGTGGTTGCTGCCCGTGTTTGGAAATGTGCTTTAAGAATAAGGCCATGTGAAATTTTCTGTGAAAAGATCTTCATGAAACAATGACAAGTAATGGAATATTGTAAAAGTTGCTTATTTCCGGCCTTACTAATTTAAACATCATTAATAATGTCATCCAAAAAAAAGCGAAATGGTGAAAGTTCCATTTCTTTCCAATCATTGTCATGAATGTATTTTGAATGGCATTTAAGAGATTACATATCATTCTGCCTGTTTTATGGCTGTATTTTGAAGCATTTTAGTTACCTTTCATGGGTACTTATCGGAATAGATCTAATTACATTCCCAGTTTCGTGTATCTTTATTTTCTCCATTTGCTCTCATTTTGCATGCTTTTATTATTGTAATTGTTACTAATTTATGCATTCTGTATATATTTTATTTTACTTGTATTTTTATCCTTTCTGGTTATGCATTTGATCCAGCAGACAGCACCAGAACAGCAAAGGTTAGATGATGCAATAGGATTTCTCAGGGACCATGCAGAGGTAATAGAGTTCACAAATTTATTTTTTTTCATGAATGTTATTATTTTTATTTTTGGAGTAAATTATGCAAAATGTTAGTGATGCATATATTTATTACTCTTAATATTTAATGAATATTGACGTTTCTCAGTTAAACAACTTCGGTTTTCCACATAAAATCATACAAACATTAAAGATTTTAATGTGGAAAAGCAAAGTTGTTTAATTGAGAAACGTCAATATGAAGATTTTTCACCAAGTTATGCCAGAAACTGTTTTATTTACCTAATGAATAACTTCATTACCAGTCCTGTATGAAGTAATTATTACCTTATGTGAGTTAGAAGTTCATAGGATGTAAGTATTGAACTTATATTCCAGTAGGTTGTTTTCAAGTTACAGTGTAATTAATAAGAATGATGAGTTTCCTCTGGTCATGGATTTGCATTTGTGTGTGCTGATTTTGGTTTGTTCCCATGTGCTGGATTAATTAATTGGAGTGTTATTTATGCGTATATTGCATGTTTTATCCTCACATGAGTGAGTTGTTTATCCCAAATGTAAGGCCATGATGTGTGTAATCGTTTCAATACTTGTCTCTAATTTTGTCCAATGAAAGTTTTTGCTTAATACATGTTATCGTCATAATTATAGAAAAACTTGATTGTTCATGTTAAAGTTTCATTTCAATGTTATTAATTACCTGATCTGTGAAATGTTTAGCTTCACTTGGAATAGGGTAAAAGATGGATTAATTAATGACAAATTTAAAAAAATTCATGTATCTAAATAACATATATGTCGCGTTTTTTGAGTGCCACCAAATCCATAGTGCCTAAATGATTCAAAATTCTGAGCAGCGAGTGTGAAAGAATAGCAGTGTATAATGTTGTTGTGTAGTGTGAAGTGAGTGGTGTGTATTAACTGACCAATTACCAGCGTGGAAACATAAGTCAGTCAAAAATGTTTGCAATGCACCAGCATCCAGTGTCATTGTTGTTTCTTTTAGAACAATTGCAACAATAATCTGTCTGGTACAGAAGTTCAGTTCTCTTAGTTGGGTAGTTGTGAAGGGAAAGCAGAATTAACTGCATGGAAATATTTGGTTTCTGCTCAAAGGTTCACGCACTGATGTGTGTTTTTAAGAGTGCATAATGTGATACAATGAATAGACTTTGTTTTGAGTGATTTTGCATAACATAGCCAGGGAAGAGAACAAAATATTACCCAATTGTAAATTCAATTCAAACATGCTATGATTGTGGAATGCATTGGAAGCATTTTATTATCATTAAAACAGGTCCAATTAATGACATCACTTCATAATTTGAGGAATGAATGGAAAAAATGTGGATTTGCTGCTATTGATATTGTTTCTGTACCGTAATGTACTTGCATAGGAGTAATTGTAAGAAATTATTTCGCAATTATACAGAAGAATTTTGGGTACCAGGTGAACTATTTATAGCTAAATATGGTATATGATACTTTTTAAAATTAAGGGAAAACAGTGTAATATATGGGAACACAGCAACAATTTATCACAGTAATTGTGTATGTTATTCAAGTTAAAAAGATAAAGATTTATGAATAAATTCAATACTGATTTTTGAGGATCATTTTATCATTGTGCGTGTATTCAGAAATAAAGAGATAAATTACAGAATGCAGAGAGCTCTTATAGGAGCTGTGACTGGTTTTATGTTAAAAGTGAATAGTTAGTTAATTAATTGTCTTATTGAATGAAAATTTAATTTTCTAAAGTAATTTTATGTAATGATTTGCTATGTAGAAGAAGAATGCATTTCGATTTAAGGTAATTAATGAAAAAATATAATCAGCTTGTTATTTTACTTTTTTGTAGAAGTTTGCAAAATAATGAAAGAGTTTTATCCTATTTTTTAACTGCCATTTTTACGTGGGCAATTAGCATATATTGTCAGATATCAATTTCCCCAGGATTAGTAATATATGTCTCATTTCACTGAAGAGAAAAAGTTATTTTCGAATCTTTAGATGAAAATGTGGTGTCCTTCTGAAGTATCATTATTGAGTGTCTCGTACTGCGGTCATGAATTCCCTTTTTAACCAATAGTTTCTTGGTTTTGCAGGGCACGAGAATGGAGGAGCGGTTGGATGATGCCATCAACGTTCTCAGAAACCATGCCGAGAGCCAGGCACACGCCCAGGCAATTGCGTCAGCTGCGGCGGTGGTAGCTGCCGCAGCTGCGGTGGCAGCCACATCTTCGTCTTCCTCATCGTCACCTTCATCGACCACGCCCTCTTCGGCCTCTTCGTCAACAAACAACGCTGTGGCAGGAGGAGCCCCGCCCTCGGATCCCAATGGACCTTCCTTAGCCCTTGCTCGACACCCCCACCACCCTCCTCCCCCCCCTCATCACCCTTCACAGCACCACCACCACCACCATCACCACCACACACATTCCAATGGCATTCTTGGGTACCACCATGCTGGAATGGACCCCCCGCACCTGGTGAGTGCACTCTTGAGCCATGTGTACATCACCCTCGATTTCATGGTACCTTTGTTGTTTGTTTCCATGCAGTCTAAAGCATGGAGTATTTCCCTGAGGTTTAACCTTCAATGCATTTAATGTGTATGGCATTGATGGTGAGTTTACCTCTAAAATGAAAGAGTTATTGATGTTAATTTAAAATTAATATGTTTTCAATTGTTAAGAATTTAAAGCTCGATCAAATTGATTTCAGTTAATTTTAAATAGAATTAACTTGAAAATTAATCCTGAAGTTAATGGAACAAAAATTTTTCTCTGGAAGACTCGTGTATAAAAGTACCCATTACTAAAATAAGAAAATAATGGAAGCTCAAAGAGAGTTTCATTTCTCAATTTACTGTTTCACAATTGACTTGGTCTTTTCATTTTCTCTTTCTTCTTTCAAAGTCTTTTCATTCTCTCCCCTCTTGTGTCACATTGGCAACACTTTGTTAAACATTAACTCTTTAACTTGGTAAGTTTTGCAGTAAGTTGTTATTATAAAAAGGTATTACACTAAATGTTAATGGAAAAATAAATAAGCAAGTTATTGAGTCACTAAAAAATTCATTTTCTTAGTTAATGTGCAAATGTTTTAACATATTTCTTTTAAATTTTGATCTGGTAATTCGTGTTGTAATAGAATTTATATTAAGGCTTGTTAAATGCAAACATTTATGAATATATCAGGATTTGAAGTTTTTTCCATTTGTTTTATAGCATTTCAATGTGTGTCCATTTCAGACTACTTACTTGTAACCTTTTTGGCAACTGAGTACTCATATATGATTCCTAGTGTTGTACAACCCTAAGTGGAATGGGAGATGCTTAGGCACAACAATCCTGTTGCTCTCTTGTTCAAAGTTTTGTTGCATTGTGTATGGCTTTGGAAGAGCCATGATTCACTTTGAATATCAATTGGGATGAATAAGAATTGTTCTGTTTTTGCATTAATTTCTATTTTTGATGAATCCATTTCTTGGGATTTTCAGTGTCATTAGTATGAGTTTTTTAATGCTCTTTGTGTTGGAAATTGGGTAATGAATCTCGCTTCTTCTGGTCTGCCATAATTTATATTCCTTCTTGTGCCAAAGGCAAGTCCACACCATGGAGGATCAGCAGGGGTGAGTGGAGGCAATGCTGGGACAACATACGCAACACTCAACACGGCACTGTCCACAACAGGCTCGACACATGCTGCCGTTATAGATCCGGAAGTAACTGTAAAAGTTGAAAGGATTCCTGGAGCATCAGCTTCAAGTGAGTTTTTGGAAACCTCGCAATTTTTCTCATCCCTAAAAAATCAGACTCTCGATTAAGTTTTCTTAATTACTGATGGCACTTAATTATGATTGCTTATTAATTACCATATTTTCCCAAATACAAACTGATCTTTTAACAATTATTTCATGGCTATGCAGAAAAGGAAAACCTTGATTAAATCCATTTCAGTCCAGTGTAGTGAGTTGATTATTTATGTGAAAAGACTAGGTGTCCACCCAGCCAGGAATTTCTGACAATCTGGAGAAATCTGATCATTTTATGTAAACCTTTGAATTTTGTCTTTGTGTCCTGCTTAACCTTTTAAAGAGGGTGAGCATGTCATATTTGGCAGCAGCCTTTCTTGCTTGTGTGGCTTGGTGTGGCTGTGGTGAAAAAAAACTAAATTGCTGGTTTCCTCATCCTCATGCAGCTATTTCATTCATGATCTCTCTACACTTTATTTATTGGGTGTGTTTTCCCCATAAAAATGGTGCAGACTGTTTTCGTTGGGCATAACACTGTCAAGCTTGAGTGGTACTTGGTCGTCACCTCACCTCATGTCCTATCCTGATGGCAACTCTTCCCTTCCTTTGTATTCTTCTGATTTGATGACCTCTCTGACCAGCTGTCAACACCCCAGTCTCTCATGGACAGCAGTTTCCCATCAATGGCCGAGTTTACCCTCAGGGTATGTTTCACTGGAAACGTGGCCCTAGAATGCCTGATCTGTAGAGAATGGGGAAGGCAGAAATTTAAGGAAATGCGAACCCAGATTCTTACCTGATCCCCTGTTAACCCCCTCTCCAGCTGAAAGTTTTTTGATGGAAGATAAGCAAATTAAACAAATGCTGGTAAAACAATTTGATACATATTATTGACTGTATTTTCTAATGTAGAACCCATTTTATTCATACCACTGATTCATCATTTCTTCACTTTTTGAGCATCTATTTTCTGTTATCGTTGACCCCTTTCACGTGTTGGTACCTGTCTCATATATGCTGTTGTTTCAATGGTGTGTATATTTCAATTCACTTGCATATTTTAGGGATAGGTAACGAAAGATGCAAATCTTATGATGGAGAATAAGGCTTAGGACGCCACCAAAAAGATGAAAAATCATCCAGACTCTCTAAAGGAAGATGCAATTTCAGGTGAAATTGGCATGCATTATGTCTTGTTGTCATTGGCCTCTGTTTTCATAATTTTGAATCTAAAAATGTGGTAAACTTTCACATTGAGTTTATGTTGTGAGAAGTGCTGGCTGCAAATTACTCCCAAATGCAATAATTCATATATAGCATTCAAGGAAAAGGGGAAATGATGCTTGTCAAGCTCACAGTTTTGGATCTCTGCTACTCTTGTAACCAATCATATGGTGAGTGGATAGCTCTCCTCACATTAGACGGTATTCCTTAAATATGGGAAAGCCAAAAAAAATCTTGGAAAAACATGGGAATTCCTTTCTCCTCTATGAGTGAACATCCTGAAATGGCCAAATTAACAGTTTATTAACATTTTATTAGACTTTCTGATAAAAATGAAGTTAGTTACGTAATAAGGACATTGATTTTTATTTGCTTATTGTACTCCCTGGTGTAAAATGTCATAACTGACTTAGAATAGCACATTACAAGTTTCATGTTGAATGATAACACTGTAATAAATCCTTAAAGTATATTTATGTGGAAACTATAAAAGTTGTCCAAATGCCAACGTGCTTTTCATTCAAATATTCCTGGCAAAATTTTATGAAGTCTCCCCACCTTTCATGGTGTCCCATTTTGCATAAGATGAGCAGAAGGATCTACTTCAGATAAAGATGTCTTGAAGGGAATACCTCTTTGTATGAGTTCCTTCTAATAGACTGCTGAATATTTTCTCTCCAACAGAGAAGCGGAAGGAGCCATCAGAAGGCAGTAGCAGCACAATGGAGACTAAAGTTGCCGTTGCTGGTATTGGTGGTAGTGCTTCTGGAGACTTGGCAGCAGTTGCTTCATCAGGAGTTGGAATAATTTCGGGCTCTGCTGTTGCAACGACCACGTCATCCTCATCATCCTCTAATGCCTCTGGGAACATTGGTGCTGCAGCAGGGAGCCATAAAGGAAGCAAACGCTCTAGGAGGTAGTAAGTATCAATGCCAAGTAGGCATTGGTCGTAATACAATTTCATTGGGGTACAGAACTATTCTTGCAGAGCAGATCATGTGATTCATAATTGTCTATATTTTACAATTTTCCTTTTGTATAAATTCAAAGTAGGCAATGTCAAATTGACTTTATGCATCTCAGGGGTACAGAAGATTAATGATCAAAATCCATGTTAGAGTGTCTCTAGAAGAAATGATTTCAAGTTTCAAATACATGGGATGATTATTAATAATCAAGTTTGTGAATGTGTTTTTAAAGCAATTGATTCACCTTGATTTAATAACATTTATAATTTAGATAATGACTAAAAGATTGGACGAAGGTAATGAAACACGACTAAACTATTTATTGGTAGTTTTTTCAAAAAACAAATTGTTGCTCGTACAATTTTAGCCAATATAACAAGAAAATGTATAAAAATGGGTGCATGGGATAGAAAATAATCTATATGCCACATTTTAGATGCACGAAGAAATTTACACTCACGTTTTTACACATTTGCTGAGTGAATATATTGTCATCGTAACTGTATTTAGTTCAGGCTCATGTTTCTTCCTGGCTCAAAGAAAATGAAATGGTTTAATATTGTCTTAATGACTGTCATCTTCTCTATCTTTGCCTGCAAGCATAAATCTGCAGTAGGGGTGTGCCTCTAGTCTGCAGAACTGTTTCATGATTTGGAGATCATTGTGGTGTGCCTTGCTCAATGACCTTATGTATAATTGTTGCAATATTATGTCCTCACAGACCATAGCTTGTCTTTCCTCTGATCAATAAATTGGTGTGTGATGGGATATCATATTAAAAATCAATGCTTTCCTCAAAAATATTTCAAATCTAATAATCACTTTCAAAGCACAGTAATGATCAAATGACTATGAATGCCTGGGACATTGTTTGTATGGTATTTCATGACAAAATCTTGTTCCTTTGAAAGGCCCTAAAATCTCTTGAGTGTAAGAGGGCACCTTAGTAGCTTAAATGGCTCTAAAGCACTCAGTCAGACATTTAGGGATCCGGGCTCCATTCCTGGTCAAGGCGAATGATTTTTACACTCTGAAATTGTTGCATTGTAGTGCACATTTACTGGACGACTCCATTAATAGTTACTGTCACGGAATATTTTGCAGTTTCTTTGATTTTTTGAAATTCCAACTTATGACATAATGTGTACAGAAAATTGTGTAAAGTATTTCCTCACTTGAGATTCATATGACCCGATGTATGACTATCGAAGTTGCACTTTAATGTCGTCCTTTTTCGCAAGTTATTGCAAAATCTCTGCATGAAAGGGAATTTTTTCCTGTAATATTCATCCAGCACATGCCCCACCGGCAACACATTTCCTGCTTACAGACAATGACGAAGAAAGTTTCTGGTGTTTCCCTTGGATTAGGAATTTCATGTTTTTTTGACACTCGAAAGTAATGAGTGCCCTCATACTGGGAAAGTTATATGAGGAAGATCAAATCAATTCCTTGCATGAACTAAGAGGTGACAATAATTGAAAATTTTATAAGTATGCATGAAGCAAACGCAGTATATTGGTGAAAGGGTGTCAGAGAGTCCCTTGTTACTTTGGACACCAGACAGACAAACAAAACATGCCCCCTTCTATCTTAAGCTGTGCTATATAAGGTCTTGGTAGGTGGAGGAGGTGGCGAGAGAGAGAGAGAGAGAGAGAGAGAGAGAGAGAGAGAGAGAGATGGAAGGGATGGACGGACTTGAATTGGGTTAAGATGGTCACCCTCTTCTTCAGTGGTGGCACCTGGGAGAAAAGGTACATCATGCAATGAAAATTTCTCTACATCTTCTACTTCCTCTTCAAGGTCAAGGGCATTCAGAAGCTAGATATTGATATCCTTTGCTGGAAATCTCATTGATACCCATGGACTTAAGAGACGGTTGTTTCTAAAAACCATTTACGTTTGTAGTAGTAGTAGTATTGTTGGGGAGGCAACCGACAGCTGAGGTCATTTGTGCCATTAGGGATGGGTGGGAAAGGATGAAGTGTGGAGAGAATCCCGGCATCAGCATTAGCCTGCTCTTAACTAAAGGCGCCAAGGGGTCTGCAGCTTAACCTCCCATCCGACGGACGGCATACTCGCTCAAAGTTCCCTCCACAAAGCACCTCAAGTAGGGATCGGGGTACCTCTGAAAAATATTCGATGCCGCTGGGAGTGGAACCCTCTGGGTTGGGCCCTCTGGGTGGGACATGGCGAATTAGTCCCCTTGGTACCATCTCGATCCCCCCTTTACATTTGTCTTTCAATTTTTTCCTATGATGCTTCTTTCGTAATTTGTTCACAAGCCTTTCCCTCTGCTTCTATCCACTCTTGTTATTTCCCCTTCCTGCGTACCATTACACTTTGATAACCTTTCTAGAATATTGCTTTGTATTATTATGACCCAATCAATGGACCTCATATGCTTCTTAAAGCAGAAATCTAATTTTCATTTCGTTTAGTAAGGTCTTTTTTTAAAAAAAAGGTGATTTGGACCTAATTTTGCTGTAATTATTATTTAGGGAACAGTGGCATAATTTGTGTGATGTATTGTACATTCAGCCCTTGTCAGTATTGCGTGGAGGCATAGATGGAAGCCACCCTCCTCTGTGGGTGGGTGTTGTTTTGGTGCAGGGGATTTGTTGGTTCTGGTTGGTGAAATGGTTGAGGGAGGGTTAATGGGTGAATTGAGTCAAAGAGTCTCGGTGGTGTGAATTATGTTTCGTGCGGAATTCAATAGTAATCATATTTATAGCATCTATGAGAGACTTGAAATATTGATTTTCCTTCAAACTTTAAAGTTGTTTGAAGAATTTTCAGATATTCTTAGAAAATTGGCTTGCATTTAGATTATAACAAAAATAAATGATAACCTTATATAAAATGAATGAGTACAGAGTACCTTAAAATATGTGTTTAGTTGTTTTCATTCTATTAAGCTTCATTTAAACTTGATGCTCATTCATTCATCAGCGCATTCCGTTGTCACACAGCTTGATCTGTTTGGGTTTCTTGAGTGGCAATTCCAAAAAAAAAAAACAAGAAAAGAAAAGAATTGTGCAGGCATGCCCTCAGCACTGTTGCCCCTCATGTTAGTGATTAGTGTTGCAGAAGAATGAAAGTGCATACTCACCGGTAGCCGTTGTGCCCCTTACTGTAGTTGCTCCAGTGCCGATGAGGAGGAGGACCCAGATACAAAGGCGCAAAGGGAGAAAGAGAGGAGGCAGGCCAACAACGCAAGGGAGAGGTGAGACATCAGCACTCTCAGAATTGAGTATTTTACATTGCCTTTCAGTTACATTTTCCATTTTTTATAATGGCCATTTTTTCCCAGTAATTTGTGCCAATTAGTTACCTTTCTAGGACTGCAATGCTGGTGTTTTTATAGAAAGCAAATATTTTGGTGGCCATTACCATAGTGTTCAATTCAGTAACTATTATTGTTGTAGCTAATTATGTATCCATTTGTTTGTTAATATTATCACACTTCGATTAATGAAAATGTTAAAAAAAATGACTCGAGTCAGGAAGTGGCTTCCAGGTGCCATAACAATTATACGAACAGCTAGTTTTTGTACAAATTATTCTTCTGACAAATATGTGCCATTCTCTTTTTTTCCTCATCATCAGTACTCATTAGAGAATTGACTTCTCTCTTCTGCATTCCAGGATAAGAATCAGAGACATTAATGAAGCCTTGAAAGAGTTAGGTCGTATGTGTATGCAGCACTTAAAGACAGACAAGCCGCAGACCAAGCTAGGGATCCTGAACATGGCTGTGGAGGTGATAATGCAGCTGGAGCAGCAAGTCAGAGGTGAGTGCCCGTGGAAGAATACCCCTTGGAGAATCATGTAGGTCTGACTGGGTGATGATGAGCTGGCTCTTTCTTTCTTCCTTCCCAAGAGTGAGGAGGCATCAAATTCAACCTTTTGCTCAGCTACCTTATTTTCTTATTTTGTCATGGACTCCCAAGAGCAAATTTCCTGTCAAAGCATGTGATTACTCTCAGTTACTCTGAAATTCAGTTAAGTAGAAAAAACTTCGGTCGGTTGGAAACTGGTAAGGAAAGAATCTTGATACACATGAGATATAGTTGGTAGAGATTGCTAGAGTACAACTGGTTTGAATATTGGATTATGTAAAAATAAATAATTTGACCTAATCGAAAACATTATTTCTCCCAATTTACTCATTTGGGACATGGTTTCAGATAATTAGTTCATTAAATGCTGTGAGTTTTAATCCTATAATACCTTGCTCCGATGAATAACGGAGTGTGTGGTTTGAAATGCTCTTGGCACTGCTACATTGTCCACCACAATTAATGAGTGGTACAAGTTATCCTTGTTCCTTTGTACGAGGTATAGGGATTAGTGTGCACTGGCTTCCAACTATGAGTGTCTGGATTCAAATCCCATAGGCGGGATAATTTTTCGGAAGTAAATTGATGTTTACTTGGGGTGCTATGTGGGGTATGTGGTCCATTGAATGAGATACCAAACCGTGTACCCCTTGGCACCTTTCATTAATTGTCAGCTGTTGTCAATGCCAGGTTTCAAGGAGAACTCTTCCTCCTCCCATTCCCTGAAAACCCCATCTCTTCCAAATCACCCGCCTATCCCAAATGGCACAAATGCAACTCTTAGTCAACTCTCCAAATATCTACAAGTTGAAGCAGTTGGCTTGAGCATTTAAGTGGGCTGGTGCTGGGTTTCCCCTACCCTTCCCCCAGTCCATGAAAATCTTACCTCTGCCAAATAACCCCCACCTCTCTTCAATGCAGCACATGACTTCTGCTCTCCTAATGAGTGCCAAAGCAAGATGGAAAATTAGTGGAAATTAAATCTGGCATCTAAATCTCATGGTTGTGAAGTGAATATCAATTTTAAGCTTTGTTATTTATTTCATTTGTAACCTTTCTTATGATTATATCTTTGAATGAATTTTCATAATGATTACCTTAGAAAGGATGAAATAAGGTTACAAAATAGAGCAAACAAGTACTTAGGCAAAGATCGAATTGTCTTTAGAAAGGGGAGAGGAATGAATGATGCTGCAACAGTGATGAGAGCGTTAGTAGAAAGGATTGTTGATAATCATAAAATAAGTGTTGGTATGCATCGTGGATTATGACAGGACAGGCAGTCAGCCATGTGGAGTGGGCAATGTTAATGGAGATATTGTGGCATCTGGGAGTGGACTGGAGGGATAAACAGCTTACGCAAAAGTTGTACATGAATCAGATGACAGAAATAAGAAAGGATAGCGGTGAGAATCAGGATGGCCATTGATTGGCATGGGAGTGAGGTTTGCCTGTTGTCACCAGTACTTTTCTAAGTATATCCCAAGGAAATTGTAAGGGTAGGGAGAGACAAGAAGAGTATAGGAATGTGTTGAGAGTTGATTAAGTCTGTTAAGTTTGCAGATGATCAAGCAAGAGTGAGTCAGTCAGCTAAGAGATTGCTCTTTTTATGTGTACTTTACAGGAATATTGCAAGAGAAATGGAATGAGGATTAATCACAAGAAAACAAAATTTATGGGATTCTCAATAAGTAGGAAATTCAAGTTAAATATCAAAGTATGAAGGAATGAACTAGAGCAGGTCGGGTAGTAGTTCACGTGATTGGGCAATATTTTAGAAGGAAATTGGCATTGTGATGGGGATATTAGGAAAAGAATTGCTTTGGACATAGTGATTATGAAATAAGAAAAGAATTGATTGATGATAGGTTCTCTTGGGTAAATGTTTGAGGGAAACATTATGGAGCATAGTAATAAATGGATCTGAGAGCTGGTCTTTGAGGAAAGAGGATGAGTGTAGATTGGGGGCTTTTGAGATGTGGGTCTGGTGGAGATGGGAGAAAATAAGTTAGACTTAGAGGAAGACAAAATCTTAAGGTTTTAAAGATAGTGGATGGGGAGAGGATATCACTGAGGGAGATCCGAGAAAGAGGTGGAGGGAGTGGTTGAAAGGTAATGAGTGGTATGATGAAGACATTGACGAAAGGGAGGGCTTGGGGAAAGCAGAAGTGGGGTGGGTGAAGGAAGACGGTGGGCTTTTAAGATTGAATGAAGGCTGGCAGAACTTACGAAGGAAATTAAGGAAGAAATAGGAAGTCCCCACGATACTTGGGAATAAACAACTGATAGGGGCCAATGAAAACTTACCTTTAAAATAGGTATAGTGCACTGATTGATTGACCTTAAAAAAATATTTATTTGTTTATCTAGCCTGAGTCCGAGAACAGCACTTTTAGACCTTTTACATGGGACTATTAAAAGTGATAGCAATGGACATATGGACACCCAAACCCTAGGTGCAGGATAACCCACCCAGGCGGGAATCGAATCCTGGGTCTGTATATAATAAGTATCCATTTTAGTATGCATGGGGCAAGTGGCTCATGAGGCAAGTCTCTTCTCTTTGCTGTTTCTTGGAAGTTGCAGTTTTAAAAAATACATAATAAATGTATGACTTCTGGGTAATGAATGTAACAAAAACAAATGTGCCTGGAAAGCAAAACAAAGCCAATTGTGTATGATTCACACACATCTAACTCGTGAGCTCCTAATGTCGTGTCTTTGTTTTTTGAGGGAAAAGGGTGACGTAATGTGAAGATAGTGTTGTGTGTGTATGTTTCTGATTGTTGGCCTAAATCCTTGTTTGTGCAGAGAGGAACCTGAATCCCAAGGCAGCGTGCTTAAAGCGCAGAGAAGAGGAAAAGGCAGAGGATGGTGGGCCTAAACTGGGAGGGGGCGTTCCCCCTCCACCGCCACATCACCACTTGCCGGGCGGAGGGGGTGGGGGGGTGATGGGACCCGGTGGGCCCCAAGCAACGCACCTGCACCACCACCAGCAACCACCTCCTACGCACATGGGACCTGCACCCTTTGGCACTGGCATCCAGGTACATAGGAAGGTTTGGCTTGGCTAACCCACATAAAGGCAGTTTTACATTATATTTTTGCAGACTGAATTATGATTCGACAACTTCTTAAAAGAAAAGTGGGAGATAATTCCTTGTCAAATGAAATGTGTCCCATTTCCTGATCGTTTTGTGGTACAATAGTGGTTTCACGATTGCTCATAGTTTGGCACATACTTTCATGCTGTGCTGTTTTGTATTTGAAACCAATGTAATTATTAATAAAAATTGTTTTTGAACATTAATCTGGTCAAAATGAAACATAAAAAATTAGAATTTGAACCTGAATAATCCCAAAAAACCTGACTTAAGGAAACATGCTAAATTTGACTTTAAATTTGACTGAAATGCACGTAAAGCAGTAACAAAATATGAATATGTACTGTATAACTTATTCTCAGGATCGTCAACAAAAGGATAGAGAGTAAGGTAAATGATTACTTAGGGAATGATCAGTTTGGGTTTAGGAAGGGAAGAGGTACGCGTGATGTCATTGCAGTGATGAGATCACTAATCCAGAGGAATATAGAATACAATCCGGACGTATTTGCCTGTTTCATAGATTTCGAAAAAGCATGTGATAGAGTGAATTGGGAAAAACTAATGCGTGTATTGCAGAAAATTGGAATGGATTGGTGGAGGGACAGGAGACTGATCCGAAACCAGAACATGTCTCAGACTGCTCAGGTGCAAGTGGGGAACGGAGAGTCTGGATGGACAGTGTAAGGAAGAGGTGTAAGGCAGGGTTGCCCATTATCACCGGTGCTGTTCAACGTATCTGGAGGAAATGATTAAAGAGGCATGGGAAGAACTGGAGGTAGGAATGAAAGTCGGAGGGGAATTCGTAAAATCGGTTAGGTTTGCTGATGACCAAGCATTAGTTGCTCAGTCAGCCAAGGGGTTGCAAGCATTGCTGAGTGAATTGGAGGTTCAGTGCGATAAATATGGGATGAGAATCAATATTAATAAAACAAAGGTTATGAGATTTTCCGGAAAGAAAAAGGCTAAGCTAAACATTAAAAAAATGCAGGGAAAAAAATAGAGAAGGTAGAACAGTTTACATATCTTGGAAGTGTTTTGGACAAATATGGTCAAAGTAGTAGGGACGTAAGGAGAAGAATTGCGCTAGGCAAGGAGGCTTTCTCAAAGAGGAGGGAGTTGATGACGAGGGCGTTGAGTAGGGATGTTAAGACAAGACTCGTAAAAACTCTGATATGGAGCGTAGCTATGTACGGCGCGGAAATGTGGTCACTGAAGCAGGAGGATGGACGTAGATTGGAGGCTTTTGAAATGTGGGTGTGGAGATGAATGGAGAAGGTGAAATGGACCGAAAGGAAAACAAATGAGGAAGTACTGGAGATGGTGGGTGAGGAGAGGGGTTTGTTGAGAGAAATCCTATGGAGGCAGGAAAAATGGATGAAAGGTGTATTGAGCGGTAGTGGAATGTTGAAGAAGGTAATAGAGGGGAGAATGTTAGGCAAACGAGGAAAGGGCAGGAACAGGATAGGGATGTTGGACGGGATAAAGGGAGGAAAGAAATACACAGAGATGAAGGGGGACCTGATGTTGATGTGAGTAGGTTGTTGGATTGGGTTTTGTTTGGAGTTACAAAATATTTATTTTGTGGTTGTGTCCATCCAAAATCTACCTTAACTGGTAGATTACCTGATAATTAGAAGTGTGTAGCTTCAGTTAGATTTATTCCTCACAGATATTTTTTGCATAAAGTTTTGCAAAATATACTGGTTTGTCATTAGATCTCCGATAGTGCCAGCTTTCTGTTGGATGATCAGGTATTGATTTTCATTGATCAATTTTTGATGGCCTCTCTCAATTCTGAAGTGTATGCTTTAAGTGCTACAGTGAGATAGCATAACTCAATAGGATTGTAAACACAACTAATCATTCATTGTTATATATTGAATTGCTAGGTTCGATTTTTCATAAATTTTCAACATTCGCCTTGTCAATTGAGACCCTGTTTTCATGGTGCATTGCATTCTAGGTGGATGGCTAGAGCTAAAGATTATTCTTTAAGATGAATTGTCCTTGTCTACATAAACTGTTAATTTGTGCTGTTTACATATTTCTATTGCATTTCTCCTTGGGGGATTGAATTAGCTGAGGAAAATGGTGTCTTCATTATGTATTTCTGACACAAAAAATCTGAATACATCTCAAATTTCAAATACTGTAACTCAAAATATGGAAGTCCTGTCCCCTATTCAATGACACATTCTTGAAAATCTGACAGAAAGCAAAATTAAATGTGGGGCTGGAAAATTGATACATAGTTCAAGCAGAGGGGGCCCAATACAATGCACAACATTGACTTCCCAGGCCATATATTGGTAATAACTAGGCAGAAGATTTAAATATTCTAGATGCAATATGGCCATCGTCAAATAAGTTGTCTGTACTTATATTATAACAATTCATAAGAATCTAAACCTGGAATAACTCTTTGTTTTCACTGAGAAAGACTAAAGAACATGAAAACATCTCAAAATCTATGAATTTCAAGTGTATTGCTGCCTTCTATTTAGGCAATCTACTTTCTGTTATCTGTTTATCATAATATTTAACGCAATTTATTTTTTAGCCTAATGGAGTATGTTTAGGTGGCCCTGAAATAAGTTTCGATTTTGAGAATTAAAGGACCACCATTATATACCAGCTCCTTTTAATGTTTAGGTTGAACATCATTACTTAACATGGAATCAAAAAACGTCAAGTCATGAGACGTGTGTTGTGGTTGCAGATTCTGCTTCACTCAGACATACAGGGACGCACCCAAAAGTGCTAGTACTAATTTTTTTACAAGAATTTTATTGACGATATACTTACATCAACTTGATAATCTTCAAAGTATGCTCCTTGAGCTGCTACACACTTAGTATAATGTTGCTCCCATTCCCCATACGCCTGCTGGATATTTTCTTTGGGGATTCCGTTGATGACCCTCGTCAAAACCTCTTGAACGGCATTTGTCGAGTCAAAACGTCGTCTCTTGAGCTGTCTTTTCATCAGCGGAAAGAAGAAGAAGTCTGGTGGTGCCAGATCAGGAGAGTAGGATGGGTGCGGCAACGTGGCAACGCCGTATTTGGCCAGGAGCTGTCTGATGACGAGCGCGCCATGGCATGGCATGTTGTCATGATGAAGCACCCAGCAGTTTGCGATGGCCGGTCGGGCCCTTTTCACGCGTTCTCGGAGGCGGGTGAGCACCTGCACGTAAAAGTTTGCATTCACAGTCTCCCCTGGTGGGACAAACTCCTTGTGAACCACTCCATGAGAGTCGAAAACACAATCAACACCGTTTTGATTTGCTCATGCGAGCCTTTTTTGGACGTGGGGACACGGAAGTGTGCCATTCCGCGGATTGTCTTTTCGTTTTGGGGTCATATTGAAAAACCCATGCTTCATCACCAGTTATCACATTGTCCAAACAATTTTCATCTCGGTGCAAATTGGCTAACACTTCTTCGGAAATGTGCACACGCGTTGCCTGTTGGTCGAGACTCAGAATTTTCGGCACCATCTTGGCGCACACCTTGTGCTTGGCCAAATCCTGTGAAATAATGCGTTGGACGTTGGATGCAGAGAGACCCAACTGGTCTGCAATTTCTTCACTTGTTAAGCGTCGGTCTGTGTTCAGCAGTGTCCTCACTCTGTCCACATTCGTGTCGGTTCTTGCCGTCGACGGCTGTCCGGAGCAATGGTCATCTTCAACGAGCTCCCATTTACTCCCTATTCCCACCCTCTCTTTAAACAACTTGTGCCACTGTGGAACGGCTTAAGGCAGTGCCCCCATAAGCCTGCTTGATCATATCGAGGGTCTCAGTTGGCTTCTTCCCGAGTTTCGCACAAACTTCACGGAATAACGTTGCTCTAAATTCAGATTCATTTTGTTTTTCAATGCAGACAAAAAACTTGCTTCACTAAAAACAGTGTCCGCACTCAACGACAGCCCGCAGGCGACTGAGGTTGGTGTCGGTCTGTTGCTAAGAGCCCCCTCCACCTTACCCTACCAGGCACACCCCCCTCCAGCACTCAGTTCGCGCCAGACAAAATCAGTTTTACCACTTTTGGGTGAGACCCTGTATGTAATTTCAATGCAAGTGTTCCAATAAAAATTAGACCAAAAACAAATTTTGTTCAATACTTTGATGCAGTAGAATGTTGAATGCATTCACCTGTTACATTGGTTTGAGTCTTTTCGGTGTTTTTTTTTTCAAAATATATTTGAAGGGAAAACCAGGAACGTAGACTTTGACACTTACACTAATTAATAGTGTTCATAAAAATACAGTTCTAAAGGGCTAGCTTTAATTTTAGATGTGCTGAGTTTCATGAGAGTGAAAGAGATATTGGTATCAATAATAAAATTATGAGCTAACAATTCTCTAAATGAGGCATTAGAGTCCAGAGTACATCTTTCCCTTGCAGTACTTTCTGGAGTTAAAACTCTGGGACTACTGTTAGAAATGAAATTGAACAAATAATTTCATAATTTAAGATTCTAGTTGTGACATTTGTATTCATTACAGAGTAAGATAAAAGTAACAAAAATATCTTTCGCGTATATCTTAAGTTTTTTGTGAGAGCAGCCAAATCTTTATGATGTTCTTGGATGAATCAAAAATATATCCATCAAGTCTAATTGACCCTCTTTTATCGATTGGGCTCATTTGTAAAATTACTAGAGCATTTTCCACTGCAAACTGCTGAATTCAAAAGCTTTCTGCTTATAGCCTCCTGTAAGAACTTTCTTTGAATTTGCTTTTTAAAACTTTAAACTAATTTGTTGTATATGTATGTTTATGTAGATCTGCAAGGTCACAGTTCATGGCCAGGAAATTACTTAATTTCACAATGATACATCTTGCAATTTCTCCAAATCTCTTGATTTATATGAACACTTACATGTAATGAAACTGAAAGGAATAGTTCTGCTTTTCATCTTTCTAGGAGCCGCACTACTTTGGTTCATAAGGCGCTCTGATGGTTGAAGTCATAATTTACCTTAATCTTGACAACAAAAACTATTTCATGACAGCATTTTTAACTAAGGTAGGATTTGAACCCATGGTCTTCTGGTGAGCACTAGCCACTCAGGATGTCATTTTGTCAACATTTTTGCAGCCAGACAGTACTTGAACCTCACTGGTGCCAAATAAAACAATCTCATTGGCCTAGTGTTTGGTATTCATAATATTAAATTAATGGATTTGAAAGCTCATGTAAATCTCATGGAAAAAATATGTGCCATTAGATGGGGAGAAGTTTTTTTCTTCAACTGTCTCCTTTTTAATTTTGGGCCATAACTTTTCTGTCCCAATGGATGCTGGTTTTATTACTGTCACTGTATATATATATATATTTTCATAGTACTATGTGTATTGGTTTTTTTCACCTGTATATTTCCTTTTAACTTACTGATACAGGGCCAGCAGCCCCCTTTGTCTCATGGCCAATCGCCAGCACAGTAGCAGAAGGCGTGGTCCTGGTGATGAGAAGGAACTAGCTGGCACAGAACAAGAAGAGAAGAGAGTGGTGGGGAGGGCAGGCACTCGGAGGGAGGGACGAGAATTGGACGGCTGGCTCAGCAGAGGAAGTCGTCCTGTTGGCATTGTGTATATTATATCCAGTGATTGCCCCGTCAACTCATTCACTCACCGGCAGCCCTCTTGCTCCCACTCTTGCTCATGTTTATTAGCGCGATGCTGTCATGTAAGGGATACTGTGCTAACGGGAGTGAGGCATGACTCTTCCAGTGTCTCTCTCATCAGACTCAATGCGTGTGAGCCCCATCTGCCTTTTACACCTAGGAGTCAGTAAGATTCTGTCAAGTGGAGCAGTGCGTCCTGATTTATTAGCCTATGGATTTGACTGTGCACATATTTAAAAAGAGCCAAATGTTTGCTGGTACTCTTTTATTTCGTTGGGAAGGGTTGTGATTGGCTGAAACAAGAGGAGTAGAGAGAGGAATTGGCGATGGGTGCACTTGTGCCCCCCGTGGGTCAAGTGCACTCCTCGTGCTTCTAGGGACTCTCAAAGGAGTATCAATTGTGTGTGCACGAACGTCTTGTTGGGGGGGGGGGGCTATCCCTGGACAAATTAATGCCACATGCTCTTGGTCTGCTGCTCTGGAGTGGGGAGTTCCATGGCACGTGTGTGTGTGTGCGTGTGCATGTGGAGACAAGAGTTGTTATTTCACTTTGGGCAGCTTATTCAAGAGTGTTTCTTTGATTCTCCTCTCATTGTGACCACTTATTTGGTGAAGTTGCCTTCAGATTGGCCAACCTTAAGCTATGTCGAGGCAATAAGCATTCCTTTTTGCTTGAGTACTTATTATTGGTTGCAAAAGAAAAGGAGAAAGCATTATTTATTATTGTTGCTTTGTCCAGGGCCTGAGGTTTGTGAATATTAATGGAATGAAGACTCGAGTCTATTGTTGTGGTTGATTGACTTGCCATTTCATAATCATTAAGTTTTCATGGTGCTCTTGGCCCATTGCATTCTCTCTCTCGCTCTCATTGGGGAATCTGCACAGTTTTGTAATTGAAATTTGGATGTCCAAGAGAGTGCTAAATAATTGCTGGCCCTTACATCTCCATTATTATTCATAATTGTTTGATTCTTCGTGTCACTATCTTAGCAAATATCAAAAGAATGAGGTAAAAGCTCCTTTTGTGGCAGCAATTTTATACTCCGCAAGCAAAGGGCTTTGTCGCGCAGCTTTGCATGTAAGGAAATTTTGTGTCTCATTTATTTTAGATTATATTTTATATATTTTTCATGATGTTTTAAACAAATCAGATGTGAGGAAAAATAATGTTTGTGGAAATGATTGCCAAAAAATAACCTGATTGCTCATGTTCATATTCATCTATGCTGCAATGCGGCAAAGCTAAATTAGAGGTATATGATCAGCCTTTCAATTAATTTATTTTAATTTTGGAATATTTTGATATCTCTGTAATTTTGCTGTCAGGTCAATTGATCATGAAAGTTTCTTTCACCTCAGGCAAATGCTTTTATTTTATTATAAATAAATTCAATATATATATATATATATATATATATATCTATATATATATATATAATTGACTTCATGTATAAAGAATTACTTTGCTCTGAAATCCTTGTAATGGATTCCAGTAATTGACACAATTTTCTTTTATTTTAGCAATCAATGTTTTGTTTGTCTTGGTAGCTTAATTTTATTTTATATTTTATAAGTTTTGTGTAGATATCATTTCTCTTAGGCTATTTTTATTCTGCAGTATCACGATATATTTTATCATTCTCCATTACCAGTTTTTAACTCCCTTATGGTTGCATTTTGTATCTTGTTCGTTTGTATTCATTATTTGCAATTTTTATGGGTGTCTCCTATTTTTCCCTAAATCATATCGTTCATGATTTTTTTTAGTTGCATGTAACAAATTTGAGGAACAATCTGTGAAATCAATTTCATTTATTTGATTAGAATGTTTGGACATAATGAGGTGAAATGAGTGAATGATTGAAGAGTATGATACCAAATGAATTTCACTGTTAAAAGAATTAGGGGCACGTGAGCTGGGAGGTTGAATCAAGTGATGTGCATTCATCTCATGTTCACCCTCAAGCATAAGATTTACTTGTATGATTTATTTTGGGATTCCACTGAAATTAGTTGCCATTGTGAAGCATGGCTTGTGCTGTCGTATTTGAAGAGAAATCAGTGTTGCTGCTATAACCTTCTCAATATACTTTTCAACTATGCTTTATACAGCTATAAAGAAAGTATACCATTTCTGTAGCAAAGCAAATTGTTTGTTAGCAGGATGCAGGTATAATGATTTTAAAACTCCCAGCAGTGAAACAAGATGCCATATGTTATGATGTCATGCAGTTTTTTGCTCTCTTGTTTTCAGGCCAAAACCATGTATAGAATGATCTAAATTCTTCTGACCTTATTTTGTTGGGGCAAAACAATTTATTTGCTTGTGTTAGATGCTTAAGCTAGCCAAGATTGCTTAATTGAGTGTAATTGAGTGATTTATATTGATTTTAATGAAAAAGATGCAGATTGATTCTATCTATTGTCACCCATTAAGATACGTTGTCAAAAGTCAATTCCACCTTTTGGTATTATGTCTGAAGGCCAGAATTTCTTTTTGTGGTCCATATATGTGGATCAAATAGTTATTGGCCATGATTATGTGTTTTGTATACTTTTTCAGTGAAATAGTGGGTGTCTTCTATTACCAAGGTGGACATGCTGCCTTTGTTTTTAATCTTTTAGGTACCATCTGCCAAATTTTGCAAGTTATAAGATGATTTACACAGAATCAGTTTGTTACCTGATTGTCTCCCTGTAATCATGAAAATTTTTAGCGAAAAAAATTGGAAATTGTTCTTATTTATTGAGTGATGAGGAGCAAAGTGTGATGCGTTGGCATTGGATTCTACTTTTACACAGTATTTTTCCTGAATATTTATTTAAGTGGCGAGTACCAAATTGGCAACTTGTTAATGCTTAATATTAAACTTATATTATCTGATCAATCTCTAAAAGAAATACTATGCCATACATTGATATCCCACCCATCTTTGGAAGTGGATAATAATTTGATCATCATAAACATGGATCATAAGAAAACATAATTTCTTAATTTTTACTCTGTAATGTGTTATGACTTGAGTATATATTTCAATTTTATTATGTTCTGATGCATAGCATGTTATTGTGTTTTTAAGCGTGCTGAAATGTGATTTGATTGAAGCAGTTTAGGTACCTACTTGTTTACAAATCAGTTTTTGATAAAAGTTGTACACAGTTTTACTTTCTATATCAGATTGTTAATGTTTGTTTTGGTTTCAATGGCTGAATTGTGGAAAATTCAATTATCCTGATGTTTTTTAATTAGGTTATTTATGTAAGAAGGAAACTTCACAACTGCTGTTATTTTAGGAATGGAAGAATTTTTATATGGTCTATCTTATAACCAATGTATTGAAAATTACAGTGTGCTTTTAATTGGACATTTCATTTTAGGAAAATGTGCCCTGAAATGGAAAAGAAGACAGGTCGACCAATCATTATTGCACTAACCTCTGTTGTTAGTTTGTCAGTCTAATTTACTTTTATTTAAATATGTAGGAATGCATTTTTAACTTAACAACTGGCAGTGAATTTGTGTGCAAGGAGATAAGTTGGTTGCAAATATTTACAGCTAGTGAGATGCGATATGTGGGCTACTCGTGTGTCTAGCAAGCTGTATGTCCCTTGTGAAAACATAATCAGTGTTGCACTGAGTCATAAAAAAGTGAGAAGAGATAATTTTATTGGACACCATTCATAAAAAAATGAAAAATAATGACCTGAAGCCAGGCATTGTAAATGATTCCTGTAACATGTATCATATATATAATGTATTTTTCTTTAAGCTGTAATGGATCCTTATTGAGATACTAAGTACAGTAATAGCCCTTTCCACCTGAGAGACTTTAACCTTCTCTGTTTGATTTTATCACAACAGTCCCACCCTTACCATCTCTCCCAGAGATTTGCCTCTCACAGCAAGCAAACAATGTGTTCAAGTATTCGCAGTGGCAATCAGGACTGCATTGCAAGGAAATAAAACCCTTAAAACAACTATTATGTAAATCTATAGTGTAATCGTGGAAATAACATTGCTATGTTTGAAATGCCACATTACTCTTTTTCACATATTGTTATATCAAAAAGAGTTAACAGTGGGTTAAAACCCCAATTCTTTTAATGGGAGATCCAAATGAAAGATAATAAATGTGCCATTTTTCCATAAATGTGTGTTTCTTATTCTCTTTTAAACTTTAAATGCTGGTTTGACAATGCAGGCAGTCTTAATTGGACAATATTTGAGGGAACCATTCAGACTGCAATCATCTGTTTCTTCATACCGTTCACTTCTCTTTTAATTTTCAGTATTTTTTCCATATTTCACCGTAATAATAATTTCTTAATAATTAATTCAGCCTTGGTTTTCCATTATATTTGTTTCAATCATTGTTTACAAAGTGAGAATTAATATGGACAATTCAATAGTTTGATAGTATAACATTCTGCAAGTGTATATGAGACATACCTGTTCTACATTTTCTCAGTAATCATGAGTGGCCTCTGCTGGGGTCCATTTCTAAAAACTTTATATTGTTGATGCCAGTGGTTTAGGGAATTATGTTAGCATTAAGGGGATGATATTTTACAATTTTTGCCAACTCTTTGGGGGTTCTGATGGGCTCCATGATGTACCAAACCATAATAATTCTTGCTGAAAATATAACCACATCTCATATGATCTTGAAGCTGCACATGATATGCAACAATTTCAAAGCATAAAAATCATTCGCCTTGACCGAGATTCATACCCGGATCCCTCGATTTCAATCCGAGTGCTTTAACCAGTTAAGCAATCGAGGCGTCCTCTTACACTCGGAAAATTTTGGGCTTTTAAAGGAACAAGGTGTTGTGACGAAATACCATACATAGAATGTCACAGGCATTCGTAGTCGTGTGCGATGTGCCACATTCCATGAGGTTAAAGCCAATTTGACACACTTAGGCTGTTTTTACCTTAGACTAATTTCAAGAAACTGCGGGAGATGCCGCAGCAGTAACTCTTAACGGAGTCATCCGCTAACATGCATATACAATGCAACTATTTCACATTTACACTGAAATTGTTGCAATGAAATGCACACTTAGCAGATGACTCCGTTAAGAGTTACTGTTGCGGCATCTCCCGCAGTTTCTTGAAATCTGCACATGATATTTTTATTCTCATGAAAGAGCCATTATTTTGGTAAATATGTAGTTGTGCCACTCCTATTTTATTCACTAAGTTTGTGTATGTAGGTAAAATGGTTTCATAAAAAATGTTGTAATGTAAGGTAAAATCTTGGAAACTCCTTGAAAAAAAATAGTTAACGTATGGGAAAAAGATTTTTTCTTGTTATCACATCAGAAGACTAGTTTTCTTTAAAAGGTTGAGAAAAATAACATTCATCATAGTGAAAAAACTTAAGGCTGAGGCCTTAAAATTAATGAAAATCTTAATTGGTTTGACAATACTAACTTGACATTTAATGGATATCCGCTAGGCTATATATGAATTGTAACACTGTGAAATATAGTTGTTACATAAACTCTTCCTCTAGTACTATTTAAAAATTGAATCACTCTTATGCTATGATATTCTGAGAAAATTCTCCTGCTGCTGTTTGACTCATCTTTTATGTTGAATATATGTGATCAAGGTGTGGATGGACCATTTGTGACTATATTAGGTCTCTGAGGAAACTCCCCACCTTTTACATTCCATGGTCAAGTCTTTCCATTGTTGCAATTAATTATAAAGTTTTGGCTTCATAATCATCAACTTCCGAATTTTATTCAATCCCTGTCTGATGTTCTGGATTTAATCAAGGGAATAACTCTTTTTTCTATCTATGTGGTTCATCTTTTTCTCGTAGCTATGTGTGCCATGAAACTCACTGTTTCTATCCTTTATTATGTTGTATGACTGCTAACCGACCGTCTTTCCCCCTTGTGTCATCTATTTCTCCTTTGGTGTGTTACACAGATTCCTAATGCCTTCTCCTGGCCAAAGAATCAGGGCACTTGGTTTCATAAAAAAAGACCCAAAGATCTCGGTGTAAATTACATTTCCTCAAAGCTCAAGTGCATCAGCCTGGCAAGTCGAAAGATCCGATGTTCAAGCCCCGGTGAAGGAAAAGAATGCTTGATTCCGCCTTTCCCACTTCTCCTGTGTTTCTCCTTTTTATGTGTTACTATCTATTTTCCTTGTATCTATTTCCATGTGAATGAATATTTGTTCAGGGTATGGTGGGATTTCGTGCTAGTTGCCTCAACAACAACTACAACATTTCGACTCAACAACAGTTGTTGTTGAGTCGAAATCCGCCCACTTGCTGGGCGGATTTCGACATGTGGAATGGGAACATGTTCCTAATTCCTCTTGAGAAAGGTGATTCGAATTCGAAAATTCGAGAACCAGTGAGTTTTTCCTCTTTTGTGTTTTGGTTTCTGTGTTTGTTATGACTATCAGTGAATTTATATACATATATATATATATATACATATTGTGGGTCGCGGTGGTCTAGCGGGTAGAGCGTTGGACTGCTGACCAGAGGTTCCCGGGTTCGATTCCCGGGCAAGGCACTTTGGGCACCTGCAGCTCCACCCAAGCTAGTTGATTTTTCGGGTACCAGATCTTCCTGGGAAACCATAACCGGCACAGGGAAAGGAACTGGCCCCCCTACCCTGATGTGTGAATATTCACATGCCGTCGGGGTTGGTACATGGGTGAGCTTTACCATTACCTACTAAACCGACCTTCATGTTGATTACTGTGTTTATGGTTTTTTATATACATATATATACACATATAGCGGGTCGCGGTGGTCTAGCGGGTAGAGCGTTGGACTGCTGACCAGAGGGTCCCGGGTTCGATTCCCGGGCAAGGCACTTTGGGCACCTGCAGCTCCACCCAAGCTAAGTAATTTTTCGGGTACCAGATCTTCCTGGGAAACCATAACCGGCACAGGGAAAGGAACTGGCCCCCCTACCCTGATGTGTGAATATTCACACGCCGTATAGGGCTTGGTACATGGGTGAGCTCTACCATCACCTACTAAACCGACCTTCGGGTTTGATTACTGTGTTTATGGTTATGCACATATATATACATATATACATACATATATACATACATATATACATACATATATATATAAATATATATATACATATATGAGTCAAAATCAGCCCACTTGCTGGGCGGATTTAGACTGTGTATATATATCTTTGAAATTGACGCTCTCCGGCGACGCACAAACACACAATTACTCGGATAATAAATATTCCACACACAGAAACATAAATGAAGGACACTTACAGTAGATATCGAAGTTTCAACGGCACCGCCGATGTCATCTCATGACCATGGCGGTGCCGTGGTCATCTGGTATATATATATATATTTTTTTTTTCAGGTTATCTACCGGTTAAGGTAGGTTTTTGGATGGGCACAACTACCAAATAAACATTTTTTGACTCCCCACCCAGCAAACTAATTGATATCAGGTCCCTCTTCATCTCGGTGTACTTCTTTCCTCCCTTCATCCCATCCAACATCCCTATCCTGTTCCTACCCTTACCTCGCTTGCCCAACATTCTCCCCTCTATTACCCTCTTCAACATTCCACTACCGCTCAATACGCCTTTCATCCATTTTTCCTGCCTCCATAGGATTTCTCTCAACAAACCCCTCTCCTGCCCACCATCTCCAGTACTTCCTCATTTGTTTTCCTTTCGGTCCAATTTACCTTCTTAATTCTTCTCCGCAGCCACATTTCAGGAGCCTCTAATCTATATCTGTCCTCCTGCTTCAGCGACCACGTTTCTGCGCCGTACATAGCTACACTCCATATCAGAGTTTTTACGAGTCTTGTCTTAACATCTCTACTCAACGTCCCCGTCATCAACTCCCTTCTCCTTGAGAAAGCCTCCTTACTTAGCGCAATTCTTCTCCTTACTTCCCTACTACTTTGACCGTATTGGTCCAAAACACTCCCGAGATATGTAAACTGTTCTACCTGCTCTATTTTTTCCCCTCCTATTTTAATATTTAGCTTAGCCTTTTTCTTTCTGGAAAATCTCATAACCTTTGTTGTATTAATATTGATTCTCATCCCATATTTATCGCACTGAACCTCCAATTCACTCAGCAATGCTTGCAACCCCTTGGCTGACTGAGCAACCAATGCTTGGTCATCAGCAAACCTAACTGATTTTACGAATTCCCCTCCGACTTTCATTCCTACCTCCAGTTCTTCCCATGCCTCTTTAATCATCTCCTCTACATATACGTTGAACAGTACCGGTGACAATGGGCAACCCTGCCTTACACCTCTTCCTAACACTGCCCATCAGGACTCTCCGTTCACCACTCGCACCTGAGCAGTCTGAGACATGTACAGGTTGTGGATCAGTCTCCTGTCCCTCCAAACCATTCCTATTTTCTGCAATAGACGCATTAATTTTTCCCAATTCACTCTATCAAACGCTTTTTCGAAATCTACGAAACAGGTAAATATGTCCTGATTGTATTCCCTATTCCTCTCGATTAGTTATCTCATTACTGCAATGGCATCACGTGTACCTCTCCCCTTCCTAAACCCATTTCAAACTGATCATCCCCTAAGTAATCATTTGCCTTACGCTCTATCCTTTTGTTGATAATCCTGAGAATAACTTTAGCTGCGTGGGATATCAAACTTATTGTTCTGTAATCCTCACATGATATAGCCTTTGTCTTTTTTGGAATAGGAACTAACACCGATCTCACAAAATCTTCTGGCCAGATTCCTTCCTCATAGATACTACGAATCAGTCCATATAGAGTCTCCTTCCCGCATCTTCCTGAACATTTCAACAATTCCACAGGAATGTTGTCTACCCCCACGGCCTTATTAGCTTTCATCTCCTTTAATGCCCTTTCTATTTCATTGTCGAGTATGCCTGGACCTAAGCTATCTTCTTCTACGTCATGTTCCTTTTCTATGTCTAACCTTGTCGGCCTAAGTTCTTTACCATACAGTGTTTCTATATATTCCTTCCATCTCTCTTGGATTTTTCCTGGTTCAACTATTATCTTAGCCCACTTATAAGTGTTGAATAAAAAACTTAAAGACAGCAACACACAACATAAGGACACACAAAAGGAACACTCACACGTAACATCTTGATAATTTTGACAGACTAAAACTCCATGTTCTTCAGAAGATTAGTTAAGGCTCAATATATATATATAATATAAATGGACTAACTAGTCGACACAAACATATATATATATATCTATATACTAACCTATACTATATATCTATCTATCTATGTATATATATATTCATTCACATTGAAATAGAGATAAGGAAAATGGTAAAGGAACACATATAAAGGACGAACACATACATATATACATACATACATACATATATACATGCATACATACATATATATATCATATATATATATAATATATATGATAAAATTGAATAATTTAGGATCAGTGCTATTACATTGAGCAAAAGTTTCCCGAAGTACAGGATTGTATGTCAGGAAAAAATTAAGAATTCAACTTTCAAGAAGTTGTGGTTTTGAATTTAATTGTAGCATAAAACATCAGCCAAATGCTGCGTACAAATTACACTATAATTACATTTTAAGGTAATATCACTTAGAATTAGATCTTCTATTGAAACTGCCATTTTCTCTCACCACTCGCTAATTAAAATTAGTGATGGAAATAGATAATATGTGGAAATATTAACAAAATAGTTATTGTAGCTCAAGTATTTGCCATCTTATGAATGTTCAGCCTGAACCACAATGGTTTAAGACATTAAGGTTTCATGTTCTATTAGGTTTGAACAAAACTACCAATATATTAGACTTATGGTATACTGATAATAGAAAATTGAATATAAATGACTTTGAGCCATCACATTCCTCAGTCCTAAATGGATGAAATTATTAGTGATATTAATGGGTGAACCTGAAATAAATTGACATTTGTAACTGTTCTAAGCTTTAAGAAATTCTAAGAGAAATGCTGAACTTTTGACCTTTTTAAAAAACATGGAATACCACTCAAAAATATGTAATGTATTTTTATGTATGTAGGAATTTAAGTATCAGAATGATCTTTAAAGATATGGCAGCATATAAAATGGAAAGATCAATGTAAATATGGGTTTAGAAATGGAGTTCTAGTTATGCCATTTATAAAAAATCATTAATGGATAAATTTGTAATGAAAAATTGAAGCCGCTTATAAAACCAACCTCTTCATTAATATAATTTGTTATCTCAGGCGTGACTTCATGGAATCGACTTAACATAATGAAAAGAGAAACTTTATAATTCCACATAGATTTATTAGACGGACGACCTAGGTTTCAACGTGGCACGTCATCATCAGGTGGTCATCATCCTGATGATGACGTGCCACGTCGAAACCTAGGTCGTCCTTCTAATAAATCTATGTGGAATTATGAAGTTTCTCCTTTCATTATGTCTCTTCATTAATTGCGGAATGGCCTCTCATATTTCCAAGAGTAGATTGCACTTACAGTGGATGTCCCAAGGAAGAGCGAGTTTATGAATCCACTTGATTCCTCCATTGCATCGACTCACATTAGATTCAATGTGAAATTCACTAAGGGAAGTGATAGGAGGTGGACATTTTTTTATCAATCAATCAATCGATGGTATTTATGAGTTGGAATGGAAGTGGGAACCTCCTGTGAGTGTAGAATTCTCTTTTTTGAAAAAGGGACTACATTTAATGCACAGGCACCAACACATATGTGTGTGTTCATATATGGCATTTTTTGTGAATCAATTCTTTCTCAAAAGATGAAAGTTTTTAATAGAGAATACTGCATCTATGGAAAACTCATGTGAAAATAGAGTGGATTTTGTGTCATAATATGTTGAGAGTCAAGCATAAGTAAAATGTCACAGGAAAATCTCTTGGTTCAGGTGTAAATTCTGAATCTCACATGAAAATTTAGCGTGTAGATCTCACTATTGAAATAATATAGATTTCATTGTAGGTTTACCCACTGAATTTCCACCTCACTTTCCGAGTGGATTCGCCCACCTTGATCTCCCTAGGTCCACGATTTCCTCAAAGTTCCTTTTAAGCAGTTGCACGACTTATTGATAGGTAGTTGAAACTTGAGAATTTGGTGTAGGTTGAGGGGGCGGGATGAAAAGCAGACACCCTTCTCAAACACATTCCTGTCATGTGACAGATCACTGTGACAGACAGACAGATCACTCTTTTGATGCCATATTAGGTGAAATGACATGATATGAGTAGACCTCCAAAAGTAAAGAAACAGGTTTGAACCATGAAGGAAATAAAAAAAATGCAGCCTCTTACCATGAATGTGTTAGATTTAGTCCATAAAGAAATAAATGATTTAGTTCCTATTCCCCTTTGAGATATTAAAAAAAGGTAATGAAAAATAAGCTTGTGATAAAAAAATGCTCATATTCACATTACCTTTTTTGAATTTAGCCAGGAGGCAGCCATTGTGAAAACTATTTGTTTATGGCAATGCCAAGGTTTACAGTCATTTCATTTTTTTAAGCCTCCATCCAAGGGGAAGCCAATACAAAAAGCACAATATCCATGCAGCAGACAAGGTCCAACTTCATAATCTTCGACTTTGCCAGTGATTCTGCTTCCCATAGGGTCAGATAAGGTTTGGTATTTCAGCATATTAATCATAAACCGCAAGTTCCATAAAAATTGGCAATAATTTAATATATTCATTGAAATTTACCTTTTAAATTGGGGTAAAAGTAAATGAAAGGAATTCCAACATAAACTCAGACAGAAGTCTTTATCACTTTATAAAATCAAAACGATAACCGAAAACGTGTTCGTTCCTACTTCATATTTTGAAAAATTATCTCAGAGCTATTTGATGGTCAGTACTTGAAACTAGTTTGTCCATTGTTTAGTTTATACCACATCCAAATGAGTACAATCTACAATGTCTGATGAAAAATTCGATGTCTTTCGTCGTCTTGACAGTCAAGGCATGCAAAATTCTGGCTGCATAGTATGCGGAATTCCACAAGTACAGCACGGGCATAAGGTTGAAAACACTGCCGAATCACCTGGCACTCGCAGTCTTCATCAGCACGCTTGCATTCTTACAATAATATTTTGTGCTAAACCACGCTTATTTACGTTTCGGCGGAGATCACAATCTTCCCCGGTTATCATCAGATCTCAAGAAAAAATCACATTGCACACGCACACACACCGCGCTCCAAGATTATATTTTGTTGGAATAAATTAAATCGTTTCCCGAAAATTAAGTCGCGGCGACGCCAATCATCCTAAATGGTAAGCGTAACTAGCGCTTCTCTTCCACACTGAACTACTTGCAACACGATATTCGCCCTTCACTCCAGGAGGGCGATCGATGCGTGTCCCGTGAGGAGGGCACGAAATGCACGGCGGCTCGCATCGCGCGGGAATGCTAGGTGAGAAGGGCGCGACGCGGAGAGGATTGCCCTCGTGGGGCGACCCACGCCCTGTTGTTGTCTTGGCTCGCTCGTCGCGGCTTGCCGCCTGCTTCAATCGATGCGCTGCTGGTGGTCCACGCAATGGGACGGCCGTCGACGCATACGCCTCAGGCGACAAGCCAAGATGGCCACAGCCACGCACAGCACGGCGGTGAATAAAGACGCGAAACCTAATGAGGAAGAGAGAATCCAATGGATTTTAAAAGTTCATTCACCAAACACATCGATATAGAACCTTAAATTCATTTAAATGAGTAGATTTGAGGCATTTAACATAATTGGTGAGCTCAGAGCTATTAAAATATACAATTTATATACAATATATATATATATATATATATATATATATATATATATATATATATATATATATATATATATATATATATATATATATATATATATATATTGTGACTATATATATATATAATTCACTAAATAGTCATAGCAAACACAGAAACTAAAACATAAAAGAGGGACTCACTAGTTCTCGAATTTTCGGTGGTGCAACCACCTTTCTCAAGAGGAATTAGGAACAGAACTGAGGCAGAGGAGAGCCCGAAAGCCGAGAACTAGTGAGTCCCTCTTTTATATGTTTTAGTTTCTGTGTTTGCTATGACTATTTAGTGAATTTTATTGTGCACGATCGTGGCTTTTCCAAGAAAGTGACTATATATATATAAATATATATTTAGGTAATCTACCGGTTAAGGTAGGTTTTCGGATGGACATAACTATCAAATAAATATTTTGTGACTCCTAAGAAAACCTACTCTACATCAGGTCCCTCTTCATCCCTGTGTACTTCCTCCCTTCATCCCGTCCAACATCCCTATCCTGTTCCTGCCCTTCCCTCGTTTGCCCAACATCCTCCCCTCTATTACCTTCTTCAAGATCCCCTTGCCGTTCAATACACCTTTCATCCATTTTTCCTGCCTCCATAGGATTTCTCCCAACAAACCCCTCTCCTGCCCACCATCTCCAGTACTTCCTCATTTGTTTTCCTTTCGGTCCGTTTCACCTTCTCCATTCTTCTCCACACCCACATTTCAAAAGCCTCCAATCAACGTCTATCCTCCTGCTTCAGCGACCACGTTTCCGCACCGTACATAGCTACGCTCCATATCAGAGTTTTTACGAGTCTTGTCTTAACCTCCCTACACAAAGTCCCCGTCATCAATTCCCTCCTCCTTGAGAAAGCCTCATTGCCTTGCGCAATTCTTCTCCTTACGTCCCTACTACTTTGACCATTTTCCCTACTCTCTATCCCTTTGTTGATGGTCCTGAGAATCACTTTAGCTGCGTGGGATATCAAATTTATTGTTATGTAATCCTCACATGATATAGCCTTTGCCTTTTTCGGAATAGGAACTAACACCGATCTCACAAAATCTTCCGGCCAGATCCCTTCCTCATAGATACTACAAATCAGTCCATATAGAGTCTCCTTCCCACATTTTCCTAAACATTTCAACGGTTCCACAGGAATGTTGTCTACCCCCACGGCCTTATTTGCTTTCATCTCCTTTAATGCCCTTTCTATTTCATCGTCGAGTATGCCTGGACCTAAGCTATCTTTCTCTACGTCATGTTCCTTTTCTATGTCTAACCTTGTCGGACTAAGTTATCTACCATACAGTGTTTCTACTTATTCCTTCCCTCTCTCTTGGATTTTTTCTGGTTCAACTATTATCTAACCCCACTTATCTTTAATTGTCATAACTTAAATTGTCGTGATAATAACTTACCCTTGTTGTATAGCGCACCAATTTCAATGTCCCTTCCTCTGTAAACTTGCCATATCCTCGCATTGCATTTTCCACCATTCTTCTTTTGCTTTTTTTGTGACCCTTCTCAATTTATTGTTTAACTCTTTGTACTTCATTTTGCCTAATTCTGTGCTTACATTCTTCCATCTTCATCTGTCATTCATCTTTGCAATCATCTCATCCGTTACCCATGGTTTCCTTATTCTTTTCCCGTTAACGGTTCCTATAGTGTCTTTTGCGGCTTTCGAAATCACTGTCTTGATACAGTCCCATTTTTCTTCCATAGTACTCAGCTCTTTACCGTTATCCATTATTTTCCCTACAGCCTGCTGATACTACTCTCTCGTTAATCCATTCAATGCTTTTACATTCCATTTCCGAACCCGCCGCCCTTGCCTTATCTTCTTGAAACAGTCGTTACTTTCATAAAAACTAAATCGTGGTCAGAGTCCGCATCCGCTCCTGGGAAACTGTGCGAATTTATCACACTTCCTAAACCTGTGCCTAACCAGAATATATCTAACTGATACCTTTCTGAGTCACCTGGCATTTTCCATGTATACCTACGCCTTTTGTGTTGTCAAAACCATGTGTTTGTGATGACTAACCCCTGTCTCCTGCAGAATTCAATTGCTTTCTCCCCGCGTTCATTCCTCGTGCCTAACCCATAGTCCCCCATCTCACCACCCTCTCTTCCTTCGCCTACCGTGGCATTCCAATCCCCCATCACTATCAAATGTTTCCCTGCAGGAACACTTGCGATGATATCCTCTAACTCATCGTACATCCTATCTTCTTCTTCCTCCTTGTGGTTGCTCGGTGGCATGTATACCTGAACAATGACCAAGTTCGTCGGCTCTGCTTTAATCTCTACGAGTAAAATTCTATCAGTTGCTTGCTCAACGTTGATTACGCTTATTCCTACCCCTTTATTTAATATTACGGCAACCCCTCGTTGGCTCTCGTCCCCGCCGCTGTATATGACTCTATAATTGTCACTCCAGTAATCCCCACTATCCTTCCATCTCACCTCGCATAGACCTCTTACTATATTACCTCTTTCCATCTCGCGCTTAATATTCTCTAATTTGCCTGTCCTCTACATTGTCTTGACGTTCCATGTTCCTATTCTAACTACTTTCGTGTTCTTCTGCGCCTTCTGTCCTGCTGCTGTTATTTCTCCCCCGCAAGGGTTTCGTGGGATGACGACCGCGGAAGCCTTGCCTCCCCCGCTGCTGGGCACGACACACGGCCCCTTGGGCCATGTCCCGAAGTTGCCAGGGCTCAATTTCTCTATGTTGTCCATCATTATTTTCCTGGGAATAATAATTGAGGTGGTTTCCCGTTGCCTTCCTCAATAGTGTTTTTAACGTGACACCATCACTCTATGGCCGCCCCACTGGGGTCAGACGCCTTTGCAGCCGCCTCACTGAGGAACAGACGCTGCGTGGACTACCTTTCGCTTAGTTCCTAACCTTCGACCTATCTGGCATGGGTGACCCTACCAGGAGCAATTATTATTACTCCCGCCAGCACAGCTCTAGGGGTCATCGGAACGCATAAGGCCTTCCACCACGTTAAGGTTGTAGGCCATGGGAGGGACATTATATATATATATATATATATATATATATAATGAGTTCTATTCCTAATTCCTCTTAAGAAAGGTGGTTGCACCACCGAAAATTCGAGAACCAGTGAGTCCCTCTTTTATTTGTTTTAGTTTGTGGGTTTTTCAAGAAAGTGACTATATAAATATATATATGTATATGTATATATATATATATATATATATATATATATATATATATATATATATATATATATATATATATATATATGTGTGTGTATATATATATATATATATTCAAACTTGAAAATCCCGCCATACGGCGCACAAATATTCATTCAAACAGAAATAGGTATAAGGAAAGGATCAAATCCCGGATAAGGAAATATTTTTACTTTCGTGATCTGCTCAAAAACCGCCTTCCCCACATGTCCTGTGTTCGCCTTTTATGTGTTTTCCTATCCCCTTTCCTTATACCTATTTCTGTTTGAATGAATATATATATATATATATATATATATATATATATATATATATATATATATATATATATATATATATATATCGCCATGCATGTAAAACATGGCGATAAATGCAAAAAGATCGTGTCGGAAAATATGAAACGGAAAAAAGGCGTGGGTATAAAATGTTTATTTGATAGTTGTGTCCATCCAAAAACCTACCTTAACCGGTAGATTATCTAAGAATAACATACGCACACACAAGCTCAGACAACAAAGGCCACACGTATTCCGAAATTTTCGGTGGCACAACCATCTTCTTATGCGAACAGAAAGAATAGAGGGTGGAACGAGAGGAGGGATGGGGAGGTAAGGGAAGGGGAGAGAAAGTTTGGAAGGGGAGGGATTGAGGAGAATGATTTGGAAAATGACGGGGGCAATTTGGGAGGGTGGTGTGTTAATGCCTGACATTGACACCCTTTAAAGTACTAGGAGTCTAGAAGTATGCCTGCTCCAGTATTTTTTCTTTGAGTGGAGTGTGGGAGGGTGGGGGCGATGCTAAAATGGAGGAACTGTAGCATGTGTTAAAATGTGTGTTTTGGTGTAATTCGCGATTGGGAGCATCTTAGGTAGGGAAGAGGGCTCGCAGGAAGCGCACCAATTATTGATTCGAATTTAAAGGGGTGTGATATTTTGACCAATGTAGAAGGGCAGGTCAAAGTTGGCACTGCATAGGATAGACCACATTGTTGGGGTAGGAGTAGGAGATGGGGTGGAAAGGCGTTAAAAATCCGGAGGGGAGGGGTGGGGTGGGCTTGTTGATGCCTTTAATTACCCGGGTATCAATGTTGAGAATTAAACACCATACTCTCCCCAATTTACCCCATCCTCTCCCAAACCTTTTCATTTCAATCCTATCCCTCCAAATCCCACCCCCCTGAAATGTTATTTAAAACCCACAAGGTTCTTAATGTCTTCGTTTCCACTCCTATACTCCACTGACATCTATCTTACTTTTCTTTCCAAAGTCATCAACCCCTGCCACACACCCTCTCTCTTGTCGTCTGATTATCTCTTCATCCATAACCGCCCTTTCCTGCATGAGTACATTCTGGATCAATTCCCTCCGATTACGCTAAAAAATCACTGGATGGGTAGTCATGTTTTCCAAACGAGATCTTAGAACTGTGTTGTGGAAAAAACGTTGATTTTTGTCGTTTTTATTTTTTCTCTTTGTCGAAAATCGGACAATCATTACTTGTTTCAGCTCAGTGTTCCATTAGTCCATCAATAATTGAAGTTGCACGAATAATTGTTCATGTTTAAGCTTAGACTCCTTATAAGGTGACACGAAAAACAGTTATACACGATTTATAATTTTTTTAAAGAGTTTTTCTGAAATTAACATTTAAATTATCGATAAATCTCGTTTCTCAAATACTCCTCCAAATTGGTTTTAACTTATTTTTTTATAATTAGTACATCTGCGTCTCCTTTTCCTGTACCTCCTTATTACTCCGCAGGGCATCATCCTTATCTCAGCGAGTTCCATCCTCTCTCCGTGGGCTCGGAAAAATGATCAGTAAGTACTCTGCCCCATACAGCAGGCATCACCGCATACTTGTTTTCCTTCCCTCTCATCTTAGAATTCACCGTCGAACACACTCATGTAGCCCCAGCTATCCTTCCGCATTGTACTCTCCATTGCATTTTCGGTTTCGGCCTCCATCCCTCTTTATTCTTCATCCAATATACGGACATATCGAACTCAACTCTTTGGCAAATGACAGCCTTTCGCTCTATAGTTTCATCAAGATGTCCTCAATATTTGTCGATGTCACATGCTCTCCGTTTTCCCTATGCTAATCCTCAGGCCTCTCCCTCCCAACAAGTTCCTTCATTCTTCCAACTTCTCATTCATTTCTTCGCCAGTCTCTTCGGAGATAACCTTTTCGTCTGCAAACAGCAATGCTCCGTGGTGTTCTGCTTCTAGCGACATTCCTAACTTGCGCAACCATAAACAAATCAAAGAGGTTTGGGCTGAGAGCTGAAGGCAGCACAACTACTCCGGGAAACCCTTTGCACCTCTGCTCATAAGTTGTAATTTTGGACAACAAATGATTCATTTTAAACTACAATCACATAGAAATATACCGGGTTTTCCAAAATTGTCAAATTGTTGTATATCATTATCATCATCATTTTGTTGACCTCATTGTATCCCTACTGATTGCTACTCACCCAACACTGCTGTGAATGCTCCTGTCTTCAGGCATACATTGTTGGGATCGGCTGGTGAAAGCCCTGAGGAGAAAATAGTAATGGTTAAGTTGGTACGTGAACACGATACATAGACTTATTATTAACGAGTCCCTATTTGGATCTATATTTGAACATTTCAAACGAATATATCGTTAAATTGATAACGCTATTCGTTCAATTATAATAATAATAAATTATATTATAATAAAATAATATTATTATAATAATATAATTATTATAATATTATAATGTAAGAATAATTCGCTATTCGTTCAGGAAAACAGACAATTTTTTTTCATATAAAGGAAAGCTCGTTTTACGCCTGAATAAATTGCTTCCTAAATTTGTATCTTTAGCACCGGCCAATGTGTAATTTGGCCAATTTAATGGTCCCGAGTCATGCATCACTTACTGTGAAAGGATACCGTGTTTCCAGCGGGCAACTGGGTTCATGAGTGACCCGTCGCTCTTATCGCGTCCCTTCGAGGTTCCCATGTCATGGCCGACATGCACCCCGGCAAGCCACTCGTGAAAAATTCTCGAGCACGAGACTGGATCCATTCGTTAATTTGCTTTTAGAAGAAGGCGGAAGTGCGGTGAAATCCACGGGCATGAACAGGAAGGAAAAAATACGAGTGGCCGTAACAAAGAAACGGACAATAAAGCAAAAGGGAACGTACTACGGCCGAATGAATGCAATGAATACAAAATACCCAAAGCCGTACTCTTGGGGGCACTAGTTAGGGGACACGGGGGAGGGTGCAAAGAATAAGGATAACAAAACTGCACACACACTCTCACTCCGGTATTTGCAGTGCTAATTGACCGTTGCAAGTCACAAACACACACGCACTCAGGGTTTACGGGGGAAAAAACGCCTCGCCAGGGACCACACACTCAGACAAGGCAAACAAAACCACACGCACTCCTTCACTCCGGTATATGCAGTACAAATTGACCGTCGCAAGTCGCAAACACACACGCACTCAGGGTTTACGGGGAATTTAACCCAACGGCAGGGACCCTTCACACAGACTAGGAATACGGAAAGGGAAGTACACTGTGATGCAGTGTACGTGGGGAAAAAAATAGTGCCGAAAAACCTGACACCAGGTGTTTCGCCTGCCAAGCAGGCCTCTTCAGAGAAGAATAATGAAAAATCGTCGGAGCCGAGATATAAGTAACGATGAGTAAGGGGGGGAAACCGGGGAGGAGAGAGGGAGGGGAAGGGTTGGTGATATAATTGGGAAAGAATGGGAAGGGGGATACAATGTATGGGTGCAAGGTTAGATACAATGTATGGGTGATTTGAGGCTCGGGGCGGGGGTTGGGGGGGAAAATTGAGTGGGTTAGACTGGGCCGTTTATGACCGTAGGTGAAGGGAAGGTCATGACTCAGGAAGGGAAAGGGAAAAAAGAGACGAAGATATCGGACCGTTGTCACTGTTTATGAGTTTTCCTTCCGATTTTTGTATGTAAAGACTTTCATAACAGTCGAGTAAATGCAATGAATACAAGTTACCCAAAGCCGTACTCTTGGGGGCACTAGTTAGGGGACACGGGGGAGGGTGCAAAGAATAAGGATAAAAAAAAAAAAAAAAAACTGCACACACTCTCTCACTCCGGTATTTGCAGTGCAAATTGACCGTTGCAAGTCACGGACACACACGCACTCAGGGTTTACGGGGAATTAAATTACGGTTTAATTCCCCGTAAACCCTGAGTGCGTGTGTGTTTGCGACTTGCGA
>CM073768.1:143690150-143702650 GCA_037158775.1 Hetaerina titia
AACTACAAAAGGAAATTGCTTAGCATTGGCGGTGTGAGGATGGTTGCTTCTGTCCTTTAGGGAGGCTAATTTCCTATAAAGTGCGTATTGTTTTTTCCGTAACTTATGGTTGCTGACTGAATGGACTTTCCTATCAAATTCTAACCACTCGGGATATTCAGTTGCATTGAGACCTACCGTTAGTTTGAGATGAATATTGTAGGCCTCAATTTCTAATTTTGATCTTTTGGCGTAAAGGAATTGGATTTCAGACTTCAAAATACGGTTTTTTATCATGGAGTCATAGCGGGAAAATTGATTTTTTTCCAAAGGTGGTCGAAGAAATGAAACGAGGGAGAAATCCGTTACTTTGGCAGTTTTTAAGGAAGTTAATATCTGCACCGATTTTAAGGATGTTGGTCTTAAGCCGGTGATATCGATTACGTTCGTTTGACTTGGAGGCCATCATTAATAAAGCAAAAGGGAACGTACTACGGCCGAACGAATGCAATGAATACAAATTACCCAAAGCCGTACTCTTGGGGGCACTAGTTAGGGGACACGGGGGAGGGTGCAAAGAATAAGGATAACAAAACTGCACACACTCTCTCACTCCGGTATTTGCAGTGCTAATTGACCGTTGCAAGTCACAAACACACACGCACTCAAGGTTTACGGGGGGAAAAACCCCTCGCTCCCCAGTGGACGACGGCTGGTCCCGAGAGACAGCGATTACCATTCTTCGCGACTGATTATTCGAAGAGTGCATTCGATTATTTCGTTGGTCGAATCTGTCGAATTTGACCGAGAATCAGCGAGAAAGTGGACGCTTTTCAATGCCTTTGTAGCTCTCACAAGACATAGTTTATTAACGTGTACACAAACAATGATTATTAAAAGAATTCGATGGAGATGAGTAGTATAGTTCAGTCTATCGAGGGTCTCGATAGACTGAACTATAGATAGATAGATAGATAGAGGACTTTATTTGGGCGAAATTGAGACCAAATGGTCCCTTCTTCGACAAAGCTTACTTCTCATGCTTTTAGGCGAATAGGCATTTAGGCGCGCACCAAAACTCGTGGATTCTACTTGAAAATGCGACAGGGAAGTTCAGATAAAATAATTTAATCATATGTGTATCTGGTAGAAAAAAATATTCCGGTAGAGATTGTGATTAGAGGGGAGAAAAAGGAGTGAAGGGTAGAAATATTGCTGAAGATTTTAAAGTATTATTTATTATCTCTTAAACTCCTTAAAATGCAAACGTGTGTACGCCCACCTTGGACCATTGAACCAGAGTTTGACAAAACGTGGTCCGTTGTAGAAATGGCCCAGAGTAACAGGCGTCTTGATTGAAAGAGGCCAATGGATCCTGAGGTGTAGGGAATCGAGTGCTCACAGAAAGCTCCCCAAGTCTCTGAGAGACATTAAAGAGTTTGGTGTTGGGAGATGAAAAGATATTTTTTAAGGTGATTTGATGGTTCAAGATGTAATAAGAATGCAATGCAATCAACTAGAAATTATTCAAGTTGGCACGATACAATCCGCGCGAGCCCGCTGCATGACTGATGTTCTCTTTTTATGCCATTTATGCCGAGCACACGAAACCAAAATATGGAGGCCAAAAATGTCTACTATGGCCGTGGCTATGCAAATGCCTATATTTCCTATGGCACGAATACATTCTCCCAAAGTCTTAATCGCCAGCCCGAGTACACGCTATCGCATCTCATTTTAAAGACTGGATTCGAAATTGATGAACTTTACATTGCAACAATTCTAGAGCGTCAGGAAAATCATTCGCCTGGACCGTTATTCGAACCCGGATCCCGCGATGTCCGGCCAGAAGAGATTAGCCAGTTAAACTACCCGGTCCTCCTACAGTCCTCTTACACTTGATAGAACGCCTCGGTAGCTTAACTGGCTAAAGCATTCGGCCGGACATCGAGGGATCCGGGTTCGAATACCGGTCCAAGCGAATGATTTTCATGCTCTGAAATTATTGCATTGAAATGCACATTTAACGGATGACTCCGTTAGTAAAAGTTACTGTCGCGGCATCTCCCGCAGTTTCTCGAAAGGTGAACCTTTGGTTAACCATAGAGAACATTTTATCCTGGAGCGATGGGTGACTAACGTGAACGTGCATCCGTAAGATATCATTTAATAGTAGGATACTTCGTGATCATGATTGCTTGTCATGCTTGTTGATAAATTGCGCTGATTTTCTGTTTGTTGGGGTCATTTGGACTTACGGCCTTTGTCCCTTTTCCCACCGCCGCCCACGTGGCCCTCATCTCCGTCCTCGCCCTCCTGAAGCACCCTGAGGGACTGGAAGAGGCTCAGGTTCTCGGAGAGCGTGCCCTCTGGCGGCGAGGAGGGCGACGAGGCCGGCGAAGGCGGTAGGCCGGTGTGCGTGGCCAAGGCGGTCGTCGAGACGGTGGTCGAGGATGAGATCGTGGTCAGCACTTCCGTCCCCGAGGACCTCCTTCGTCGCCTGCTCGAGCCCTTGGCGTTCCTCCAGTGGCAGGGCTGGCTCTGCGGTGGACACAAAGAGAGAGTTATGTAATCGGCTCGTTACGAAAATTTTTCATTGATAGAAACGTTTTTGATTCTGAAGTCACTTATTTTTTCAATCATTCATCTTGATTGATTTTACTCCAGAATCGCCGACCTTATCCGATAACAGAAAAAAAACCTGACCAACGCCGTTCAACCTTTGTTATAATTTTAAACAATTTTCGATTAAGTTGATGAGCATGATTGTGTTAAGACATTCTTGCAATAGCTGAAAAAATGCACAAAATTCGTAAGAGCACCTCCCAAGTGCTCTTACGAAGTAATAGCTTGATTTGACAATCGCCCACAATAGATATTATATCTACGGAAAAAATAGACTGGAGAAACAGATGTTTAAGTGAGTTCATGCTTCTCGGGCCGCGTTAATTGAATTGGACTGAGAGGATTACCGCCACCTGGCGTCTCTGGTCGGATGCTGGTGAAACTTTGTCGGTTCAAGCGAAAAACGTGGTAAAAACCCGAGAAGCATGTGCAGAGCTCACCTATACATAGAAACACTGTATGGTAGAGAATTTAGGCCGACAGGGTTAGACATAGGAAAGGAAGATGACCTAGAAGAAGATAGCTTAGGTCCAGGCATACTCGACGATGAAATAGAAAGGGCATTAAGGGAGATGAAAGCAAATAAGGCCGTGGCGGTAGACAACATTCCTGTGGAACTATTTGTAAATGTTTAGCAAAATATGGGAAAAGGCCCTATATGCCCTGATTCGTAGTACCTATGAAGAAGGAATCTGGCTGGAAGACTTTGTGAGATCGGTGTTAGTTCCTATTCCGAAAAAGGCAAAGGCTACATGTGAGGATTACAGAACAAAAAGTTTGATATCCCACGCAGGTAAAGTTGTTCTCAGGATCATCAACAAAAGGATAGAGAGTAGGGAAAATGGTTACTTAGGGGATGATCAGTTTGGGTTTAGGAAGGGGAGAGGTACGCGTGATGCCATTGCAGTAATGAGATCACTAGTCGAGAGGAATATAGAATACAATCAGGACGTATTTGCCTGTTTCGTAGATTTAAAAAAAGCGTTTGATAGAGTGAATTGGGAAAAATTAATGCGTGCATTGCAGAAAATAGGAATGGATTGGAGGGACAGGAGACTGATCCGCAACCTGTACATGTCTTTGACTGCTCAGGTGCGATTGGGGAACGGAGAGTCCGGATGGGCATTGTTAGGAAGAGGTGTAAGGCAGGGTTGCCCATTGTCACCGGTGCTGTTCAACGTATATGTAGAGGAGATGATTAAAGAGGCATGGGAAGAACTGGAGGTAGGAATGAAAGTCGGAGGGGAATTCGTAAAATCGGTTAGGTTTGCTGATGACTAAGCTTTATTGGGTCAGTCGGCCTAGGGGTTGCAAGCATTGCTGAGTGAATTGGAGGTTCAGTGCGATAAATAGGGGATGAGGATCAATATTAATAAAACAAAAAGTTATGCGATTTTCCAGAAAGAAAAAGGCTAAGATAAACATTGAAATAGGAGGGGAAAGAATAGAGCAGTTCACGTATCTCGGAAGTGTTTTGGACCAACACGGTCAAAGTAGTAGGGACGTTAGGAGAAGAATGGCGCTAGGCAAGGCGGTTTTCTCAAAGAGGAAGGAGTTGATGACGGGGACGTTGAGTAGGGAGGTTAAGACAAGACTCGTAAAAACTCTGATATGGAGCGTAGCTATGTACGGCGCGGAAACGTGGTCACTGAAGCAGGAGGATAGACGTAGATTGGAGGCTTTTGAAATGTGGGTGTGGAGAAGAATGGAGAAGGTGAAATGGACCGAAAGGAAAACAAATTTGGAAGTACTAGAGATGTTGGGTGAGGAGAGGGGTTTGTTGGGAGGTATCCTATGGAGGCAGGAAAAATGGATGAAAGGTGTATTGAGCGGTAGTGGAATGTTGAAGAAGGTAATAGAGGGGAGAATGTTAGGCAAACGAGGAAAGGGCAGGAACAGGATAGGGATGTTGGACGGGATAAAGGGAGGAAAGAAATACACAGAGATGAAGGGGGACCTGATGTTGATGTGAGTAGGTTGTTGGATTGGGTTTTGTTTGGAGTTACAAAATATTTATTTGACAGTTGTGTCCATCGAAAAACGTACCTTAACCGGTAGATTACCTAATTAATAATCCTGTACCTCTCAGTCACATTCCTTTTTCTCCCTCAATGCCTTTCTTTTTTATGTAATTGGTTGTTTTGAGACATGACTTTATGGAATCGATTATTCATTTTTTAACGAAAAACTATAACTTTGTAATGCCACAGTATTTTATGATATAGATAGACACGATCCGGGCAGTGACCTTCAACGTCGTCATCAACTGTTATTAAATATACTGTGGTCTCGATGAAATACGTGTTCTTCGGCAAGACAAAGTTTACTAGTTTAGCTTTTCTTTTTGTCAGCCTTATGATATCAAGTTGTCACAACTCAGTTAAATGAGATGACTGCACATGTAAGACTGTAAAACATTCTTACACGACACATTTATATCAATGAAAACCTAATTAAATAGTTATGGAACATTCATGAGAAGACAAAAAAACCCCAAATTCATGATAATGGAGTCATTTGAGCGATCGAGATTCAGGTGTGCGAATGAACTTGCTACCATAAGAATATTTTGGCGGTGATGTTAGGGTCGGCGTCGTCCCTCGGGCCCCCCAATCGGGACCCCCACCCTGCCCTTACCGGACACCTTCCGTGACACATTCGGACGTCGCATTCGATGTAGAGCGCAGGGCTGCCGGTGAATCGGAATGTCTTCATGTAGGCGAACACTTGCGTCTCGAACACTCCGCCCTCGGACCATGAGCCCCGGAAGCGGCTGATGAGTTTCTCGTCAACTGGGCATCTGGAGGAAAAGGGAGGAGTTAACGCTATCGATTCTGTACGTGAGTAAAAGGGCAGGACGGCCCTTGCGGAAGGCACGCCCCTCGGCATCCGGGTCAATCCGGGACGGAAAATGGTGCTTGCCTTTGCAACCCATTGGGCGGCAACTCGTCGATGGCTCGGGAGGCCTTATCGCACTTACGCTACTGTCCAACCCGAGAGGAAATTCATTCATTTGTTTGACGCTTGGCGTTTCATTTTAATTAGTGATTACTCATCGACCATATTCTTATTTGTAATAATTAAAACTCACATGTGCGTCTAGACAAATGTCAGGTGGCACACAAGTCCCAAGTATTACAATAAACTTGCCTTGTAAAAAATAACATGACATATCATGACATGAATCAATATCACCAAAGATAATAAATAACATCAGTCTGATAAAAAAACGCACTTAAAGGAAACATCCGAACACCAATCTCTAACAGGACAAAAAAGAAAATCCCCATCTCATTAACATTAGTTTCCCAATCAACAAGAAAGCAAAATCATAACTAAGGTGTTACATGCAATTTTACCCAACACATGAATCAAATTATTACATAAATTTTTTACACCTTTTCTTAAAAGTATTAACCCTATGAAACGAAAGGGCTCGAATAGTTCGGCTCGAATTTGTTGGCCCAGAGACGAGATCTGTGAAGCAGACTGGATTTCGCATGTCACGAAGCACGAACTATTCATAAGGAGCCCTTGACCAATGGTCGGCATTTCCACGCGTTCGTTCCAATCCCTCGCTTATGCAAAATCAGTCCCTCCACTCGTCACGATGTAATTTAATGAAGAATTAATTTTTTCACGAAGACTGCAGCCCGAAGAAGTGCCTTAAGAAGGTATGGTACCTCAACGTTCATGATTTTAAAGGCCAAGGAAACAGAGAATGATATTCACTTATCGTCAGTGCATTTATCGTGTGCACGCAAAGAAGAGTTCTAACGCAGTAGGTTATGGAAAGTTAAAATAGCTAAGAATAAAATGTAATTAGAATGAGAACAATGAGCTTTGCATAGGGCTGAGGCCCGCGTAACTATGACTACCTTTCGTATAACAGTGTGACCCAGTGCATCAGTTTTCTAGTTAGTCCCATGGGCGTTTTCTTAGAGAGTGCACCCACAAAGTCATTAGCTAAAAATAGACTGACAGGGACTTGGGTGTTTATTCATAAAACTTTACTGCTTAGGATTTTCCTTTAGCACTTTTGTTAATTATTATTCAGCTAACTGTCGTTGTAGAACAAAAAATATCTCGGAATCATATATTAGATGAATAACGCCGGACAACTAACGTTGCGAGAATAACATTGGTGGAGCTTTCGTCTCGATGATATTAAGAGACATTGAAAATAACAACGCGACCATAATATTTTCACATGTAAAAAGGAAATGATAACATTTTTCCAATATTAAGAATTCTGCCGCGGGCTATCGTATTTGGAGGAAACGTTCACTGTCAATTCCGAATGGCGCGGTACGTCGCATATTTTGGTAGTAAAACTCTCTCCCAGAATAATGAAAGTGGGAGCTTATCAATCCTGGGTTAAAAATAATCCACTCAACCTCTTGTTTCCTTAACCGTAATTAACGTTGGTGTACGATGAATGAAATATTTTAATGTGCTACTAAATAACTCCAGCGTGCTCGTATCCTATCGAATCTATTATTTGATTGGCGCCTCTGGCGTATCATAACCTCTGTTTTTGTCCAAGGTCGAGGTCTTAAGCAAGTCATGCACTTTGTTTTTAATACCGGTCGACCTCTTCAGCCGAAAAACCCAGGAACCCAGCCCTCTCTCTTTTTCGTCAATATATTTTCGTAAATCTTCTTCTATCCAAAGATACCGTGACTTCTTAAATATGCGCACAAGGTTTTTCAAGTTCCATGTATAATTTAAACGATTTAGGTGTTGCAGACGCCGAGACCGAATGCACCTTCCGGTGACAAAAGCGTCCGCGCATAGAAAGGAGTCTACTGCACCACTGATGACAGAACTAATTAATTGTTATATCTGAATATACGTTATATTCCCCCGTTATCGGGAAGTAATATACTCACTTCCTGCTTAAATCCACGTCGACATTCATTCACCGAACAAGAGTTCAAGGTAAAGGTGACCACAATCGCTCATTAACTGCCTACGATTACGGGATTTGGCATAGAAATCTGAGATCCATGGGCAAAATGAGAATATGAAAAGAGAGGGGGCATAACTAAGATACGTAACTAGGATTATTGTATTAACGAAAGACGCGGCATTAGAGAAGTTTAATGATTTCATTTTTTCCGCGCATAAAACCACCAAAATATGATTGATTAAGCACCTTTTCCGACAGTGGTTCACCTCCACGTTAAGTCAAATTGTTCTCTCCTGGAATATTCCAATCAATTTTTCCATGTTCACCACCGCAAGCGCGTAGACAGAAGGTTCATGCAGCTGGTATTTTAAATGAAGACATTAATTAGATTATTGAATAACTAATCACCATTTATGATTGACATTAAGTAGCAATTTTTTTCAGATTTTCCATCCGGGTATTTCACATACCGCCTTCACTGAATCTAAATTCTTCAATTCTACCCCGACATTGTATTCTTCTTCCATTCATTCATTCACTTGGAGAGAAACATGATGATGGAGGAATTATCATTTGTTTCGGGATTTTCCATCAATGGTATCCGATGGCCAATTACAAAAAACATATTGAAGTATTTTTTGAGCACTACTTACCCATACTGGTCGATCAGTTGAATCTTCTTGTTGGCTCCGTTGTGTGCAAAGCAATCATTTACAACGAGGTCGAATCCATCTTTAGGTGGACGGAAAAAAGGGAAAAAATTAAGAAGCAATTGTGGACATAAGTTATATATTGATATGCAAAAAGAAGTATAAGGGAGATAATAACTCGGAGAGAAATCAAAGAGTATTGATAATAATATATTAAAAGTTATTTCATTGTTATCTTTTTCAAATTTCCAATGAAACCAGATTCTAAGAAAGCACGGATCTATATGATCACATTAGAGTAAATATTAAAATTGCAAATAATATCAGTTGAATAGAAAAAAATAAGTCAATACATATATAAAAGTACTCTTAGCAGCACATAGAAGGCGACTTTGGAATCAACTTGTCAAGGCTTCTTTGTCAATTCTGAAACTGGGCCAGAAGTTGATGGGACAACGTCGGGCCTCTGCTTAGGAGTAACTTGGGGATTAACATTTGTATGAGTTGAAGTTAATTTAAAAAGCTGCGGCCAACGTTTGATATAATCATTTCAAGTTATAAATAAGTGTGTTCCACATTTTTGACAGTGAACATCAAACTCTACGAAGGAAATGAAATAGTCCTCTCGGTATTGATCAATCAGAAGTCACGTATCATTCGCCGACGCATGATCGTTAGAAAATTCACGGATGAAAGCCGTGCAGAAATGCTTGTAAAAATATGTACATTGTTACAAATATTCGTGGGCATTTTATAATTTCAACATGATTTCATAACCTGAATTGATGCATTATGTTTTCTGATTTATATTATGCTCTCTCATCATTTCATTGCAACGGATGTTTTCCAATGTCCACGAAAGAACAAATATCCTATAGAGAACAAATATAGTCTTCAAAGCTGTTTTCAGTACATATAAAAAATGAATGCATCTGCAGAGCAAGGTGGTCTTATAACCGAAAATTTCGGAATACGTGGGAGTGTTCTTTTTTATGTTTTTCTATATTTTTTTTGATAATGAGTGAAAACTTGCAATAGAGGAAAAGAATAAGAATAGATGCAATATGTTACAAAGGGAGACTAGATTAACAAGAGAGAAGTATAGGCAGAGCAGGAAAGAAGCTGATAAATTACTGAAAAGAAAGAAAAAGTAGTACATAAAAAATCAGTTGAAGGCTGTAGAAGAGCTCAACAATGCTAAAGAAAGCAAAACGTTCCACCAAGCAGTAAAATACATGACTAAAAGTTATCAACCAAAAGCGCACTCCTATAGAAATAAAAATGGTCAAGTCATTGGGGAGGAAAATGAGATACTAGAAAGATGGGCTGAATATTTTAATGACCTGTACAATAAGGAATTAACTAAAGGGGTTGAAGAGCATGAACAAAGTCACACAGAAGATCAGGAAGTGCTCATTCCAGCAATAGAAGAGGTAATTGAAAGTATTGGAAGGCAGAGGAATGATGCAGCACCAGGAGACGATGGTATAACATCTGAATTGATTAAAAATGGAGGTCAAGATTTAAATAGAGAATTACATCAGCTGATTTGTAGTATTTGGAAGTTGGAAGAGTTCCCAGAAGACAGGTTTGATTTGTTCAATATATAAAAAAGGTGACAAATATGATTGCAAAAACTATAGGGGCATTACATTACTGAATGTAGCATACAAAATTTTCACCAGTCTTCTCCTGAAACGCATAAGCACCTATGCTGAAGACATACTGGAAGAATATCAGTGTGGCTTTAGAGCTGGTAGAAGTACCATTGATCAGATATTCTCGGTAAGACAAACAATGGAGAAATGCTATAAATATAATGTTGACTTGCATATACTTTTCATTGACTTCAAACAAGCCTTCGACAGCGTGAACAGGAAAGAGATGATACGTGTGTTGAGAGATTATGATATTCCAAGGAAACTGATTAGACTGGTTCAATTGAAATTGCATGAATCACAATGTAAAGCCTTTATTAGGGGTAGAGCAAGTAGAGCATTTAAGATGACCTCGGGGGTAAGACAAGGATATGCTCTCTCAGCCACGTTATTCAACCTGGCCCTACATAATGCAGTGAAAGAATTGAAACTAAGAGGGACCATAGTGCATAAATCCCAGCAAGGATTCGCATATGCAGATGATAAAGCACTAATTGCACGAAATGTGAATGACCTAAAAGAAATGTTTAACATTTTAGAAAACACTGGTAAAGAAGTGTGGCTGAAGGTTAGTGAAGAGAAGACCAAATACTTGAAAATGTCAGCTCATCAGAACAAGCGGCACCTACAAAACATAATAATTGGGAATTATGAGTTTGAGGGTGTCAAGGAATTTACCTATCTAGGAGTCAGACTTAACAATGAAAATAAGATATCCACGGAGGTCAACCAAAGGGTAATGGAAGGTAACAGGGCATACTTTGCAAAGGTAACAATCCTCAAATCAATGTTACTATCAAGGAACACAAAAATGAAGATCTATAATACGCTTATTAGGCCCGTGGTAACTTATGGAGCTGAAACATGGACATTAACAAGTCAGGATGAGGAAACACTTAGAAAATTCGAAAGAAAAATGTTAAGGAGAATCTATGGCCCAATTAGAGAAGGAGGGAGATGGAGAATTAGAATGAACATGGAGATAAATGAATTACTAGAAGGGAAGAACATAGTTAGATTTGCCCGGTCACTGCGGCTGGCGTGGTTGGGGCATGTAGAAAGGATGGAAAATGACAAATGCCCAAACTGATACTTAATAGCAAGATGGAAGGAGTCAGAAGAAGAGGTAAACCAAGGAAGAGATGGCTACAGGATGACTCGAAGGCAATGGGAGTTACAAGATGGAAGGAAAAAGCAAGAACAAGAACTGAATGGAGGCATATCATAGAGGAAGCCAAGGCCCACACCGGGCTGTAGAGCTGCAGATGATGATGATGGTGATATTTTTGTTGGCCAACGCCATCTCGCTCCTTCGTTTGAATTGTACACACACACATGTTACATATGTGTGTGTGTGTGTTCGTGTATGCTGCTGCTTCGGTGGTCATGCCGCCATGACTGTCATTTAACATGCTAATTTTGATGCATAATAGTAATTGGTGTCTATGGTATCAAGGCAATAAGCTGTATGACCATTAAACATTTTAAAACATGCTGAAGTCCTTGAATTCCCTGCAATGCACCTTTGATAATTAAAAATTATGGCGCTTGCACATAGCGAGCAGGTAGTGCTCGATGAATATAAAAAAATTGCAAATGAAGGAAAGCGGAGATTAGCATATTTGAGAGAGAGAGCGGAGCCTTCCAAACGATCCCACCAAATGTGCCTTAATAACCAGCCACCGTACATCGAATGGTGCCTGACTACCTATTGTATAGCTGTATACCTGACTAACTATTCATGGAGAATATTTGATAACGGGTTCATTTGGTTGGCATTAGCATATCGAATTGCTAGTCGTAATACGGCTGACGTCGACGGTATCAACACGAGATTTCCATGGTGATCGGCCATTTGAAAACGACAAAACACACTCAAAATTCGCGTTTGAACGGATTTTTAGCTGAACGTCGAGGGATAGTATGAGAGAACTGACAAAATAAGACGTTTTAACCTTTTTTCGCTGAAGGGGAAGCTTTAAGCCTCAAAATATATTATTTTGCATAGTAATGGGCAACAAGAAAATAGTTTTACACGGGAAGGAAAACTCTTTCACATGTCAATCAAATGGGAGAACTTCGACATTGTTGACGCCGTACCCACGAATTCTGGGAATTATAAAATCTATGAAAAATCCGTCATCTATGGCATTTTATGACCAGGAAACGTGAACTGGTGCAACCCATAAATATTTCCGCTCGTTCACTTCATTTGAGTTGACCCACTGTTTTACTAAATCGCCTTCAATGTTAATCAGATAGTAAGCAATGGGTTTTTGCAAATGAATTCACCCTCAAACTCGGGAAACGGGCATGAGAGCGAATTTTTCCTGCATGTTTTTCAAGGGGGTCTGCAAGGTCTGAAAATTTTTCAGACATTGTATGTAGTTTTTTCAGGGAATCAGCATACTACACATATTGATATCATTGCCGAAGACTTCCATTATTACTTAAGGGTATTGCAGAATAAATACGATATGTACGAAATCAGAATTAATTGTAAGAAAGCGAAGGTAATGAGATTTTCAAGAAATAGGGATGCTTAAATAAATAAACTATAAGTTGAGGCCCATCGACAAGAAGTGGTAAAACAGTTCACATATTTTGGAGGTTGAGTATGGTGGAGGGTGGGGACATGAAAAGAAGAACTGAGGTAGATAAAAAGAACCGCTTACG
>CM073768.1:143707650-143931431 GCA_037158775.1 Hetaerina titia
GGATCAACTTGGCCAACCAACCTGCTTTGATCCTGTCCATTGTCCTGAAATGCTTGCCTATCGGGGGTGTTTTTATGCGTGGAAATAAAAAAAAGTTAGAGGGAGCCACATCCGCGCTGTACGGGGGCTGGGGGCACCCCTGCTTTGACCAGGTAGTCGGCGACGATGAAGGCGCTCTGGGCTGCTGCATTGTTGTGGTGCAATTTCCAATTGTCTTCGATGTCCGGTTGGATGCGTTGAGCCCTGCGTTTCAGTCTTTTGAGGACTGCCACATAAAATATGGAGTTCACAGTGGTTCCACATTCTAAAAACTCGTGATGAACCAGTCCGTGGATGTCAAAGAACACGATGAGCATGACCTTGACCTTTGATTTGCTCATCCTGGCCTTCTTTGGGCGAGGGGACGCTGACGTGTCTCCAAATGATTGTCTTTTGGTTTTCTGATCATATTCAAACACCCAAGTCTCGTCACCTGTAATGACGTTGTCCAAAAATTTGGGATCACGTTTGCACATGACGAGGTTTTATTGGCACGTTTTCACGTGCCTTCGGTCGTCAGTGAGCACTTTTGGAACCATTTTTGCTCAAACCTTCCGCATGCCGATATTATTCGTAACGATCTCATAAAATTGAGTTTTCGGAATGTTTAGCATGTCGGCCACTAAACGAACACTTAGTCGTCGGTCTGAGTTCAACAGTTCCCTCACTCGCGTCACATTGTCAACCGTGGTGGTCGTGGATGGCCGTCCTCGCCGTGGTCCTCATCGTCGACCTCTTCCCGGCCCTCCAAAAAGGCCTCGTGCCACCGAAACACTTGCCCATCCGACATGGCATCTTCTGTGTAAGCGGTCTTGATCATAGAAACAGCTTCCGTGGCGGTCTTGCTAAGTTTAACGCTAAACTTGATCGCAAATCGTTGTTCTATCGAGCTCTGCATTTTCACTTGCACAAGATCAAAAAACAACCCGTCCCCTCACTCCGGATGCTCGGGGCACACTGAGCGACGGAACGCTGCTTCAGTTATCAGTTTTAACCGGGCCGATCGCGATCCGACGCACTGTCGCGTCACAATAAAATCACTGACATGACTTTCAGGATATTGTGTGTCGTTTTCAAACAGTCGCTGTGCTAAATGGTAGAACCGGCGAATTCGGTAGAACGAGATTAATCAGACCGAGATTTTATTATCGATGGTCCAGAGGGCTCTCAAACAAATTTTAGCAGCACCTACAACGATTTCAAGCGGAAGCAAAGAAGAATAAGGAAACGTGTGAACAGCATGACTTTGGCGTTGCAGGAACTCCAAATAATGCAACGAATGTAGTAATTTCAAACGTCCGTTACACACGAATAGCCTTCAAATTAGAACCGCCCGAAGCGGAAAAACGACTATTTTTACACATTCGGATCAACCGAGGAGTAGTCACAAAATATTTTCAAAGCAAATTCAGGTGGATAACTATGTTGAGGCCAATACTTTTCATGTTTTTCCCGTGGACTAGTTTCTACGCTGCGCTTGATGTAAGCTTCCTTATGCCACCATCCATTTCGCTATGATTTCACTTCTATGCATGCTGGAAAAAGGGCACTCAGGGTGAGCTGCAATAGGAAATGGGAGAGCGGTGTTTATGATCGCCAATTAAGACCGAGCGATTGTTATTTCCCTGGTTTAAGCAGTGGCGCGCTTCGGGGACTGGGGAGGAGGGTGGGGGAGAGGGAGTGGCAGGGGATATCATGGGCGTGTCAAGCGCAGGAAGTCTTCCAATTGAAGAAACCCTTCACTTGGGTCAACGGCGATGACTCGTTTCCGCACTGCGAACTTTCATTTCCAGGGATGAAATTGCAGTTTAATAACGCTTCTTTTTCTTTCTGGAAATACTACATTTACCTACTACATATATATATGTATATCGATTTCGTCGGAGTAACACCGGAAGGATTGTTCACCTCTCTCTACCATCACCTACTTGATAGTGTTCCTGTTTTGTGTTCTTATATTGTGCGTTGATATCAAAGTTTTATACATTTGTATAATTTGTGTGTGTATATACACTATGCATACTTACATTTAGTTTCATCACAATCAGTTTTAAAAAAAGCGCAATTTGAGGTATCCGTGAAAAGACTGAGAAATTAAGTAGTATATTCACCTAATTAACAAAAAACATTTACGGAATTTTAAACTTATTTTCCTTGAAATTAAAATCATATCCCAACGATGATAATAATTATTTATTTATTGCACTAATTCAATAATCGCGGATGTGAAAAATGCGTTGATAGTTATTCCTTTCGTTCACTGACAAGCCATGCTCATTTAGGCGCTGTGCTTCATTTGTTTAAAGTTCGCTCTGAGAGGAATTTCGGTTCACCTTTGCCCGTGCGTATTGCACCAAAATATCGCGCAAAGTGACCGCGGATACGAATATCACTGCGGGAATCAATTTATTTCCGTAAAAAATCATGTTAACGGGGCGATATAATTTTTTATTTCTTTTGTTCTAATTACGATATCGAAAGTCGATAATCGTCGTAGCATCTAAAAGATAACTCCACTAGTTGAAAATCAGACTTCATTCAATGCTGAAATATTCTAATTGTTTACCATGGAGACGTTTCAATAAATAGAACCCAAAAAAGCACTTAAAGAGTACTTAAGGGTTCCTATTTAAGTATCTTTTTTACAATTTCTAATGGTACGGGTATAAACCGCGATGTAACGCAGAATGGATGGACGTTTGATTGGAGATGAAGGTGGACCAAAGGGTTCATCTCCGACCTCGCTTTCTCATTACGCCTCAGGTTTACCATGACTGGATTCGCGAGCCATCTTCAAAACAGAAAATCCGTGAATTAGCTCTCACTGGCGTCGTAAAATTCCCAATTGATGCGTTGGCTGGCCAGGACTTATTGTGATCACCCAACAATGACGGAGAGTTTTCCTTCGCGTTTTTTACAACCAAGAAAAAACTCCCAGTCTGTGGATTTCCAAGATTCGCCTTCGTTGGAAAATTTCGGCGTGCAATCAAAGGTCACGGATATACTCTCGACACAAGGCCACAGAAGTAATGTGTGGAAGTGATACTCGGAGAGACCAAGTGATGCCATTTTTTTCGTGCATTTTTTGAAAAGAACTTTTTTCAATTTTTCGATGAAGTTTCCGTCCCGAAAGGCTTCCAGATAAAGTGCCCTCACCCCAACCTCACCCCACATCGCTTCTTTAATTGACCATCTTTTTGATTGAGTGGATGAACATGGATCTCGTAGTACTTACTCCACGTCCAGGAACGGGAAGGTGACAGTCTTCCAGAAATCGTATCCGTATTCACAGGTAACCTTGAAGTGTTCGTCCCATTCTTCTTCGATCACGGAGTTGTACTGCACGGTTACCGTGTTCCACATGTAGTTTTTCTGCACAAAGAAACAAAAAAAACGGTGGAAGGTCATTAAGGTGTGCTCATTGAAAGGAGAGTGAATAGATTCTGTTACTTGTTAATGCAATGCGCCTGGTGAGGGCACTGCTGTTGTTGTTGACCGCGAACGTGACAAGTGAGGGACTGACCCCCGCACTGGTCACAAATGCGCTGTTGGAAAACCTCATGTTACAGAGACAGCTTAATTATGCCGTTTTCTGGCTTACTTAAACAGTGTAAAATGTTAATTACCACACTGACGAGATTAATTTTCTCAATAGGAGTACAGAATAAATCTCACCACACAAAATAAAAGAAAATGATTTGTTGTATGCGAGGTGAAATACAAATATAAATAAATAAATATTTGTATATATATATATATATATATATATATATATATATATATACATACAATATCGATAGCTCAGGTGGTTAGAGCATCCGCCCGGCAAGTGGAGAGATCTGGTGTTCAAGTCCCGGTCGAGGAAGATATTTTTACATTCGTGATCTGCTCACATCCGCCATCCCCACCTCTCTTGTGTTCGTCCTTTATATGTGTTCCTTTACCATTTTCCTTATCTCTATTTCAAAGTGAATGAATATTTATTCGCCATATGGCGGTATTTCGTGTTATATATATATATATATATATATATATATATATATATATATATATATATATATATATATATATATATAACTTTTGGACGGCACAATAGAACACAGAATAAAACAGATAACACGTAAAAGGACACTCACACTGTAGATGATTTAAGCTTTCGGCCTACTCCGAGGCCTTCTTCAGGTCAGACTCAGAGTCTGACCTGAATATATATATATATTTATTTATTTATTTATTTCATTTAGTTGCTCGGAGCCCGGCGAAGAACTGTTTTCTTTATTTAAATAAGAAAACACTTCATTTATTACCAATTAAACAAGTTTATTATATTATTATATTCATTTAAACGTATTGTAATCCACTAAATCAAGCGTGTATGGTTGTAGGGAGACATTTTGTTTCGGGAGAACGCACTCTTCAAGGAAAAATTTAATATATGCGCAGGCCGTACTGCTGATATCATATATGCCAGTAGGTTCATTGTGCTTTTTCAAGTTTATGGCGAGATCGCGATCATCCTCTAATCAACTTCTTAAAAGTGTTCGAAATGCCCCAACTATGTCTCTAACAGTTCCAGCTGAGATATTCTGTCCATGTTTTGTTCTTTCTGTTTCCCAAAATTTCAAATTGTCGGAGAATTTTTCGAAAATGACTCAGATTTCTGTAAATTTAATGTGCCTTGTATTTTAACAACTCGTCATTACTTGTCTGTCTTTTTGATGCGTTGAACGAATGTTATCGTACAAAGAACACTCAATGAGTAGAAAAAATGCCGTTCCTGAAACACGCCATATTGTTTTTTTGGAATTGACGCCGATGCCATGAGAGCAATATCAAATAAGTGAAAAACGAAAGCTTTTTAATTGATGGAGAAAAGGCTGTTATTCCATAAGCGAAAGGACGAAGCAGAATGGACATTGTGTGGCCCTCTAGCGAGGCGAAACCCAAGATCTATGAGGGGGAAGTAGCCCTCATGGTATGCACTCCCAGAACATTTTTATGAAAGTCTATGATGAAAGTAACGCGCATGATCTTATAGTGGCGCGCTAATGGTAGTGCGGTAAAACCCGTCGGGAAATGTGGGGGGGGTGTGCCCCTCCAACGCAGCTAATCGCCAGTTTGCTTCGAGCAGTCCGAGAGGTCTTTTATGAAAGTACTCTTACTCATTTTCAGGTGGAGTATTCATTAAAATGATGCTAGTTTGAAAATTGAAACTATTCTTTATACCTTATGCGTTGAATAAATGTCTTCTTGAACGATCTTGAAATGTCCTTTGGTTCCTGTTTCTGAACATTTAAAATGGTCGTCATATCGTCAATAAACTCTATGTTCCAGTTGTCTCAAATAATAATTTCTGAAAAGACTGAATTATTCCAATTAATCCACGTTTCAGTTCATGTCAAATTTTCCTTTTGTTGGAACAGATACGAGAATCAGTTCAGGCGTAAATGAAGTTTAATTTGTTCAAAATGCGTCATTACTCAAAGTTACACAGAAATATATCGGCGGAAATATTTGCAAGTGTCGTGAATCCACCAAAATAAAGCATTTATTTGGCTGAAGTGGACATAGTTTCTTAATCAAATTGAGTGTTTTTTAAGGTGAGAGTTGTCGTTGACTTGTTTGGAAGATATCCCAATTGCTGTCCACGTTTTCGTTAATAGCATTGAAATTGTCATTAGCGCTTTATTTACAGGATTCAGGATTTTTCACTTGTGAGAATACATGAGCGTATGTGATGGCAACGTATTCGTTTTCTCGTGTATTTCCCTCCAACGGAAACAGGGTGGACAAATGTTGGGAGAATTTTAACATCATCATTATTTATTTCTAATAGAGTGGTCCAACGAAGTAGTTCTAGTAGTGAGTCATACTATTCCACATGGATAAAATACTACGATAGTGCGAAGCTGGGATTCTCTGATGGGAACTAATAGAAATCGTGTGGAATGTCAGGGGGGCTCTGGAAGTCATCTGAGAAGTCCAGGGAGTCCCGCTCGGAAGCGTCACGATGGTCAGAATGGGGTTAAAGGAGGCGGGAAGAGTGTGCGGGATGGGAGATCGGGGCGTGGTCAGGAGGCCGGCCCCTTCGCTCCCATCGGACCCTAACGTCTTTGATAGGTGGATTGGCTCTTTAAGTGGAGGTTAAGCTAGCCTATTTCAGTGGCTATTTTCCCGCCCCACTCCGCACAGTCTTCCTGAATAGCGAAGAGTGAATTGGACTCGCTTAATGGCTTTTCAAAATTGCCCCCCCCCCCCGATTTCAAAGTTATGTGCGGACGACAAGGCACACAATGGACTTTTAAGCAGCGCATCAAAGGAATATCGGTACAAATGTAATAAATTCCCGTCCCTCGGAATGTCCCCCATTTTGATTATGAGCTCTTCAATCCTTACGCCAGCTGCCTAAGCTGTTCATACGGACATACGTAAGCACACAAAGAGAGTGAGGTTAAAAAAAATGCAAATCAAACTCTTCCACCGTCGCGTAATTTGCTTCCACGAGTGGCTTTATCTTCCATTTCATAGTGTTCTGCCCTTACATGGGCCGTCCAAAAAGAGAATGGTGAATGATTTTTTTACGCCGACGTCGACGGCTGGAGTGGGACGATTTGTGGCGGGATGGGTAATGGTGGGAGGTCTTGGGAAAGCAACGCGGCCCGCGTCAGTTGTATGTGGGCCGTTACAGTGTTATGATCACTACAACACCGGACTCCTGTTCGATGGTCGCGTCACGAATTCACGATTCCACGTTCCATGGACCAACGATACGCGATGAAATTTGGTGCTAAGCTCGGAATGTCGGGTTCGGGAGATATATCATTGTCCCGAGGAATGGCAAAAGATGTCCCGGGAGGGTAGAGAGAAGATTGACGATGAGGATTGCCCTGCATCAACAACACAGTGTGATGAAAATGTGCGAAAATGAGACACATACTCAATTCTGACTGACCCCCAAGTGTGTCAGGATGTTAGCAGAAGAGTGCAATATTCAGAAAATCAAATTGCAATGCATTCTTAGAGAAGATTCAGCCATGAGAAAGGTGTGCCAAGATGGTCCCCAAAGTGCTGTCGGAAGACTACTTTGTGTGACAATGTTGCCTTGGACCACGCTGAAAAAGACTCCAATTTTATAGAATAGGTGGTTACTTGTGACGAGACATGAGCCTTTGAGTACGACCCAAGTAAAACCTCTTTGAGTGCCATTTTGGACCACTGGATGGACCATTTGGACCAATGGACAAGAGGCCATTACGAGGTGCCTGAACGAGGGGCTCTGTTGATGCCTTACAAGAAGCATACCACAAATGGTGGATGCACTGGCATTGGTGTGTGCCAATATGTACGGGTACTCTTATGAAGAATTTCAGCAAATTGTACTTGGATGATTACATATGAATGTTTTTTCCCCCAGGTTTATTCTATTTGTTTTTGGGACAGACTTTGTGCCCACTCAGAATCCTACGTCATGCATCCTACGTCATGTGTTATCTTTTCACATTGTTCCTTAGTGGTCTGCACATGTATTAAACAAAACAAGAAATGCGAAAATATAAATTGAAGTTTGTCGAGGTTTGTTGTTTGTCTTTTAGGGTACCGGCGGGAAAAATCGAAGAAGTGACTGCCTGTATATAAAGCGAACGGTAACTACGGCCGTATGGATATTATGGGAAGGATCCAGCCAAGCCGTACTCTTACAGATGAGTTAAGGAAGGGCGAGGGAAATTAGAGAGGAGAAAGGAAATTCATAAAATAGTTAAAAATAAAAAAATAATTCAAATTAAAATAAAATACAATAAAATGATATTTGGGGGGTGGGGGTTTAGAACAGAAAACGAATGAACCAAATCCTCCCCCCCCCCCCCTGTATATCACTTTATTTTTGTTTAATTTGAATTATTTATTTATTTTTTAATTATTTTTTCCCCTCTATAATTTTCCACACCATAACCTTCGCCCATTCGCGAGAGTACGGCTGGGGCTGATTCCTCCCATCATAAGTTACCATCTATTCAAATTTCTATCGTAGTATCTCTCATATTTCTGACAAAACACGATATCCGTACCTTGTTAAAAAGAAAACAATTAAAAATAACGGCAACTGAAGTTAAAGAAATGTTACCAACCACACTGTTTGGGCAATATTTGGGAGTTTCTCGTGTTTTATATTCTCGCCAAAAGGGATCGATCACTATGTGCCATTAGAGGGAGCCACAAGAGGAAGGGGCTGGAGAGAGCTTTTGCACCATTCTTTTTGTAATTTACGGGATTTTGTGACAGGGAGTCCCCCCTAGTAACGGTGAGGGGACCCAAGCGAAACGGGGCGATTCGATGAAAAGTTGGAAAAATCCCGACGGCACCGGTTGCTCGCGCGAACGTGGGGGGACATGCCCGATATCACCCTCCTCTCCTCTCTCTCTCTCTCTCTTGGCGTGAAATCGAACGTCGACTCGACATTGGCCCAGGGGGGAGGCCCTGGTGGTCGTTGTGTGTGTGTGCGTGTCGTCCCTGGGGGATCGGAAGAGAGGGGGCGAGGAGGTGTTTCTTGCGATTTGCGACCTCCTTCCGTCCGAATCAAAAACGACGACGATTTTTAATGAAGAGAGTGAAAGTGCGATTCCAATAGGCAGCGGAGCGGACAGCCCGCTCGTGAGGGGAGAAAGATGATCCGCGCGGGCCCTCCGGGGCGTTCGTCGTTGAATGTAGGCGTGGCCCTTCAGACGTGACGTGCCGTGGCCCGGACTTACTATTTCGGTGGCGCAACTCCGGATGCGGCGGCGTTTTCCTTTGGAGGGGATTCCTTTGCTTCTCCCCTCCCCCATTTCATCCAGCCGCCTCCTCCTCGACATCGCCGCCGTCATCATGGCGTGGCACTCCCTCCCCATAACCCGGTAATCAGCGGGCATATTTTATTCCTCCTCCGCCCGCGTCCTTGGTTCGGTGCCGAGGTTGAACACTATCGGGCTCATTGTTGTTGTTACGCCGCCGCTTCGCTCTTTTTTTCTCGGTTCCGAGACCACGTCGCATTCTATTCATTCCTGGCTCGGCCCGAGTCCGTTGCTACTCCCCCCAACCCCCCCCCCCCCCTTTCGAGAGAGCCGCTTGTTTGTTTTTACGTCCCATTGTTGTCGACAAATGCACATCGCCGGCATTTCTCTGCAAAATCACGTTTTCATTTCTTTCCTCGTCTCAATGGCCAGATGGATGATAATAATAACGGCTTGATGGAGATGTTCGCAAGCGAGAAACGGAGCAGCAAAAAGAACGCGCTCGGGTCCCCGGGACGCTTTCAAAGTAAAACAAAAAAACAAATGACGCCAGGAAGAGCGATCGATGCATTTGGGAGCAAGGACGCGCGGACGAACCGGCGTTAATGGCCTGAGACTTCGAATGGTGAAGGACCTGAGTGCGGGATCCAGGTAATGGCAGCGTTCCGACAGAAATGCGCTTACCACCGTACGAATCCCTAAAGGGTTCAGGGTTCCTCTAATTCGGACGCCACTTTTACTCACCATCAATGAAAACCATGTATCGGAGGGCTGACCGGGAAGTGACTTCCGTTTGCGTGTAGCGAGCGAAGATATGGGTGGGAGCCGATTTTTGCTGGATTGACATGCGCACACGCACCCGGGTGGCAGTGTGCCTCTAGCTGCAGTGTTCGGAAGGTCGCTTGTAGTTTGCTTACAGTAGCGAGTCAAAATGAACAATGCAGTTAGAGGACCCGCCGAACGTAAAATCCGTTTAGTGTTAAGGTTTCCGCCGGTGATAAACTTCAAAGCTGCTGCTGCTATTCATCGGGAAATTTGTGCCCTGCATCGACAAAAGCTAAAGTGCTGTGCGTCTGTGGTGTCGTTAGTTTAAGAGTGAAGGGACAAACGTCCAAGATGCCCAAGAACTAACTGGCCATCCGTCTGTGGTGAACAATTAACTGCCCCAGAGAGCTAAGGAAAAATTTCGGCAAAACCGGCGTTTTACGATATCCGAGTTCTTTTTAAAGTTTTCTATAGATTTCTACGTCTCTATTGCGAGGAATCCTGACTAAAATGCGGGGCTGTCACAAGTTTTGTGCTCGTCTCGACGAGGAACCCCAAGATGCCTTCATCGGTTGGCTGCGAAATTTCACGCGGCAGAATTTTATGCCGAGGGCATTTCTAAACTGGTTCAGAGGTATGGCATATGATTAGTAGATCTGTTTGGGGAACATGTGAAAAAAATGGTAGATGTGTGGAGTTTTGAGATGTAAATAATACATTTTCTGTATGCATAAACAAAACAGTTTCTGGCGTAACTTGGTGGAAAATCTTCATACTGACTTTTAATAATCAAACCACTTTACTTTCCCACATAAACTTTATGTGGAAAAGTAAAGTGGTTTGATTATTAAAAGTCAGTTTTCTGCATGCATTCCAGGTTTTTTTTAATAGCCTAACGGAGGTCCAGAATGTATAGAAAATATGTACATACGTGTGTGTATAGAAAATACCGTTCCTGGAAGACTGTTAATTTGAAATCCTGTGTGTTTTGACGCTTTTGCTATGGACATGTAATTGGGAGCGATAACAAGTAATTAAAACGAAATGTTTTATTGATGGAGAAACAGCTCTTATTCCATACATGAAACAAAGGAACAGAATTTTTCGGAGGTGTTTATAAGCTTAATATGGTACGTGTGCGAAATGCCTTTTCTGAAACGCGCCATCTTGTTTATTTGGGATTCTATAGCAGTCCTCGTGTATCAACAATTGGTATTTTTCGAGGCTGTGAAATCACAACCATGCCTTTCCAGAAGTTCGTGAATAATTTCTAAATCTTCCTGAAGAAATCCACATAATAATTTGTACGTTCGCATCGCCGTGCATTTCAATTTGTTGGGACGAACTTAGTCTTGAGATATTTGTTACCTCCACATGGCGAGACTTAGTGAATTGAAACTTGGACCCTTTTCTCAATTTTGGCGGTATTTTTACCGGCGGAGGTTTCTACTTATAATAAAACTTTCTGTCGCCATTTCGGGTTATCTTTTACGAGCACATTGATATTATAAATGACTTCATTAATTTTCGGTCAAATCGGCATCGGTTAAATGATCCAAATCGTCATTTGATTTTTATTTTTGGTTGACTGGATCTTCCCTTGACAATGATCTCTCCAATAAGAAGCATAAGAAAACACTGCGCTGAAATTGAGCGATGCATAATGTTTTCCATTATTATCCAAGGCGAGCTCATCCCTTCCACTAAACGCCAAAACGTGTTACATTCGCCATTGTTGGCGTCGCCACAAATAGTCTGTCATTTATTCATCTCTTTCATATAGTTTGATGACTTAATAACTCGCACAATACATTTCAGTCCGAGGTAAACTGCAATGAGAGCATGTTGTATCGCATATTGAATCTTGTCTTGTACCTGAAGATGGTCCGATGAACCGAAACGCGCTGTGCGTTACAGATACATCTGTGGAAAAGTGGAAACTTTGTTTCTCTCAAAATGACGAAATTCCACTACATCTCGCTTGAATCTGTTGAAAGAGGTTAAAATTCTTTTCTGTGTTCCTTTTCTTAAAAGTCTCAAGTAAGAATACTATCAAAAATATTTAGACAGAAAAACCCCTAAAATCTACTAGTAACATCATACATTGACGTCAGAAGTAGAGGAAATAACCGGATTCCCCACAAAGAGAGTCGAGTATATACAGGATAATTACAATTCATGCTCCATCTGCTACTTACTCATTAATTTCCCGATTTATTCTAATCTCGAACTTTATTTTCCAAATAACAGTTTTGTGTCTGAGATTTCGTCAGCCTAAACACATATGTTTTCTTGTAACACTAGGAGTGAAATCTCCGTAGTCGTAATTGAACAAATATGTAACAGTACTATGATTATTTTTTATGCGTGAAAAAAACCAAGTTTATTTATTCAGTGATCATAAATTTTCTTGAAGTAAAACCTTAAAAACTATCGAATTTCACGGGCCGTAAATCACAATCTCATAGGATAGAATATATTCACTGGGGGTTCAAAATTCCGTCCCCGTCTACTCCCCTGCCCCCTCCGGCATGTCTCATGTCTGCGGCAACTGTCCGGAAGTGCCCGGTTCGAATCCTAATGATTCTGGGCACATTCATCTTTATCTGTTTATTCGAGTATGTGGAATCGCAAGGGACGCTAGGAAAGAAGTCGGTTTCTCCCCCATAATAAGTGTATTTCTAGGGCTGAGTTAGATGCAAACTCGAGCCATTCTTCGGGCTTTGTTTAAATAAGAGGAGCTTCGATTCTGAGAATTAGTGGAATTCCTTCAAATTCCTTGCATCCGAGGCCGCGGGGTCCCACTTCCGGGGCTAGTGCTCGTGGTGATCCCTCGGTGGAGGTGGGAGACATGATCGCAAGCAATGGGCGTGCATGTCGGGCGTACGATTCGCGTAGCCAGGGGCGCGCGGAAGAGGCAGGGTCCGGGGGTACCCCGGGGGCCCCGAATGACAACAACGGGAAAGCACATCGATTATTCGTAAAATTCAGATGGAAGACACCGGACATGTCCGGGGACGATGCCATCATGTCCCTACAGGAATTGAAAATGGGAGTTCACGCGATTGTTTTTTTGTCAGCATTTCATCGAATCCTCCTCGTATCTGCGCCGAAACTTGGGAAGAATCCGGAATAACTACTATTGTAGCGCGGACACGCGGATTCCAGGTGTCGGGGGGAGGGGGGAAGAAGAAACGGCTGTTGCGTGGCAACGGAGGTGTCGGGAGAGTGGAAAGGGGGGGGAGGAGGGAGGAAGGGGAAGGCGATTAGGGCGAGGCTCTTGCAGGGGTGAATCATTTTCTCCGGAATAACGGGCGATACGGTTGGCAGATGGGCCACTGCATCACACCTATTTTTTTACGACACCGCGGGAGAGACGAGTCCTCCTCGGATGGTCTACATTCGTCGAATGGCTAATAAAGGCCGTTGGCGCCAGGAAGCGTTTCACTCGTTTTTTTGCCTCCGTAAATGTTTTCACGCCGGTATTTGATAACATTTTTCTCGTTCGTGACGTTCCGATATCCACGTGGCATATTCACACGAGAATGAAAATGGTTACTGTTAACAGTTAACGTCTATAGCGCACGTACGTGTGATTCCAAGTAGAAAGGCTAAACTTTTGATTTGAATAAAAAGTCTTATTTGAATAAAGCCTCAATTCGAGGGAACTAGAAACTAATTGACATTTATGATAATATTGTGAGATATGAATAGGGGAAAACCTTGAAGTATAAAGAGTGGAATAAATTTGTTCGTAGGGCAATTTAATCATTAGAAATCAAAGATGAAGACATGACTGCCACTGAGCCAATGACCTTTTGGTCTTATGACAGATGTGTAGGTCCTATGCAAATCGGAAAATATTTTTTAAGTTAGATGCTTTTTTGACTAAGAAATAAGTGATATCCAACATAAAATTCTGCCGAGGAGTAAATAACATCAAGTGCAATTTGAAATGTAATTTTTATGAAATGTATTTACTTTTGATTCGTCGAAACGTCGGCCGATGTGGAACCCCTGACCCGGTGGAAGACCCGAGAAAACTTCGTCGACCATATTTACTTTGTTTATACGTAAAAAGCTTAAGTTTCAAATCGAATTCAACGCAAAGTTGTTCAAAAGTATTATTTTCCAAACATTGGTTATGTTGGTAATTTCAACCATCTTAAATTTTTAAAAAATATTCGAAATTAGATGAAAATATTACAATTTGTTGGATAATATCAAAGGTGTTGACAGAAAAAGTGACGGTTTGTTTTTGTTTGGAAAAAATGGAAATTTGCAAATGGTTAATATCGCCCTTGCAGTAAATATTTGTTTGGATTTGGAGTTGTATTTACTTAAATCTTACAGAATTTTACGTTCGCATTCCAATTGAAAAGACAGATTGGCTGGGGATGAGGGAGAGGCGGGAAGAATCAATTAGCGAATTCACTTCAAATCCAGTAAAATGCGTAAGGCGAGATCGAAAAGTAAAAATTGACCGTTAGGTGGCTGTTTTGTCGCCTCAAATGAAAGATCTCCGTTCAATCCAATGCGCAACCGTCCATATTTGTAGCTGCACTCAGGGCACTTGGGAATAATGCTCTTCGCTTTTTTGGGTCTTATGTGAGCACGCGGACATTTTTGAAAAACGAATTCATCATAGCCCGCAGAGACATTGTGAAAACAAGGCATTTGATTTCAAATTTCATTATTACGCCACAAAGTGACGGGTCGTTAATAATGGAGTTGAATATCAATGGCAATAAATTAATAAAATTACATTTTTTATAGATCGGAAGGAGCGGAAATTCCTCGGCTTCATTAGAAATGCTAAGAAGACAATGTGACCCCACAAATTATAATGTTGCAATAATAACACGAGGTGCATTGAAGTTCTGAGGTCACTCATATACACATAACGCACAATGTTTACCTCGGGACTGGGAGTACGAGAGGTGAAGAAGGATGTGGTCGACCCAATATACTTATGACTCTTTGATGCATCTTTATGAGTACAGGATATAAACATAGGCTGCGCGTTTAGTTCACGGGTTCGCAGAGCCTCCGCTAGAGTGAGGAGCAGTTTTCAATAGTCCAAATGGCGTCGCTTAGCGTACCAGAACGGCGTGTGATCACCCACGTTGTCAATACTTGCGTGGTGTGACATCCACCGAAATTCATCGTCAGTCGATGGAGAACTGCGGCGATGGCGTCGTAGAGAAACGTCTTCGTTCGTGAGTGCGACAGCTCAAAGACGAGTGACGAACAAACCGAAGCAGTCAGAGAGGAGCCACGAGGTGTTTCCAGTGAACCCCTAAAGAAGCTTTCTCGACAGCCATAGCGTCATCCTTGTCATAATCATAGCGTCGGCGTTGTGCAAGACAGAGAGATTATGCGGGAGAGGAAAGTGGTTTCAACTTTTTTTGTTTAAGTTCGGCACAACAAAATTAGGAGAGCATAGAACTTGAAATCTCCCCACCGATGTACGTCATACGTTTATTACAAATTGCAGCATGTATAAGAAGTGTGTTAAGAATACATTAAGTGTGTTTCCTTCCAGCTTAAGATAAAGGAATAAATCAATTACAATATCTAGTACAGAAAGCAAGGGCAGCATCTCTTACAAAGGGTGCAACTCAAAAACGAAATTTCAAATGATAAATTTGGACAGGGTTTTAGTTTCTCCCAAACAGAAATTCTTAATATTTGGCAATAACAATCCATCGCTGAGTATTCCTCGAGACCTGCGTGGAATTGACCAGGTGATTCAAGATCGAATTTCTTTGGAGGCACCTGTTAACATTGGCTTTCTGCCAAGTCTGGTAACATTTTTATGAATAATGTGACCTTACCAAGAATGAGCTATATATAAATATATAAACACATTCAAACGCGAAATCCCGCCGTATGTGTGTTCCTTTCCCCTTTCCTTGTATCTATTTCTGTATGAAAAAGTGGGGACGTTGAGTAGGGATGTTAAGACAAGACTCGTAAAAACTCCGATATGGAGCGTAGCTATGTACGGCGCGGAAACGTGGTCGCTGAAGCAGGAGGATAGACGTAGATTGGAGGCTTTTGAAATGTGGGTGTGGAGAAGAATAGAGAAGGTGAAATGGACCGAAAGTAAAACAAATGAGAAAGTACTGGAGATGGTGGGTGAGGAGAGGGGTTTGTTGAGATAAATCCTATGGAGACTGGAAAAATGGATGAAAGGCGTATTGAGCGGTAGTGGAATGTTGAAGACGGTAATAGAGGGGAGAATGTTGGACAAGCGAGGAAAGGGCAGGAACAGGATAGGGATGTTGGACGGGATGAAGGGAGGAAAGAAGTACACAGAGATGAAGAGGGACCTGATGTAGAGTAGGTTTTCTCAGGAGTCACACAAATATTTATTTTATAGTTATGTCCATCTGAAAACCTACCTTAACCGGTAGATTACCTAATAAAAAAAAATATATAAACTATTACACTGTTACTGTGTTATGTAATGGTTAATATTTGGTAGGTGATGGTAGAGTTCCCAGCGCAAAGCCCGACGGCGTGTGAATATTCACACATCAGGGTAGGGGGACCAGTTCCTATCCCTGTACCGGTAATGGTTTCCCAGGAATTTCTGGTTCCCGAAAAGTCACATAGCTTGGGTGGAGCTGTAGGTGACTAGAGTGCCTTGCCTGGGAATCGAACCCAGGCCCTCCGGTCAGGAGTCCAACGCTATTTCCCTGAACTACCGCGACCCCCCCCCCCCCACACACACACATTCATTCACATAGAAATAGATACAAGGAAAGGGGATAAGAACACTCATAAAGGACGAACACAGGAGAGGTGGGGAAGGCGGAATCAAGCAGACCACGAGTGTAAAAATATTTCCTCGACCGGGACTTGAACACCGGATCTCTCCACTTGCCGGGCGGATTTCGCTGTGTGGCGGGATTTCGTGTTTGGCGGGATTTCGTGTTTGAATGTGTATTTGGCCAATGGGGCTCGTCTCATCTTCTAGCTATGCGTGCCATGAAACGCACTGTTCCTATCCTTTATGATATCGTATAATTGCTAACCTCTACTGTCCTTTCCTCTTGTTTGAGTGTTGTCTGTTTCTCCTTTGGTGGGTGTAACAGCTCCCTAACGCCATCTCTTGGCCAAGTAATCAGAGCACTTGAGCGCTTTAAAACATCGCAGATCTCAGTGTAAGTAAGGTTTTCTCGATTGCTCAAGTGGTTAGAGCATCCGCCCGACAAGTGGAGAGATCCGGTGTTCAAATCCCGGTCGAGGAAATATTTTACACTCGTGGTCTGCTTGATTCCGCCTTCCCCACCTCTCCTTTGTTCGTCCTTTATGTGTGTTCCTTTCCCATTTCGTTATATCTATTTCTATGTGAATGACTATTTGTTTGTCGTGTGGCGGGATTTCGCGTTTGAAATGTGAATATAAATAAATAAATAAATAAATATATATATATATATTCCCTAGTTCATTTATAGGGGGCCGCTGACCCCTGCAGGGGGGGAGGGTGCCTTTCTCCCCCCCTGCACTCTCCTTACTCATTAATGCGCCGCGAAATAAAATAGGCAAGGGCGCTACATCCAATTTTAACCTTGAGTGGCGCAACCACTCGGCCTTCTCCCCCCCCTCCACCCCTTCCCACCCCCAACTGTGTGTGAGCGCGTGTTTTGGTCATTTGCATGAGGCATAATTATTGATGCCGAATGCCACCAGTCCATTTTCCCCTGAATTATGCCATTCTCCGCCTGCGGGCCGGAGTTGATGAGCAGGCGGTCGCTATTATAGTTCAAACCTAGGAGAAAGAAATGGATTAGGTGCGGCGGAAAGAATTATCATCTTTTGTAAATTATTACGCTCATCACGTGCCGGCCTCGAAGGATCGCACCGCCCCTCCTCCCCCTGTTCAATCCGTCCGCTCCAACGTGATTCTTGAGTGACCTTCATCTTTTGATGGAAGAGTTATGTCTGCGATGGTTTTGATCGCTGACTGGCCACTCAGTGATTGCGATGAAGTGGTCGTCTTACCCTTTATGAGTGTGTATTATATTTCCTTAAGCGTTTCATTCCATCCGTGAAGTTTCATGGCTATTCATACAATGAATGCCATGTGCAACGCGGACTTATCTAAGAAAAATCGATTCGTTCGATTGGACACGGCGTCATGTTCACATTTATATTCGTTCCAAAGATATGGGTTCCCAAGACGGGATAGGGTGGACTCCTTAGGGATTTAGGCTGGTAGCCACTTGAGATTCGAAGAGAACAAGCGAGACTTGAACTTTTAGAAAGATGCAGAACCAGCGAGTTTATCGGTGGCACTAAAGGAATTATAATGACCCCAAACTACTTAGGTAGATCAGACTACAAAGATAATAAGATAAGAGAGATGGATTCCAATACAGATAGATTCAAATGCTCATTCCTTCCCCGAACAATCCAGAAAGCAACAATCCAGAAAGCATAATAGTAAGAAACCTAAGTCCCTTTAGAAATATTAAAAACATTTAATTTACATGTCGGAACAAAGTTAAACATTGCAAAGATTGTGCGTGTGTTTGGAGGTTGGTGTTTTTTTGGGTTTGCATGAGTGTGGGATGAAAGGGTTCTTGCATGAATGTTTACCATGTTTGGTTCGTGGCTATAAATTTGTGGCTTCTGCATGCGGTTTTCTTCTTTATAAATTACGGATGGTGCCCTAACACCTTCCGCCACACGCCCTTGCGGCGGCTTGCGGGGTATTGAGTTAGCTATACTATATGTGTGTGTGTGTATTCCAATGCATAAATGCGAAGAAAATTAAAGAAAGCGAAAGATAGTAGAATTAGCCCATAGCATTCCTCGCCCCCTCACCCCATTTGCAATAAATATCTCTCCCTGCCGATGCCTGCTCTGCCGTACTCCTTCATAGCTTTGGGGTAAATTGTGTTTATACTTTGTTTATTTCCAAACGGGAATCCACCCCCAACGTGTGAAATGCTATGGGGCGATAAACAGGTGGGGTGAACATGGATTGCATCATGGGGGACTTATACTGTCGTAGAATGTTTATGTCGACCCAAACATGACAGAAGGCCGGAATGCGTAGTACCAGATGCCTGCCCAAATTACCCATTCAGCATTCCTCGACGCTATCGTCCTATAAGGGTATTTTCGAAGCGGTATTCTGAGTTTGCGGTGAATCTCGCCCCACAGCATAAAAACTTGGGGTCCGTGATGTCAATAAACTCCCATCGGCGCACTCAACGCTCCTAATTTGGGAAAATTGAAATCGATCAGGGTGCTCCAATCCCTTAAGGACGGAGAGCGCTGTCCGGTCCACTCTTAGATTACGAATGAAACACGGGCACCAACTGCTACTCTTAAGCCTTTTTTATTGATCACTGCTGTTTTATTCCACATTCTGTTTCGTTGTAAACCGTTGGTCTATCCAGGGAAAAATGTGACGTGTGCCACAATGCACGGGGTGGGGAGGGGAAGGTCACGGAGAAAACGTAGTCCGTCCGAATAACGCCATTCCTGCGCAGATATACATTTCATGGCTTTCGGATAACGCGACAAGATGCAAGTTCGCCGAATCGACACGTAATCTAGTTCGGCCTGTCCTCGAACCACGCGGCATGATGATCTATTTTTGTAATGTCTAATTCACTTCATTTGTGAATTGGCAAATTTTAAACAATCCAATGGTGAGGTACATCCGTCGAATGCGGTTCGTACGGACAAAAATCGTGCATTGTCCAAATGCGATGCATGCATCAGGTGATTAACACGTGGTTAAACCTTTTTAACCTCGTTAAAAATGTTTTACCACTATGTTAGATATCCTTGTTTGTTTATTTCACCTACCACGTTGTCAAGACTGCCAAATGAATTTCATTTGTTGATTGTTGCCCTTTGCTATTTCTGAATAATTTTCTTGTGAAAAACACATCAACATTTTTAGCTGTCAGAAGGATTTAATTGAAGGCAGGCATGAAAATGAAGACGTGATGGAGAATAATGGTAGGGAGAACAGAACGGGAGATAAGACAAAAGTGAATCCTTGGGGGGCGAATGCTTATGAAAAACCCTCGATGCACGGAATGGTAATATTATTATTTGTATAAAAGTCGAGGTTTTGATTATTTTAAAAATATAGCGAAATGACGGGGCTGAACTGCTATAAAGGGTATAGGGCGCGGTGGTCCAGGGGGTAGAGCGTTGGACTACTGACCGGAGGGTCCCGGGTTCGATTCCCGGGCAAAGCACTTTGGGCACCTGCAGCTCCACCCAAGCTGTGTGATTTTCCGGGTACCAGATAATCATAACCGGCACAGAAAAAGGAGCTGCCCCCCTCTTATTAATTCCCAGCTAATGTATGAATATTCACAGTATACCGTATAGGGCTTGGTACTGGGTCTGGGTACAGGGTCTCTCGGTGAACTCCGGGTACTAGGTACAGGGTCGAGTATTTGGCATCCTTGGGAGAAAATTTGGCAAAAAAATTAGATGAAGAAGAAATAAAATCCCCCAGGTACGTATAAAATTGTGTTTACGTCTAAAACACTTGTCCTTCCTCACATTATTGTAAACTTTATGAAAACGGTGATTTACAGGATAGGACAGGACCTGCATGTGATTAAGTTGTTTTAATGTGAGTTCAGACACTGCTACATACGTACATACAAAGAGGCGCGAGTCATGCCAAAAAATTGAGTTGATTTAAAAGGGTGTTCATTACGAAAAAACTGCATTAAATGGAATGGATGGAGTAAGCTTAGATCTTTGTGAGATTATTTGAAACAACAAACACTTACATGCGTATCTTCCGGTCACCACTTATTGATGATGGAACTGGTAATTTTTTTTCCTGTTAACCTTGAAGTTCATTTTTGGAGGGTATTAAAACTGCACATAAAGTGGGTCACAAAAAATCGTATGGATAATGTAACTTGGGATTTGTAAAAAAATTTTTTTTGTATAGCCATTGGTATTCGTACGAGGCATATTCATAAAGTAAGTGCCGTTTGCTCATATTAAGATATTGGCGATTCAGAAAACAGTTTTACTCCTGCAGCGCCATCTACTGATTCATTGAGAAACTATAGCAGCATTTGCTTTGTTTCAGAAGTCGTTTGCTTGTCCGTGCATGTAAGCAACAATGTCCGCGACAATCGTTGATCCCGCCAGCTGTGAAGTGCGTTCTGTCACACGATTCTTGTATGCAAAAGGATTGTCGGCTGCTGATATTCATCGGAAATTATGCCTAGTTTATAAACCTACAGTTATGAGTGAAGCAAAGGTTAGACAATGGTGCTGTGATTCTAAAAATGGACGAACAAATGTCCATGACGAAGAGCGAAGTGGCAGGCCGATGAAATTGTTTTGCAAGTGGAACAAAAACTGCGATGTGATCGTCGATTGACAATTAATGGCCTGGCTGAACAATTTCCTCAACTTGGACGCATTACTGCAATATTGTCACGGAAAACCTCGGATACCACAAATTGTTCAAGGTGGGTATCGAAAATGCTCACCGCCCACCCCAAGGAGCAAAGAATGTCCAGTGGACGAGAGTTTTTGGGTCGTTGGGAACTCTTTAAACCACCCACCGTACAGTCCTGACCTTACACCCAGCGACTACTTCCTCTTCTTGCACTTGAAACAGTGGTTCGGTGGACAACGTTTCGAAACCGAAGAGGAACTCAAGAATGGCGTTGTCGATTGGTTCAACCCTCAGGCGGCGAGTTTCTATGCAGAGGGGTTAAAGAAGCTGGTGCAGCGGTACGAAAAATGCTTAGAAGTGAACGGCGATTATGTAGATAAGTGAAGTAGGTTTGTAGCTAACTAAAAGTGCCAAATAAAATGTGTCTCATATGAGTATATTTTTTCCTGTGACGTGCCTTACTTTATGAACACGCGTCGTATTTTTACATATGTGTGCATTGCTGTTTTGTGTGTTCACATTTCATACAGTTTGAAAGTTCGTGCAATCTCTTTGATCACTCGCATTTTTAATCACAGACTTTGATTCCGATTCTCACGCCATCTCCGCGATGTTTCTTGAGCATTAGGAAACTTCAGGGGGGATGTCATTTCAAAAAATTTCCACTCCACAGTATTTTAAATGTTTCATATCATGGGGGGCACCACCACCTGGAATTTCAATCTGCGAAACAAAGAGCCCTTTATTGTCTTTTAATAGAATATCTTTTGGTTGGATTTGTGGCCGGCTGGATTGCCGCAGGTTTACGTGAGCCAGGGTGTGTGTGTGCGCGGGGGGGGGGGGTAGATCTCACGGATGACGGAGGTAATGTGTTCTTATTTTTCGTTCCATCGATCACGCATGCGCCCATCCCGAATCCAAAATAATGGACAATGCATTCTCGGGAGTATTTTCTGACGCTGCTATAATAATTAACATCATCTCCGGAATAAAGCGCGAGCAGCAGGTGTCCAAAAACGACGGGGCAGGACCATGGATAAGATTACACAAAGGCATTTCCGTGAGGGAATCTTTTTTTTCGGAAGCATATGGATCCAACGGGGAGGAGACAATGAAGATGAACTGAGGGTGGGAAAAGCGGCGAGTCAGCCTTGAGAGGAATGCGGCGGAAACAAGAGGGAACGCCAAGCAATTCGATTGTTTCATGTTCGCTCCCATCTGCCGGATGGTTCGTTCGGTTCCATTCGGCTCATTCGCCAGGTTTCCTCATTGTGCCAACGGCTAATGTTTTCACGAGGGGGTGACACAAAGAGTTTACCCCGAGCACCGAAATTATGAGTGGGGCTCAAAGGCGAAGAACGGATACCGAATGGCGATCTCACTTTCCTGCTAGGTGAGGAGAAATTGTCTCAGCGCTTCCGTTCCGTTCCAGTAAGAATAACCTTGAGGGGAAGGGGGGATCGGGAACGAAACGGAAAGAAAGAACGAATCCCACTCACTGAACTGAATAATAATACTGAAGGCAAATCGTTACATGCGTGTTTATAAACATACGAGGGCAGGCTGGAAAGTAATGCACACATTCTTATAGACCACAAACAAGTTAGCCCTCAGAAGCACTCCTGGTGGCATGTGGAAGTAACATTCCTCCTCAACACGCATGCGCAGGTTTGAGGTCGTTAAATTCATCCAGTGTATTTTGAGAAGCGGAAGTATGGAGACGTGTTCTAGTGCCATTATGTCAACGCGAGTTAAACAGCGTGCTGCTGTTATCGAATTTTTAACTGCTGAAAAATTGACTCCCACTGAGATTCATCGTCGCTTAAAGGCTTTTTATGGTGGAGATGCTGTTGATGGGTCTACTGTAAATCAATGGGTGGTAAAACTTCGTAGTTGAGAGCCTGGAAAATCCATAATTGTTTATGAAACACGCAGCGGACGTCCGATCACTGCCACAGACGATAAACATCGCAAACTCGTCGAAGATTTGATTCAAAATGACCGACGAATCACTCAAAAGCGTATTGCAAAAGCACATTGGAATATCCAAGGAACGTGTCGGCTTCATTATTGAACAATTGGGATACCGTAAGATCTGTGCACGATGGGTACCACGCCGTCTCACAGACGGGAACAAACAAAACCCTCCTTATTGCCCCGGTCTTGCGCCTTGCGATTTTTATTTTCCTCCTCAACTCAAGGGTAATCATTACACCTCGGACGATGTGGTGAAGGCTCGTAGTAATCAACCCGAAGGTTGTTTTGATAGACCAGGGTAGAGCTCACCCAATGCTAAGAAGCCAAACGGCGTGTGAAATTCACACAACTGGGTAAGGGCGTTGTGACAGTCCCTTTGAACTGTTCCGACCGCGGTTTCTCAGAGAGATCCTGTATCCCGTAACTCACACGGATTGGGTGAAGCTGTTTATGCCCAGAGATTTCACCCGGAATCGAATCCGAAACCTCCGGTCAGTAGCCCATTATCCCCACCCACCGGTCTTACACGCATCTCAGAAAATAATTTTGTCAAACTTACATTAAGCTATTACAACACGGGTCGTTAGATTTAGACGAAAAAAACCGGGAGACAACATCCATCTTACGCTCTTGTCCAAATAAGGAAATAGTTTTGGTGGAACAGTTAGTGACCAGCTGAGAGAAGCATATTAGAGTTAAGCTACATTAACTTAATTAAAACCAAGAATCCTGAGTAAAAAAAGAATGATTGAATGCGACGCTATTCGGTGTTATATTTAGCTGTGAAAAAATGAGTCCAAGCGTCACGGTGGGGAATCCACATGCACGCGAAGCGTGTCATGGCATAAATGGTCCTTGACAAGGAGGGGTCAGCGCGGGGCAGCGGGCGACCGTCCACCCCCGCTCGCCCATTGACACCTCTCGCTCGCTCCGTCTCCGGAGTCGGCCAGGCGAGACGGGGAGGCTCGCAGCGAGGGCCTTCGCACCCATTCGCAGAATGCAGCCAGCGCATGGCCCTCCGTCGTTCGAGTTCCTTCTCGCTTTCCAAAAAACCCCTAGATTAGGACTCGTCATAACTTTCCATCCGGGGAAGAGTTGGGCAATTGTTCGCACCGAAAGAGAATCTCAAGGTGAAGGTGGGAGCAATGGGGTAAGGGAGAGGGGAGGGAGGGAGTGAGGTGTGTTTTTAGTGAGTGAAGGGTGCAGATTCGAGTGATGAGCACGCTCCTGTGCTGCGGTGGGAGAGACAAAGGGGCGGGATGGGGGGGGGGGAGGGATTTATAACGGTACGACCGTTATAATAGGAATGACTGAGAGAGGGAGGGGCGAGGCGGGAGTCGGGACAACATCGCGTACTGTGTTTTTTTTATTCTCTCTCGCCCTTTCCATCCAAAGAATAGCCAATTATTACTTTCTCATTCCGATATGCTCGGCCTCCTCCCCTCCCCCTCCCTCCGTCGGTTCCCTTTCCTCCCTTTTCCTATCCGTGATTTCCTGAAAATAAGATTCGGAGGCGTGCGCTGACCAACGCGGATGAAAAGGAAGAGGAACTTGCCGGACTCATTTGAGAAATCCGTGAAGAAGAGAATAAAAGAGAGAAAAAGAATGGAAGAGAGAAATAAAAGTGTGTTCACGAAAATATGGTCGAGCGTAACTTTTGAATTTTTTCAAAAGGAATTTTTCCATTCGAACTAGTAGACCGCCATAGCAAGAGATTCGTTGCCAAGGTTTCAAAGGCTGCAAAGGATGTTGTTGGTGATGCGGTGCAAGTTAGACCACAATTTCAAACCATTTAGTTCGTTTGCATTAGCGTTTTTAGTTGAGTCAGCACTCTATGGGCGAGCGAAACATTCCAGTTTAGACCACGCTGTTGCGCGTCCATGATTTTTTGTTTTCAGCGTCATTATAAAAAAGTATTTTTTTACCGCGTCCTTTTTCCGACAAAATTATGTGAAACATTTCGAATAATCAGTTTAAATAATAATAACTAGAAGAATAGCCGTTCCTGAAGCACGCCATATTGTTTGCTTTGATTCCTATGTGTGCTGATATGGGAGAAATATCAACAAACAATTGAAACACGAAGGTGTTTATAAGTTTATACTCGTATATGCAGTAAAATATTTCATTTTCATCGAGGAAAGTTAGCAATCCTAGGAACTTCCCGCGCCGTTCGGGTCGGTACTTCTTCAATCATGATTTCGAAGGGAAACCTGCACCTCAATCGTTTCTGTGGATAAAAATTCATGCCTAAATATTTCATGAAAGAATTATTTATTTCTTTAAGTTCTATAAACATTAGCGGAATGTGTTGTTGGTCATAACCAGGAAAGCTTGTTGGTCCTGGAGAGGTCAACGGAAACCCATGACGCTTTCGAATACCGACAAGAAAAAGGTAATTAAAGATGGCATACCAATTTCCGCATCCACTTGACAATTTACGCTGAAAAATGTCTTTAGTCCCTGGATTAAAATACTGAATGCGGTAAAAAATAAGGGATTTAAGGCGAAATGAGAATTAATGGTTTTTTAAAATTCAAACTCAAATTTGACGGCATAATCGTTTTACGACGCACGATAAGCGGATATTTTAGCGATGTTGTCAGAGAATTGATTAATATTTGGTATTAAGATTCGAGTGGTGCAATCTGGCGGACATGACTACAGCCCTGCCCACTAGCGGAGCTAGTTGCCTGAGAGCCAATGAACCGCCTGTGCTTGGCGGATCGTCGAGCTGTGCGTATGGTGCCAGTTATGTTAGTTTCTGTCGTCCTTGTTTTTTTACTGTTTGTCGAAAATGGAAATTGACGAAATCACGGAGCAACGAATCAACATTAAGTTTTTGTTGAAGTGCGGTAAAAATATCCATAAATTTATGAAATGATGACAGATGTTTACGGTGATATTGCTATGAAAAAACATCCGTTTTTAAGGGGGTTAAAATGCGAAAATCTGATTAGGGGACATCGTGCGGGAAGATGTGGACACAATAAAATTAAAAGCGACGAGAAAATTATAAAAAAAAGCCTAACTGCCGAGGACTTCCAAGGGTGCTGTTTAAACAGTGGAAAAGAAGAAGATGGAATGAGTGCGTACCCTACGAATGGAGAGTACTTTGATGAAGGGGACAAAATCGATGTAGACTAAATTTTGCAAAATTAAGTTTATATGGCCTCAGTTCGAGTATTTATTGGACATAACTCGTACAACTAGGCGAGCAGTTCCATTGTGCGTAACGTTACGTGAAATAGGTCTGCTTTAAGCGTTTTAAAAATAAAATGGCGTGGACTGTCGAGACGCAAGTCCATCGAATCGGATGTATCGAGTCTCCATCCCGATAGTCGAATCAAAATTAATTTATCTTTGCTGGGCTCTATTATTGAATTTATACGATTTTGGCCATTTTATCGCACCCAAGAAACGTATAAAAATAACGAAAATCGTTTTTAAGGAGTTGGAACGGCACCCGACCATTCAGTTGTCGTTATATGTCATTGCGGGGAAAATCAATGCGTGCGTTCGTTGTTTAAACATGAAATGGCGTTCCTGACAGAAGTGTCGATCAAAGTTGTAGATGCATGACGTCTAATCTTGGGCCAACCCGCGGGGTGTTAATTTTTCCTATGGCGACCTTTAAAGATTAAGTCCGGAGGTTTCTCATCCATGATCGTCAGGAAATAGAAACTCCAATGCCAGGGCTATCGTTTCCCACCCTGTGATGATATGTATAAAAATTAATAATACAATACTAGATTTAAGTTTAATGTATTCTAGTGAATAAATATGCAGCAAAACCATGTCTTTTTGCAATTATGTAGAAAAATATACACATAATTGCAATGTATAAATGTATATATGAATATATATATATAATGAATGGATATTTGTGCGCCGTATGGCGGGACTTCGTATTTCAATGTATGTATATATATATATATATATATATATATATATATATATATATATATATATATATACATACACTTTTTTGGAAAACCCACAAACGTGTAATGTAAATTCACTGATAGTCATAACAAACACAGAAACCAAAACACAAAAGAGGGAAAACTCTTCGGGAGTTCTGTTCCTAATTCCTCTTGAGAAAGGTGGTTGGACCACCGAAAATTCGAGAACCAGTGAGTTTTCCCTCTTTTGTGTTTTGGTTTCTGTGTTTGTTATGACTATCAGTGAATATATATATATATATATATATATATATATATATATATATATATATATATATATATACATGCACACACACAGGCAAATGATTACTTAGGGGATGATCAGTTTGGGTTCAGGAAAGGAAGAGGTACGCGTGATGCCATTGCAGTAATGAGATCACTAGTCGAGAGGAATATAGAATACAATCAGGACGTTTTTGCCTGTTTTGTAGATTTCGAAAAAGCGTTTGATAGAGTGAATTGGGAAAAATTAATGCGTGTATTGCAGAAAATAGGAATGGATTGGAGGGACAGGAGACTGATCCGCAACCTGTACATGTCTCAGACAGCTCAGGTGCAAGTGGGGAACGGAGAGTCCGGATGGGCAGTGTTAGGAAGAGGTGTAAGGCAGGGTTGCCCATTGTCACCGGTGCTGTTCAACGTATATGTAGAGGAAATGATTAAAGAGGCATGGGAAGAACTGGAGGTAGGAATGAAAGTCGGAGGGGAATTCGTAAAATCGGTTGGGGAAGGCGGAATCGAGCAGATCACAAGCACAAAAATATTTCCTTGACCGGGACTTGAACACAGGATTGAAAGAGCTACTGTTCTTTCCTCTTGTGTGTCGCGTATTTCTCCTTTGGTCGGTGAAATAGCCACCTACTGCCATTTTTTGCCCAAAGAATCGGTACACTTGGTTGAATAAAAGACCTGTATATATATATATATACAGTATATGTATATATATATATATATATATATATATAACCATAAACACAGTAATCAACCCGAAGGTCGGTTTAGTAGGTGATGGTAGAGCTCACCCGTGTACCAAGCCCAACGGCGTGTGAATATTCACACATCAGGGTAGGGGGGCCAGTTCCTTTCCCTGTTCAGGTTATGGTTTCCCAGGAAGACCTGGTACCCGAAAAATCAACTCCAATCAATCCGGTGTTACAAAATGTTTATTTGATAGTTGTGTCCATTCAAAAACCTACTTTAACCGGTAGATTACCTAATAATAATAATATATATACTATATATATATATAGTTATTACTAGGTAATCTACCGGTTAAAGTAGGTTATGGGTTGGCATAATTACCCTATGAATATTTTGTTTCTCCTAACAGAACACAGACCAACATCTTACTCTACAAGTCATCTTAATCTATATAGAACTACCAACACACACATATATATGCATACATACATGCATATATCTATGTAATGTTTTTGAGGTCGGGTGTATTGGTGGATTTTATTCTGTAGAAGCTTTTCTTGGTTCACCAAATCCCCACCGCTCGACCACACACACCTCAGAAAAACAACCCCACATCTGTCGCACTTATCAACCTTTGTACAACCTACCTCTCCGGATTCCACAAACTGAAAACCTTTCTAAAAGATAAAAAGAGACGTTTCAGGCGTGATATGGTGGAATAGTCTTTCTTGAAGATCTTTTTCCTGTTTTACACGACAATGACGCGACCTCATCCTTACTGCCCCAATTCCCCCCTGTCGCTTACAGACGACCAGCCAATCTCAGAAACCTTCTGAGATCCACCAAGCCTTTGGCAACCCGCCCTGACAAACTTCCTCATATTTCCCCAACTTACAATCGCCTCCGATGTAAAACATGTCTGCTGATCAGATCTGCTCCCCTCTCCCCACATCCCCTCATTGTCTCTTCATCCCGTACCCACGCTAACTGCCTCTCGAAAAATATTATCTATATTTTGTCGTGCAAACAATGCACCTCATTCTACATAGGCGAATGCATTATCCCCTTATCCATTCAAATTAACAATCACCGCTACTCCTGTAATTCTGCCTCACCCTAATTCTCTTCCTATCCCTTCACACGCAATTTCACTCAACTTGTCATTCGACGAATGTTTCTCCCGAACCATCCTAGAATCCCTAACCGTTTCAGCGAATATTATAGAGGTGAGTACTCGCGAACCCGCACATATACTAGCCTTCCGATCCCTTTAAATTCCCACCCTTAACCACCATCTTTAATTACCTTCCGAGCATGCCCTATACCTTCCCCCTCCCCCACCCAGACTCCATAGTTTCTCTCTGATAACTTCAAGTCTATTCTGAAGAAGGTGTTTCACCTGAAGGATTATATGCCGTGCATGGAGGTGCCGATGACTTTCATAAAATACTTTCTGGAAAATAATCACTCATCCCCAGAGCATACGTGCAGGTGGACTCTTACTTATTAAGACATTTAAATAAGAGTCCCACTAATAAATGGTTGTCTTATCTCCCTTTTCTCCGCATTCAAGAAACTTTTCTGTGTTCCCATTCCCTTCTTCAAATCCCTCTCCCGAAGCCTTTTCTGCGGATGTTCAAACTCTGTAATTAATGCATATTTTTTCGGAGAAGGAACAGGATGGAGTGGCAGTTAGTGAATTTTTAAGCCAAGTTGAAGTTCGTCGACTAGGTTTCCGGCGTCGGCAAAATTTACCCTAAATTTTCTCTGTTTCCCAGGTTGAATGTGTGTGTGCGGGAGATCCCCCCCGCCAAGGACATCATAATGTGGTCTTTCGCAAGGGCCGCTATGGAGGGGTCAGCCCTTTACATTACTCGGAATGTGCGCACCACTGCTATTAAGTGTTTCCTCGGACGCGATTCTTTCCCTTTCGACCTTAACGCGAGTTGATCGTTCGATAAATCGATCAACTACGCGCACGCGCAGGTATTTCTAACGCCGCTTCAAAGGGATTCCCTTTATATCCGTTATCTGCATCGACTCCTTCACTCGAATTTAATTTCCCAACTCCCCCTGAAATCTGCGTATTCTTTTTTTGTAAGTTTTTAATTGCCTTTGGCCATTCTTCCGCATGAGCGTTTATTTCTTTGCGAGGAACCTCCAGTGCCAAAGTAAATCACTTTGTTAGTCAGTCCTTCGAGATCCTCCAGCTGAAAACAATCGTGGAGAAAGAGAGTCGTCCCCCTTGGCATTCTTGTCCGCCCGCTGTTCACACATTTTGCGCCCCCTGTGTGCTGCAGTGGGAGTTATAATGTGCGAGATTTGAGAGATTAGGTGATAGAGAGAGGGAGAGATACGTATTCTCTCCGCTGCGATGCTCCACACCGTCCGTCCACTCCTGCCGACGTCACCATTCGGACCCCACGCCCTGTAGCGCGCACACTCCAAATGAATGCACTCACATATACCTGTATGTATCGTACATATATATATATATATGTGTGTGTGTGTGTGTGTGTATATGAATAAAAATGTATAAATATATGTGTGTGTATATATATATATATATATATATAAAGCGTATATATGCAGTATAAAAGTTATCCAGATATTTCGGTTATTTCTTAGTAATAATTACTTAAAAATCCCCCCACATGTGTGTGTGTGCGTGTAAATATATATTTATATATATCTAAACACACACACACACACATGTGGGGGGATTTTTAAGTAATTATTACTAAGAAATAACCGAAATATCTGGATAACTTTTATACTGCATATATAAGCTTTCGAAAAATTCTTTTTATTTCCTTCATTTATGGAACGAGAGCTCCATCAATAAAACATTTCGTTTTTCACTTGTTTGTTATTGCGCCCAGTTATATGTCCATGACAACAGAGTAAACAAATATAGAATTCCAAATGAACAATATGGCGAGTTTCAGGAGCGTCATTTTCTATACACACACAGACATACTCACCTCACCCAGGACGCACCTCCCTCCCAGGGAAACAACGAAACAAAGGCAATTTAACCGTCTCTTCGCGCCCCCTCCCCCTCTCTAAGGCCGCGCCCAATTTGCATCTCCACAATCGGCCCGCCCCGCCGTTCCTCCCCCGCGCCACGCTCCATGCAGTGACCAAGGTCACCGTCCCCTCCCCGCCCTCCGCCCCGCGAGTGGCCGCTGCCTCCTCACTTGGGTCCCTCCTAACCTCCCTTAACCCTCTTCCATCCATCCCTCTCTCCCTCGCAAACCGGAGGCGGAAGCCCTCGACTGACCCCGACCCCATCTCGTTCGATACGGGGGCGGGAGGGGGACTCGCGGGGGCGTGACCGCCGCCCCCCCCTACCTCCGAGGGGCCGCCTTTCCTCTTTTCCGCTTCCTACACCTTTCTTCGATTATCAGCGGCGGCAAATAAAGGCTTCCCAAAATCCGAGAGAGAGAGAGGACGGGAGTTGCCCATCTCCACGTCATGTGGCTCATCGTGTTATTCCAGCAGGGAAAAAAGGTTTTGTTTTTGCTTTGGAGACGGACCGAAAAGACACTTGTGCTTCAAGAGAAAGTGACTGAATATACGTGTCGCAAAAGGGACTCAATAGAATGCCACAGTGATCAATGCGTAGTTTGGTTCGATAGTTGAGGGTATACGAGAATTGGGAATTTTTGGGAATAGGAAAAAATCACAGGGGGCGAGATCTGGCGAATAAGGATGATCAAGGATGGTTATTTGCCATAAACTGGCAATAACAACAATCAATGCTGAATGTGCAGGTGCACTGTCATGGTGAAGAATCCATCCATCGTGTACGGTTAAAATAGAAGTGTGCACTGTTGACTTTACTAAATTCAGTTCATCAGGCATCAATCGGAGAGTTTTTCGACGATCGGTACGGGCAAGGGACCGCACACGATCAATGTTCTCGTTAACAAAGGTAATTGAAGGTCGTCCCGGCCTTGCATCATCCGTGGCGTCTTGTCGGCCATCTTTAAAATGTTTACCCCACTTGAAAACGGATGTTTTTTTCAGAGAATTATCACCGTATACAGCTGTCAGTAATTTCTTCATAACTTTTGCCGCACTTCACCAAAAAACGTGATGTTGATTCGTTGCTCCGTGATTTCGTCCATTTCCATTTTCGACGAACAGTGAAAACAAGGACAACAGAAACTAACATAACTGGCACCAAACTCACAGCTCGACGATCCGCCAAGCACAGACGGCTCATTGGGTCTCAGACAACTAGCTCCGCTAGCGGGTGGGGCTATAGTCCGCGTCATGGCTGCCAGATTGCACCAGTTCTCGTATTTATTGTACAGACTACGTGTCTCATCCAATACTTATCCCTGTACCGTGTGCGAAATTCACACTTTCTCAGGGTAAAAAGGAGTACACAGTTCTGTGGTTACGACTATGGTTTCCTAGGAAGATCCAGGACCTTGAAAAATCACACAACCCGGGTGAACCTGACGGCGCCCAGAATTGTGGCCACTGGACAACTAGGTGTTCGAAAAAAGCAGTGCGAAATGGAGACCTCGTCGCATATATACACTGCATTTTAATTTATTTATTTAACGACTTTATTGGAGCGAGATTGAGACTTCCTAGTCCCCTCCTCCACCTAATCTTTATACATTACATTAAAAACCCTTGGGCGGGCCGAAGAGACACCCGTATATTGAAAAGGAAGTTTAAACTGTTAATCGACATAGTGCAGAATGGATAGTTATACTTCAATTTAAAATTGAGGTTGAAATTACAATCGGAATCGTACTGCAATAAAATTTTTTAATCGGAGGTATCGATGGCTGTGCTGTGATGATGGCCGTTGAAATCTCCCAGTTGAAAAAAAGTAAGAATTCAAGGAATCGTGATTTGTGTCAAATGATGAAGTTCTGAAGAAAATTTCGTGATAAAACAAAATCAACAGTCGTGATGTTAGTTGAATTTGCCCCGCTTCGATTCTTATTCTCAATTGCCATCCACATGACGTCTCTGGAAAAAATACAACTGAATCTTAATTCCATTTAGTTCGTAACTACTAGAATGAGTGCTTTTTGGTTGTCATAGTAATATTAGCGTAGTCTTCGTCCCCACTACGATTGACTGATGTACCTATCGGCTTCCCGAAGAATGAGTCTGTTTTTCATTATTTTATAAAGGCAACGTTTATTTTAGCCAATGAAAAACTAATTGTTCTGGTCGCTCGTACGTTTGGTACGAGTATGTAGTGATGACTTTGGAGGGTTCAACCCACTTCCTAGAGTCTCATTTACGAATGAGGGACCGGAGCATATTCCCAACTCCGGTCCGCCAGTTAGGTGGACAGATAGGAGAAAGGGAAGGTTAAAAAAGGGTTTTTAAGGGCTCCTCGAGACTATAAAACGACGAACATACTATAAGAATAGCGCGCTGACTCAAAATTATTCGCGTGGAAGTTTCATCCAAGGTTCGAGAGTGGGGGAAAGCTCACGTATGGATACGAGGTCGGTAAATTAAGGAATATGACTGGCAACGTAACGTTCAACTTGGCAACACTGGATGTAATGGGCTTGGAAGGGCGGTAGGGGGCGTCGCAAACTCGTCGAAGAATTGATTCAAAATGACCGGCGAATCACTCAAAAGCGTATCGCAAACCAAATTGGAATATCCAATGTGGAACGTGTCGGCTTCGTTGTTTAACAACTGGGATACCGTAAGATCTGTGCACGATGGGTAACTCGCCGTCTCGCTGACGAGAACAAACAAAACCCTCCTTATTGCCCCGGTCTTGCGCCTTGCGATTTTTATTTTCTTCCTCAACTCAAGGGCAATCATTACACCTCGGACGATGAGGTGAGACAGCTGTCAAACCATGGATTCGAGAAAAGACGCGTTGACATAGCACTGGAACGCGTCTCCGTACTTCCGCTTCTCAAAATACACCAGATGAATGAAACGACCTCAAACCTGCGCATGCGTGTTGAGGAGGAATGGTACTTCCACATGCCACCAGGAGTGCTTCTGAAGGTCATTCTGTTTGCTGCCTACAAGTATGCGTGCGTTAGTTTTCAGCCCACCCTCGTACGTCTGTTGAATCTCGCGTAAATATGAGAAAGGGAAGCAGACCTAAACTTAGGATGTTTGACAAGGGGATTTATAGCTTTCAAACCTACTCGCCACCTTCCCCTCGGCTTTAAACGACAACAAATCGTTCCAATACTTAATTACTCTGTTATTTTTTGTCCCTCCTGCATTTCCTTACTCAATTTTAAAATAGAAATTGGTACGTAAAGAGGTAGATACAGAAACTGATCTCTTTATTGATCCTGGATTCGATGAGCACTTCTTCAACCCTCGTTTGCTCATGCTAAGAGAATCCTTAGATCAGCTACCATCAGACAATTAGGTTGACATTTGGCTATGAAACTCATAAAACGGTCTAAAAACTCATGAAACTCATTTCAATGATGTACGCTACCATAAAGGTAGCGTACATCATTGAAAATACTGGCGCAAGGCAAGGCTCTAAGCGACAAAACTCGAAGGAAACCTTAAGTATTATTTTCCATTAGAAATAATGAATCAGTATAATGTTGGCACCATTGAATTTTTTACGAGTGCATAACATGAATCATAAACGTTCTAGATAAACACCAACCGTGTTTCAATTTCTGTGTAAAACTGATAAATTTATAAAAGTTAGTGATGATTTTGTGACTTCATGATGATGACGTCGTGTTATCAGCTTCCATTGTAAATTCAAATTGCCGATAAACATGTGTTTTACTCCAGGGTTATCCAAGTAAAATAATAAATCAATGAATTAAAAATGCGTATGTTTGCTAAAGTTCCAATCCAGTACAAGTAACATTTGTTATACGATCACAATACTACTTTTGCAGCCCCAAGATGTAGATAGGCACAATATTACTTTCAATTCGACCAACTTCTGTTTGGATCCTTTTTCCCCATGTACCCCTACATCTTCCAGTAATATATCCTAATTAAATTCATTGTGCAGATACGATATACACAAACAAGAAGTAATCTGTCATCATTTGCTGAGAACATGCCTGTCATGTTCGATGCAGTTTGGTATATTATTATTATAAGGAAGTGAAATAGTTTTGTGGCGTTGTATTTGATCATGGTCAGGTTTCTATTAAATCTCATTTGAATTAGCCAATATATTTCAACAGGATAATGAATTTCTAAATAGCGTCATAGTTAATAGAAGAATGTGAATGGGCAACGTGGGGAGACTAGGTACCATTTAGTCTGAGTGAGTGGGATCATGGGATCCTCGGGATATATAAACATCTAAAGTAACGAATCACGAACTTGGAGATGTTCGCTAGACATTATTCTCGGAATCTTGCTGAGTACTACTTTATCTAGAAAGTTATTTCGACATACAATTTAGGCTAGATCCCCTAATTTCATTAATATAGTATTCCATTGCTTTTGATTATTACCAAATTCACGTCATTTTTTGTTTGAACTTTGCTTTTTAAATGAATATTCTAAAATCAGAGCTTCACGAAAAACTCTCAACATTGGTTATCATAAAAATCAAATGCTCATGAAAATTTCGATTGAAATTGAATTGAGAGCTGAAACCGCTGGAGACTCGAGAATTTCCCACTGTGGCTATTCTAAAATGGCGGCGCAGAGAATTACATTGCGAGAGAATTTAATGATTACCTTTGAGCAACCGATGCACATTCGCGGGATAACCCATTTCCATTAATGGCAAAACGATTCCCATTTCATGCTATCTTTTTCCCACGCCTGGCGCATCTCCGATCTTTGTCGCATTCGGCCGAGTATGGTCTCGGAAAAAACTCCATTCCTTCTTCTCTTATCTCCAGATTCTCCTCCTGTCACATAATCTTCAAAATTGATGACCTCAGAGCACGAAGCGAAAAAGAAAAGTATAGATAGGCCCTTCGGAAATAAAAATCAAGGCCATTTTCCTTCCCTGAATTCTATTTATCTTAGCTCATTCCTGATAAAAAATATTCCGGGAGCACATCCAGGTTGTAGATCCAGAACACATCACTAATAATGTCGATGCTGTGTCACTCTGACGAATGAAAAAAGGTATTATTACATATCAGCGACTGATTTTGAACGTCGTTTTGAACAGTGCCTGAGAACTAATAGACGGCCCAAGGAACGTTTCAAGAAATAAGAATATTTTTTTCCTACATTACTGCTTTTACTTGAATGACCACGACTATTATATTTCCGAAAAAACTTATATATTACATTTCTTCTTCTTTCTCACCAAAAATTCTCAATCCCAGCACATTCCATCACGATTCAATGTCTCTCTAATCTTCGAATTTCCTCGGATGGTATCTTCTCTTCTCATTCTCAATCTAATACTATATGTCTCCATCTTCCCTCCCAACTAACGTACCCTTCTCCAAGCTCTCTCAAACTACCAATCCATGATCTCCTTTCGTCAAAGTTGAACTTTCAAAAATGTAGAACGGTAACATGTTCAACTCTTGACTAATCTGATTATTAAATTACGTCCTTTTGGTGATATAATCCGTATTATTTTTATTAATGCTAATCTAACCGAGCAAGTTATGCTTTGGATGGACGCATTGGCGAACTCTGCAACTTCTACGCCTCAAATAACGCGACGAAACGCGACACCCTACACTACTCAATAAGCCCTCCTTTGATTACACATAACTTTCGGCCTCGCCCTACGACGTGCAATTCTTTAAATCGAAGAATTGGTTATTGTAACATGTTGCATGGAGTTTAATAATATTTCGGTTCATGCTAATTATGGCTTACGTGCCCATTCGAGTGTAGTTCCAGAGACTATCGGAAACCTATCCTAAACTGGTGGACTACTGCTAATAATAAAGAAAAATTCTCTCGATTTCCCAGCATTCTCCCTTTCATCACAGTCTTCAACATTCCATCGCAATTCAAAATGCCCTTATTCCACCAAGATTGTCTTCTTTGAATTTATCCCTTACCTGACCCATAACTCTCACTTAATTTTTTTAATGTGCTCAACAAGCATTTTATCCCTTTGTTGACTGGCTAACAGAAGTTTGACCATCCATAATCTTCCTAAGCCTCTTTCACCATTTCACCTTCTCGTATACGTCGATAAAGACGAGCGATAATGGACGGCCTCGTATTACCCCCAACATCGGCCCAACATTGTCCATCCCGACTCTTCATCCAATACCCGCGCCTGTGTGGTCTGAGACATGAATAATTCACCGAATAATTCACCTATTGCAATATATTCTATATTTAGACCCAATCTACGCTCTATGTTGCCTTCTCAAAATCCACCAAACACAGAAATATACGCCAGTTGTTTTATGCATTTCATTTTGTCGGTGATGCCATCACACTTACCTCCCCTTTCTGAACTGAAGCCGATTATCCGCTTAGTAATCACATTCCGATTACTCCACCTCTTTCATGATTATCCTAAGTACCAATTTAGTTGCGTTAGAATTTAAGGTCGTTTGGTCCTCGCAAACGGCTGCTCTTCCGTTTTTCTAAGGCTAAACTAATATGTATTTATCTAATGATGCCATCCGGCCATGTTCCTCCCTCATAAATGCTACGAACGAGCCCATAAAAATTCTTCCTTCCTGAACCCTTAATTAATTTCTCGGAAATATTATCTATTCCCAAAACCTTGCCCTGCCGGCTCCGGTGGCCGCGGGATAACGTTCTCGCCTGCCAACCCATAGGCCGCGGGTTCGATTCACGCCTAGGTGGATTTTCCTCCATATCCTATATATTATACATATATATATATATATATATATATATATATATATATATATATATATATATATATATATATATATATATATATATATAATATATAGGATATGGAGGATAAAATCCATACCCGCGGCCTACGGGTATGGATTTTCCTCCATATCCTATATATTATATATATATATATATATATATATATATATATATATATATATATATATATATATATATATATATATATATATATATATATATATATATATATATATGTATATGGTAGCACGTCCGCCCGGCAAGTGGAAGGTCCGGTGTTCAAATCACGGTTAAGGAAATATTTTTACTTTCGTGATCTGCTCAAAAACCGCCTTCCCCACATGTCCTGTGTTCGCCTTTTATGTGTTTTCCTATCCCCTTTCCTTATACCTATTTCTATGTTTGAATGAATATATATATATATATATATATATATATATATATATATATATATATATAATGTCCCTCCCATGGACTACAACCTAGTAGGGTAAGATAATAGTTGACACAGAAAATATCCAAGAGAGATGGAAGGAATATACAGAAAAACTGTATGGTAGAGAAATTAGGCCAACAAGGTTAGACATAGAAAAGGAACATGACGAAGAGGAAGAAAGCTTAAGTCCAGGCATACTCGACGATGAAATAGAAAGGGCATTAAAGGAGATGAAAGCAAATAAGGCCGTGGTGGTAGACAACATTCCTGTGGAACTGTTGAAATGTTTAGGAAAATGTGGGAAGAAGACTCTAAATTGACTGATTCGGAGTATCTATGAGGAAGGAATCTGGCCGGAAGACTTTGTGAGATCAGTGTTAGTTCCTATTCCAAAAAAGGCAAAGGCTACATCATGTGAGGATCACAAAACAATAAGTTTGATATCCCACGCAGCTAAAGTTATTCTCAGGATCATCAACAAAGGGATAGAGAGTAGGGAAAATGGTTACTTAGGGGATGATCAGTTTGGGTTTAGGAAAGGAAGAAGTACGCGTGATGCCATTGCAGTAATGAGATCACTTATCGAGGGGAATATAGAATACAATCAAGACGTATTTGCCTGTTTCGTAGATGTCGAAAAAGCGTTTGATAGAGTGAATTGGGAAAAATTAATGCGTGTATTGCAGAAAATAGGAATGGATTGGAGGTACAGAAGACTGATCCGCAACCTGTACTTGTCTCAGACTGCTCAGGTGCGAGTGGGGAACAAAGAGTCCGGATGGGCAGTGTTAGGAAGAGGGGTAAGGCAGGGTTGCCGTACGTACGATATATAAAACCATGAACACAGTAATCAACCCGAAGGTCGGTTTAGTAGGTGATGGTAGAGCTCACCCATGTACCAAGCCCGACGGCGTGTGAATATTCACACATCAGGGTAGGGGGGCCAGTTCCTTTCCCTGTGTCGGTTATGGTTTCCCAGGAAGATCTGGTACCCGGGTACGATATATATATATATACATATTCATTCGTACATAGAAATATATATAAGGAAAGGGGATAGGAAAACACATAAAAGACGAACACAGGACAGGTGGGGAAGGCGGATTTGAGCAGATCAGTACTGACCGGAGGGTCCCGGGTTCAATTCCCGAGCAAGGCACTTTGGGCACCTGCAGCTCCACCCAAGCTAAGTTATTTTTCGGGTACCAGATCTTCCTGGGATACCATAACCGGCACAGGGAAAGGAACTGGCCCCCCTACCCTGATGTGTGAATTTCACACGCCGTCTCGGGCTTAGTACTGGGTGAACTCTACCATCACCTACCAAACCGACCTTCGGGTTGATACTGTGTTAAAAAAAAATATATATATATATATATATTTATGGACTTAGATCTATTGCTTTATTAATAAAACCATTTGATTTACTTGCTTACAAATGCTCCCAATTATATCCATGGCAACGTCAACAAATCTAGAATTCCAAAGAAACAAGATGGCGTGTTTCAGGAACGGCATTTTGTATCCGTCCGGAAGCATCCTCAAACCCTACCTCTAGTTGGTCGCATACACTATTGTAATTATTCCTCGGGCGATTGATATCTCTTCATCTATCGTCACTGATTTTCTCATGTTAGTTAAAAATGTTGCCTTCCACCTTTTTTAATATTGATATAATCCCCTGATTAAATAATCCTTCCAGCTTTTCGAGAAAGTCATCAGGTATCATGAAATTTAATGCACTATAATTTTGTTAAATTAATTCATCGTGCACAAAAAAATAATATCTTATAAAGAAGAGAATTTTCTATTTCCTAATACCATGGCATCCATGTGGGAATTTAGTGTGTTTTCCGGTATCTAGATTACACTCATGCGCTGGTACAGTTACCGACATTAATTCGCGGGGGCAGTGGGTCCCTCGTTCATGAGTTTACTTTTGAGAAATTGGCAAGTGGCCCTCCCCGCCTCTGCTGCGCCAGTGCGTTGCATATGCATGACCCACCCCTCCCCCTCCCCCCCCCTCTCCCCTCTGAATGGCCCTCTCCGTTTTCTTCCCTTCGCTCTAATTCCCCCACTTCCTCTTCTCACATTCCCTCTTCCTTATTCCTTCCTCATCTACAGCTAATAATCCCACCCCCTCCTATACTATACATCCTCTTCCGTGCATTATGGATGGCGAATTCGCCTGGCGATGGACCTCCCTGGAAGGTCCGCAACGAAGGTACGTCTCCCTTTGCTATGGACATGTACGTACCAAGTCCTCTCGGCAGTTTAGGCTTTTTAGTTTTCTCGTCGTTTCTTGCTTTATTGTGTCCACATCTTCCCACTGATCACATTTTCGCAGCTTTGGAATAGGAGAAAATCACAGGGGGCGAGATCTGGCGAATAAGGATGATCAAGGATTGTTATTTGCCATAAACTGGCAATAACAACAATCAATGCTGAATGTGCAGGTGCACTGTCATGGTGAAGAATCCATCCATCGTGTACGGTTAAAATAGAAGTGTGCACTGTTGATTTTACTAAATTCAGTTCATCAGGCATCAATCGGAGAGTTTTTCGACGATCGGTACGGACAAGGGACCGCACACGATCAATGTTCTCGTTAACAAAGGTAATTGAAGGTCGTCCCGGCCTTGCATCATCCGTGGCGTCTTGTCGGCCATCTTTAAAATGTTTACCCCACTTGAAAACGGATGTTTTTTTCAGAGAATTATCACCGTATACAGCTGTCAGTAATTTCTTCATAACTTTTGCCGCACTTCACCAAAAAACGTGATGTTGATTCGTTGCTCCGTGATTTCGTCCATTTCCATTTTCGACGAACAGTGAAAACAAGGACAACAGAAACTAACATAACTGGCACCAAACTCACAGCTCGACGACCCGCCAAGCACAGACGGCTCATTGGGTCTAGTTTGGCGCCATGGCCGCCAGATTGCACCAGGTCGCGTATTTATTGCACAGACTATATATATATATATATTTTATGTATGTATATATATTTTTTAAAAATATTTTTCTGTATAAGTTCCCGGAGATCTCTTCAACGCTTACATATGCCTCGGGCATTGCCTCTGCGACTCCGTACGAAATCCGGACACTTGCCGCGGGGTTCCCGGTTGTCGGCTCTGCTATCCGACATCTGGGATTACGATATCAACTATAAGCATACATATACACTGCCTAAGGACGTAACTCGCCTATGAGTCTTTCCTATGTCTGTTACCATAAAGTTTTATTCATTCTCCTCTTAGTGCTAGTTTGTATTCCACCTTAGTCCACCTGTACGGACAATATTCCAAATTCACACATATTCTTTCAAATTGTATGCCATGTAATAGCTTTTCTCCGCCAAGTTTAACCTATTTTCTAAATGAGCCGTTACCTGTCGGCTTCAACCACTATTGTAAACCTCTGTTATAGCATAGCTTACTTTAAATCATAAGTTTCTCGTCTCTCACAAACAACACGCACACGAATGAGATGTTTTTTTGGAATGTCATGGCTTTATCTTGTTTGTTAAATGACCGGTTAGGGTGGGTTTTCGCTCACCGGGACGGTGTATGTGTGCCCGTATGGGCCGACAATGAACGCTTGGAACTAGCCCGGAGGTGAACTACCCCGCTCTCTCAATATCGATCGATGTAATATCCGATTTCCCGGAAATTCGAAAAATGCTGTCTTCAGATTCACTTCCTGAAGGCTCCAGCAAATGATACGACATATATGTCTCTGTCTTTTGCCATTATATGACTGAACAAATATTTGCAAAAATATTTGCAAAATATGCAAAAATATGAGAAAAGACGAAGACCAACATTTTGTTGCATAAGAATATATTTTAGATGTGTATAGGAACATTTGAAGTTAAAATATTGAAGCACTGCAAAATGAATGACAAAGAACTGCTGTTGTGTTACATCGCAATGAGCGCTTATCCTAAAGTTCTTTCGGGGAGAATCAGCAAGAGAACTTGAAGATTTAGAAAAATCGAAGGCGGGTGTATTTTGTCAAATTTGGTCGACTTGGATGTGATTCATGATTTCAATTCGTTACGTCTAGGACTAGTTTTTTTTCTGGACATGATTTACTAGATAGACCATTCATTCAGTGGTAGTGATCAATGCGAAGGTTCACCGTCCGGATTCAAGAGGCTGTTTTCAGGATTTTGGTTAACATTCTACCCTAACTTTCCTAAAAATACGTAAAATAGTCTACACGGCACTAATACGTAGTTCCACTGTTTCCGCTGTCTTCCACTTCTCACCTGTCGAAGTTCAACCTTCGATGGCATGAGGGTGAGGAGTGACTGGGTATGAATGATACCCAGGAGGGGGAGGCATTTCTAAAACTTTTTTCTTGATTTATTAGCTGACGTTCATCAATATCTGTTGTTCACCATAGATGCAAGAAATGTTATCTCACATTTGTCCTTTGCTACTAGATTAATCTTAGATTAGGTGATACTCATCTCAAAGAGTTATTGAAACCGTTATAATATTTTTCCCGAGACGACTCCCATTGCCGAAGAAGATGGGTGCAAGTCAGTACTAATTTTTTCATTAACCGTAGTACTAGTCATAGCAATACTACCTGTTAAAAATAGATTTTGGATATTTCCTACGTACTTTGTCCCTTTTCAGAATCCGTAACGGTCTGCCCTACGTAATTTCTTGTTAGTTGGCTGGCGATTTAATTTATTTAGTTTCCTTCTCTTGTACCTTCCAACTGCCTTGATGTGCTCCAAAATACACTTTTTTCTGATTAACTAATTTAACCATTTTACCCAAACATTTAATTCGTTTTCTTCGGATTTTGTCCAGCAAGTTCCTTTCTTCCCTCTCCATATTTATAATTTCTCTTAATCACTCCGTCCGACGTATTTTCTCTCTTCTTCTCCACTCCTACATCTCAAAAACTTTTTTTTTAAATCCATTTATGAGCCCCACGAAACGTCACGCTCAATTTTAAAACTTTAATAAAATTGTCTTTACTTTTAATTGGCATATTTTAAGTTTCATATTATATGAATCAGCAGCAGGTCTGGATTGAACAACGTTTCGATGTGACAAATAATCAGCAGTCGCTAGGTATCTGCGATGCAGCTCCAGTTCATCTGAAAATTCAACCTTACCACTCCTTCCACGATGCCCGTTAATATTCTTACCGATATTTGGTGGCTGAGATACGCCTTCAATTACTCAGAACACTCTTTCATATCCCGGTGGCTAAATTAATTCATACAGAGATAACACAACGTCAAGAAAACCTCCAGAAGAACTTGAAGCCGCGAGGTAGTAGACGTGTAAATTGCCTTCCAGGCTTCATTTATTTGTTGAATACTTTTTCCAGCCGATTTTAAATACTCTACCGGATTAAAAGAATGATTTATCAATTCATCAAGGCAAGGATCCAATAAAAATGAAGTTCCTTACGTTTTGAAATTCATTCCCAGGAAGCAAGGTTATTCGCAGACGGCGTTACCGTCAAATCGTTGGGTTTTAAAGACTCTTGAGAGAAATCTCAATCGTAATTTCAAAACTCACGTTGAGCGGGTAAAATTACTCAGATTATTCATGACGTGGCCACGAACTAGAATTTCAAATTAGACAAATCATTCGGGATTAAGACATCTGTCTTGGCACGATTTGCTCTTGCGAATTGATAATCATAACCGTTTACGCCGAAAAAAGGGCGCTTTAAAATGATGGTATTATCTAACATATATGGTACCTACCATGTAGTATAGATGTACCATAGATGGTACCATAGATGTATCTATGGTACCTACTAAAAGTATGGTACCTACCATCATTTCAAAGGTCGTATATTTGTGGGTAAAATGGTAGCAATCAGAACTCTGCAATCCTCACCATTGCCCTTTTGTTTGGTGATCAGGGAGGTAAGGAGCGAAAAGAAAAGAAAAAGAAATGCCCACACGTGCTCCTCTAGCCATGAAATCGATCGAAGATAGCGCTCAACGGTTACTCCGACTGCTTGTTCCAAAGAGCACTTTTCCCCCAAAACCAACCAGATATGTGAGACGGTATGACTAACGGCAATTCCGCAAGAGATTATGAAAGCACGTACGCTATCTTCGCAAACGAGCTAATCAAACCGCAAGATATGGCGACGCTTAGCGATGGCCATTTCCATACAATGACTACGTGAAAGTGGGCCTCTGGAGAAAACGTGGCCCGTAGTGAGTTTAGCGATTCAACCCCCAAGGTCAAGAATTGGATCGATTAAATAAAACTAGGTGCAATGGAGAGTGCTGTCTTAACTGCTGAGATGCTATCCTAACGGCAGCTGAACTCTCTTTTGTGACACATTACGGTATAGTACAATATTTTTATTAGTCCGAGGCAAACTAACTTGGAGAAGAGCTATTTCCTCAAGACAAATTTTTTCATTATTTTCATTAGTAACGAAACCAAAAGAAAAAATAGGTGTTTGGCATTGACTAAAATAAAATAAACTATGCATCTTGTATTCTATTTTGCTCGCATTATTTTTACGTGGGAGACAATTTTTTTAATTTGGTAGTTGTGTTCATCCAATACCTATCTTAACCGGTAGATTACCTACACAAATACAAAGAAGTATGACGATATGTATAGAATAATTCAAATAATGTATATTCCATTTTGAGCCTCAGTCTAAAGATAAGATATACATATACATGTATTAACCCTACACTAACCTTTTATTATTTATGACTTACTTAAATTATTTAATTAAATTTAATTAATTAAAAAAAACTTAAATTATTTATATTTATTAACCTAGATTAACCCTACTACTTGACCGGGAATCGAGCCCGGGTCCTCTGGTCTGTAGTCCAACGCTCTACCTCCTTGAATACCGCGGCCCATATATATGTAAAAATTATTATTAGGTAATCTACCGGTTAGGGTAGGTTTTTTTGGATGAACACAACTATCAAATAAATATTTTGCAACTCCAAACAAAACCCAATCCAGCAACCTAAACTACATCAGGTCCCTCTTCACCTCTGTGTACTTCTTACCTCCCTTCATCCCATCCAACATCCCTATCCTGTTCCTGCCCTTTCCTCGTTTGCCTAACATCCTCCCCTCTATTACCTTCTTCAACATTTCGCTACCGTTCAATACACCTTTCATCCATTTTTCCTGCCTCCATAGGATTTCTCTCAACAAACCCCTCTCCTCAACCACCATTTCTAGTACTTCCTCATTTGTTTTCCTTTCCATCCATTTCATCTTCTCCATTCTTCTCCACACCCACATTTGAAAAGCCTCCAATCTATGTCTATCCTCCTGCTTCAGCGGCCACGTTTCCGCGCCGTACGTCCATATCAGAGTTTTTACGAGTCTTGTCTTAACATCCCTACTCAACATCCCCGTCATCAGCTCCCTCCTCCTTGAGAAAGCCTCCTTGCCTAGCGCAATTATTCGCCTTACGTCCCTACTACTTTGACCGTGTTGGTCCAAAACACTTCCGAGATATGTAAACTGTTCTACCTGCACTATGTTTTCCCCTCCTATTTTAATATTTAGCTTAGCCTTTTTTTTCTGGAAAATCTCATTACCTTTGTTTTACTAATATTGATTCTCATCCCATATCTATCGCACTGAACCTCCAATTCACTCAGCAATGCTGGCAACCCCTTGGCTGACTGAGCAACTAATGCTTGGTCATCAGCAAACCTAACCGATTTTACGAATTCCCCTCCGACTTTCATTCCTACCTCCAGTTCTTCCCATGCCTCTTTTATCATTTCCTCCACATATACGTTGAACAGCACCACGAATTCCCAAGAAAATAAGAATTTCTACATATATACACATTTGTACCCGTTGTCCAAGTCCCGGTCAAGGAAATATTTTTACACTCGTAATCTGCTCGATTCCATCTCCCCCACCTCTGCTGTGTTCGTCCATCTCTTATGTGTTCCTGTCCCTTTTCATTATGCCTATTTCCGTGTGAATGAATATTTGTTCGCCCTATGGCGGGATTCCGTGTTTGTAAACTCGATAGTTCTGCAATATATGGTAATTGGAAGATGCGCTTCAATTCTGTGGCATTTACATCCTCCCCGTAGTGAATCCCAATCGACTTTAAATGGATATAAAGATTTGCAATTTAGAAATTTCGGTAATTATACTCTTATCTTCCAGTTTAATTGTATACTTTTCTAATCCTAATAACCCCATAAAATATTAATTTGTTTTTCAGTCAGCCACAATTATTTTACAAGTGTATCTATATAAAATTTTTGCGAATGCTTCCGAGGTGTTTCACGATGAATATCTGGGTGGCTATCGGTTTTCCACCTCCTTGATTGTCTCCAGACGATGATTAACGATGGCCCCCACCCGCTTGCCGCTTATTCCTCGTCACAGGTAGGTAAACAAGACCTCGGCCTTCTTCCACTCATCCCCCTCTCCTCAATTACGTACTACATAATATTGAGCAAGGCACCCACTGCCTTTAGCCTGAAGAATTTTACGCCTCCCGCGCTTTCCAGGTGTTCCTTTTGCGTTCATTCCACAAGGCTATTCACGCTTTGATAGTCGAGGGTTTCCCCTCACACACAACATGTTATCTGTTTTATTCTGTGTTCTATTGTGCCGTCCAAAAGTTATATTGCTCTCGTGAGTACTTCCGCATCATCGATATATATATATATATATGTATATGTATATATCGCAAATGTAAAAATATTTCCCTTTCCGGGATATATATGTATGTATATATATATATATATATATATATATATATAGGTAAACAAGACCTCGGCCTTCTTCCACTCATATATATATATATATATATATATATATATATACATACATACATATATATCCCGGAAAGGGAAATATTTTTACATTTGCGATCTGCTCAAATTCGCCTTCCCTACCTTTCCTGTGTTGGTGTTTTATGTGTTTTCCTATCCCCACTCCTTATATGTCTATTTATATGTGTGAAATAATATTTGTTCACCGTATGGCGGGATTTCGTGTTTGAATGTATATATACACATATAAAACTTAGACAACAACACACAGGACGAGAACACATAAAAAGAACACTCACAATAATATCTTGATAATTTCGACGGACTCGAACTCCGTCTTCTTCCGAAGAAGACGGAGTTCGAGTACGTCGTGTGAGTGTTCTTTTTATGTGTTCTCGTGCTGTGTGTTGCTAAGTTTTTTATTCAACACTTCCGTGTTACTTCGAAGAAATCATCTATATATACATATATTTATATGAAGTACTCCAACCTTAATTTATGAGCCATTAAATCAAAAGCAACTCAGATAATGGATACTAGGAAGAAAAACAACTATTTAAAATGTCATTAAAACTGTTGGCGTGTTGCAGGACGAGCGACCCGTGAGGGAGGGCAGGGGATTTGGGCTTTCCTGAGGCTGGGATCCCCTCGTACTATTGCGTGTTTGGACCGTTAACACTCCCCCGCGCGAGGATTCCATCCCTCGGTCGGATCTTATCTATTTGCGTGGAAGCATTTCGAGTCTTCTTCCTCTTGTTGTTGATTGCGGGACTAATCCAGTTGCGGGGAATGAATTCGACCACGAACCCTTAATGCCCGATCAAAGATTATAACGGATCCTCACACGGGGGGGGAGGGGGGGGGCGAAGATCCTCATTTGAGAATAAACGAACCGTCTCAACGTTTCCCAATTACTGAATTATATTCTGAGGACATTTCCGAGGCCCGTCGCTCATTTAATCGCGCGGCTCCCTTTCCTGAAAAGAACGACCTCCGTCGCGAAACTCGAATTGATGCGGTCGCACCATTTCATTTGTTTTCCATAAAGCACAGAGGCCGATGTTTATCTCCATCACGCTATGTAAATACTGCGAAGAGGAGAAAAAGGAGCCATTTAACTCACCGTTGGGTTTTTTCGGCTGTCTTGGTTGTGGTTGTTCTTCCCTAGCGTGCCACAGCGATTCAGTTGGATGAAGAATTCGTAATAGTCTCGACCAGTCCCGTTGATGTACACACAATCCGGATCGTACGAGTAACCTGCAATTGGCGGAATACGTTAAAAATTCTCTCTCTTCTTGAAGATTTGAAATATTTGACTCTGAATCAATTCTAGGATCAATGAAAAGAGAAGGATTTTTGGAAGCCCACAAAAACCAAAGTTAAGCACCGCTCTGTGCTCTTCTGATATTGATCACTTGACACCGAAAAGGTAAAAAAAATATTGACCTCTCAGTAAAGATGCATTTCAGGGCTGATTTAGATATGTGATAATCGGATAGATAATCAACAATAATTACGGTTATTTGATTTAAAATATTATATAATATGCTTACCTGATGAATAAAGTAGTCCCGTGAACGATCCATTGAAGCCTATTCGTATTTTCATGTAGTCATCTTGGCATTCGGCTTCAATATCTGGAAAAAATGAACGAAATATGTAAATGGGAATCGAGGGGACTTTCAGTTCTGCATGACATCGGAATTGTGAATAGCTGCGGCCGAGGAACTTCGCAGCCCCGAACTTCAGAATACACATTGCGTCGAATCGACATTAACATATTTACAGTCTCGATTTGGGATTAACCGTGTGAATGATGAACCTTAATAACGAAAATGAAAACTGAAAAGAGTATGACAAAAGGGAGAGAACACACTTGCGAAAGAAATCGGTGCGAGAGTGTTTTAAAAAAAGATATAAAGAATGAATTTGGGGCCTCGTAACTCAGGGGACCAAGCACCAAAGTGAAGTATGAATTAAGGTCACGGAGCTAACCGAGGTGAGGAATATCCCACAATTTTTGGATGAAATAAAGTAATTAACCGTGAGAGGCAAAATTCACCATTAGATGAGTCGACACGGAAATGACGTGTCGGCATTCTCTTTTCATGTCCAAAGCTAAATGAACTCAACTCGGAAGAGGAGAATTAGTCAGGAAAAGTTAACACTGGAAGAACGAATGAGTTGATCATGAGGAGGATCTTAAGTAAGTCGTAAATTCGATATGGATAGGCGTCGTTTTCGTATGGATCCAACACTTGTGGTTGAGACAAGAGCGCAGTTGGGAAGCATTTTTGAGAGATGTGGGTGTGGGGAAAGACGCGAAACAGGAGAGGAAATAAATCAAACCAAATAGTTCTTTCGGAAAAGAGGACATTTTTGGAAGAAATTCGAATAAGTCGGCAAAAGGGGAAACGGACTTTAAATGCACGACGATGAAATGTAGATGACTGGTAGAGGGGAGAATGTTGGGCAAGATGGGTGAAGAGGGGGAAGAGCATTTGGTATTCTGGAAAGGAGGGGGCAGGAATTGTGCAATTTGACTATGGTAGATCGTATTTGTACGCTGTTAGAGCCTTTGCTTTGGTTTTTGGTGTAATTGGGAGAATAGGGAGGGCCAAGCAGAAACATACCTCGACAGGTAAACTCTTAGGATTAAATTATTGAATTGTAAACACCAACGGCATAAATGGAGATATTTAACTATTACGTCTTAACTAATGATTCTAATAACAATGATTATCTTTCCCTCTCTTTATTTTCCCTCAATTCATTGCCTAATTATGATCATCAGTGACAGAAACAGAGTAAAGCACTCGCAATATACCACTTTATAGACTCTTTAATGCCGAGTAGTTATGGTGTGCTACACCATTTACAAGTCCTTGAAATGAACTTGAAAATGGTGTGGTACACCGAAACCAGTTTCCATTAAATAATCTATAAAGTGGAAAATTGCGAGTGCATTTCTCTCTTTCTGTCATTATGGAACGATTCCAGCACATCACATCCGAATCTCTATTGTATAGTCTCTCTTGAATCTATAGAATCTCTATTGTAGGTCAGAGTACGGAATTCCATGCATTAGTCAACATTCAAGCTACGTTTTAAGTAATGATTGTCACATGTTACGTTTATATTCGGTTGTTTAGGTATATTATGTTTTCCATGTCAATGTATTTTGCATTGTAGGGGGTACGAACATGGCCCTCGTGATACAAATTTACATTCTTAATTAATTCGGCGATTAAATAACAATACGAGAACTGTTTTTTAATTACACTCAAAGGGTATGATTTATTTATTTATTCGTCTTGGTCCGAAAACATCGGACAACAATGACAACACAACAGTAACAACAATACAAACACCCAAGCCCTTGGATTGGCAGACGAGGACGTTACCCCGCCGCCACCGGGGCCGGCCGGCATGATGAGGTATTTATACTGTTACCAGGCAGTTATGTCTACACGTCTACGTTGTATGCATTTGGTCTAATATAAAAAAAATGACTCTTGTCATCTCTGTATTAACAAAGCTAAGAATATTGCCATGAGCGAAATCACTTTTGAAGGAGAAAGTAATCGTTAGTTTACACCCTTTTCTCACGAGCAACTTGTACGTTGGAATCAAATTCCTCGGTCAGTTCAAGACGTAAAATTTCTTAGTGGCAATTTTTATTACCCTTTGGAACTCAGTCAATTCCCAAGGATACCGCACAATTGGTTTCCGGGAAGAAGGTCCAGGAGGAAATACGAGATTATTTGTTTGCCTGAATTCTACCCCATTAGGAAATATACGGGGCAGTTAACATCATCGTCGACCCTAGGCCACTACGATCACGGCCATTCCTGGATACCTTTCAAGAGGTAAACTGCAGAGAGATGTTTACCTGATAATGACTGGTGTTTATTGCTTGACTGCGGAATGTTTAGCAGGACTCAAATTTCGGCCATCTTTGTCTCTTACAGGGAGAAAGTTTGCTAACGAAGATGTTAAGAGAGCTAGTTGTTATACAAGAGAGAGTTGCTCTTTTACGAAGGCTGTCCATAAAGGAACTTTCGTTACACTACGCATAAAAAATACGTAGGAATGTATACGGAAAATTGATTATTTTCATCTTAAAACTACGTAATCTATTCAATAAATACGCGAACTGGTGCGATCTGGCGGACATGGCTATAGCCCTGCCCACTAGCGGAGCTAGTTGCCTGAGAGCCAATGAGCCGTCTGTGCTTAGACGGATCGTCGAGCTGTGCGTATGGTGCCAGTTATGTTAGTTTCTGTCGTCCTTGTTTTTTTACTGTTTGTCGAAAATGGAAATGGACGAAATCACGGAGCAACGAATCAACAAAAACCTTTATTGATGTGCGGTAAAAGTTATCAAGAACTATCATAAGAAGTGTCCGTTTATATTCGGTTTGGTTGAGCGTATCGATAAGACCGCTGTTATAGCAAGTGCGTAAAATAGTACAAAGAAATATTGCTTAAAAGTTATTCCTTTGATGGCTCCTATTGAGAAAGGCAGCTCGAGTCGACTGAAACAGCTTCACTTGGTTGATATGATCTTATTCAGAGGTTCTTTTCGTTTTACTTTGAACACTAAATTTGAAATTTGAAAACTAAAATTACGCAGCTTACTCCGTGAATGTGACGGAACGTGACATTGCCTTCAAGGCGATCAACACCTGGAATATGAGAGCTTACTGATTCCTTCGAGCGTGATTTATCGGTAAAAAATAAATCGCTGCTAATCAAGAGATACTGCCGCATGAAAAATGTTCCGTTTGATCTCTTTGCAGTACTTTCACTTACTCATCCCTAATGGCTATCTTTTTTTTATCTCTGATGACAAATCGAGACCAGACTCATGGTAACATGCAACGCTTAGGTCAGAAAGTGTCGCTCTTTCTTTCACTATTTTGTTTACTTTTCACTAATAGTTCACAATAGCTGCATGCCTCTGGAGTACGCCTCAAATATCTCATATCACACGTACGTTAGTGAAACGACCGACGTCCGGTGGCTCCTCCTTCCGAAGGATGTGCAAAATTAAACCAGTGTGCATGAATTGGAAGGGGTGTCTGCAGAACCCCAAGAATATCGTTAAAAATGCACAATAAATGGTTGTGAAAGACGGAATCAGGACACATAGAGGGGCAATAGTAGTATACATAATTTGGATATGTAGCTGCCTTAGCTTTCAGTGTAACGAGCTAAGAGCTTGATATCCGTAGCAGCTGCGAACGTCGGAAATAAGAACAATGGCACATTGTTTTTCAATGTCTTATCTCGCGGTCATTCTTCCAAATTATGATATTGCAACGCAACTTCCTCCCGGCAACTTGTACCTTAACGCATTTATGCTGACGGTGAAAATGCTACATCAACTTGAAAAAGTAATAATAACCTTTACTTTTAGCAATTGAATCTTCCGATGTACATATTTCAATAAAGAAAAATGTATTGATCATACCCTGTCCTCGGAAATGGGGTGGGAGTTTACAAAATAACTGATGTAACCTTGGTCGGATTGTTTTGAAGAATGGAATCCTGTTCCCATAGACTTGATTGGAAGGCGGGCACCTGGAGGGCTGAAATGGCACGGCCGTTGAGAGGAAGCCGTTGGAGGAAATCCACTCGCTCGAAGGCCTTTTTAATCACGTCTCTAAGGTCGAATTTTATTCGGAAATACAAATTCTCGCAGCCTTTTTGTGGCTCGCTACTTTTTTTCCTAACCCGTCATTGACAATACACTTCTTACTAGAACACACCTAAACATATTATTCATGTACAACTTTCTAATTTTGATTCATATTCCACACCAAAATATAGTTAGTTTTAATTTCACAAGAGGACGATTAGAAATAAGCATTTCATGTATAGCTGGCGCAATACCAGTGACACACCGCGACTTTGAACATTCACGTATTCCACTCATCCTATTGCCGTGGGGACGATTTTTGAAATTGTAGCTCAACCAAAAGCCAGTAATTCTTTCCGAATGTTTTTGCAGAGGCAATGTCCTTCTGGAAGACAGAAATGGATCCGTGGAACGTTAATTGACACATCAAATAAGCAGAAGCTATTAACCCTTATCACGTTCGTTTCGACGACATTTTCGAGTCACTATAAATTCCACAAGTTATGGTCAAACGGCAAAATGTGCTGAAAAACGTTGGCGATTAAAGGGTCAAACTTCCAGATAGAAACTTCAGATGGCGCCTAAAGCACTTACGTACGTCTATGGAAGAGTATGCTTGTTTAGGGTATTTTTTTAAATTTACCTGTTATAAAATAGTGTGCGCAATTAAGTTCTGTAATGCTTGGAAAATGTCATTGGCCCATCCCCATATACCTACGCTACTATCAACGAACATTTCTTGTTCCACCCTTCTATTTATAAATGCGTCGGCAAAATTTACGCGTTTGAGCAGATAAAGAGCCGCCTTAAGGTACCTACATCGCCGGCATTCCATCCGCTAAGCATATTTTCTTCCTGACGTAATGGACTGATGCGAATCATGAAAAGAGGGACGAGGTTTCGCCTCACAAGTCCTGATTCTATAAGAAATCGCCTCCAGCTCACTTAGGTGATCAAGAGCTATCAGAATTCTGAAATCTTTAGTAGAAAGAATGTGTAAACTCCGTCTGTAGTGTGAAAGGGAGTTAGAGAATAGGAGGTCTAATTCAGAAGTCTTTTCAGGCTCCGATGCTGGAACATGCACGTCAACTTTAATTCACCTTAGGCGTGTCATTTCTTCCGTTCAGCGTTAAAACACGTGGATGAGTCATGTGAAAGTCTGTCAACTTCGCTATATTTTCAAAACTTAACATTTAACGAAGATAAAATAAGGGAGATAAATTCCAATACAGATAGATTCAAATACCCATTATTTCCCAGAACAGTCAGGAATCATAATAGTAAGAAACCGAAGTCCCTTTAGAAATATTAAAAACGTGATGCACTGAAATGACTTAATTTCTTAAGTTAATATTAAAAACATTTAATTTACGAGTCGGGACAAAATTAAACATTGCAAAGATATCAGCTATATTTGTACATGCATGTGTATGTTTGTTGGTAGTTTGTGTGTGTGCATGTGTTTGGGGTTTAGGGGTTCTTGCATGAATGTACTATACCATGTTTTGTTTGTGGACTATATACATTTATGGCTGTTGCATGCGTTTTTTCCTTAATTACGGGTGGTGCCCTAATACCCCCCACCACACGCCCTTGCGACGCCTTGCGGTGTATTAAGTAGATGAGTATCAGTATAGTATTAGCCACGGTTTAATGGGTGGCCTACAGCTGGCAGCATGATACCAGAACGTAACAATACGACGCAACAATGGTGTAAACATGGCCGCTCCACTTTCAACATGCTCCAGAGAGAAACGGCGACCTCTCATTCGTTTATTTAGTGATAATGGAGGTGAAGCATATCTAAATTCATCGACAAATGAAATTTCAGAACGGTGATTCACCTATTTCACTTTAGCGATGACGCGTAGACTAGAAGTTCTTGAACTGTTACCGTTTTCTGCTATTACCGTATCAGGCTCCCCTACATCAGGTCAGACACAGTAGAGTGTGGTGGATGCCCACAGATTACTTATGGTATTTCTAGAGGTATCCGTGGACTTTCGAAGAGCAGAAATACTTCTATTGTGCGCCAAAAGGAATACACATGAAAACTGTATTGGTGAGATCCTAAAGTAGTCAAGGAATTAAAAGATAAAAATATGCCTTAATAAAAAACCTTAAAAGTTTTAAGGTTTTTATTTGACACACTCTCGTAGTACGAAACAAAATAAAAATTATTTTTCTAATAGCGGCGGAAAGTGCACGTTTTCCACTTTCAATTTAGAGGATGAATTAAGGTGTATCTATTAAAACAAAATATGATCTCACTTCTTTGAAAAGCTATTGTGTTTTTAGCTCGCTTTTCCTCCCTCATCTTGAGTGAAGGGGCGTTTCTATAAATTTTTCTGCATTAATTTCGCCACCACGTGACAAGCGACTGAAGAGAGATTCAAAAGAGCGGATGTGCTTCCACAGCAGATTTATTTCGCGTCTTTAGCAGCAATCATTCATAATCCTCTTCACATTCTAAAATTATTGACCTCGGTGCACAAAATAAATAGAAAAATGTTCGTTTCGATGTGGATTTTCCGGCGTTTTTTCTTCAACTGAAATGTGTAATATTCGCCGTCGCGACAGAAGCCCTAAGAGCGCCTACGTCTCATTCTGTTTGGAAGACCGTCGGTGAGGAAAACTCAAGGGATCAAAGTAACCCAGAACTGTGTAGTAAAACCACCGTCTCCTCTGCTAATTCTTTCTCTCTCATATCTCTGACAATATCGTTGATTCTCCTTCTAATTTACTCTGTTCGGTCTCGATGCTTTTCAGGGATACTTTTTCAGAGTAAATCTGTAAGAATTTCCAAATTGATACGTAAAATATGAAGTAGGCAAAGAAGTAAGTTTTACATCAGATTTCCGCCGACATGAGTGCTCTCATTTTGAACAAAATGATGGACACGTTAAAAAGCCACCGTTAAACTCCACGCATTTCGATAGAATTGAATTATTCACTTTCTAGGGATCCGGCAATTTTGTGGGTATTTAGTGACGTGAAACAAATTTTATATAATGAAACTCAAAAATTTTCTTGTTAACCTATTACCTTGCACCAATTGACGAAAACGTCGAGTTTTTAATTAATATGAACCTTCAATGAACAACGCTCAATCTCCTAAAGAGTAAATAGTACCACGTCTACTGGCACAAATAATTATTTACTATAATTATGAATGGACTGAATTCGATACACGAGCAATCGTCTCGTCTCTGCTGCAACAGCCAATGCGTCAGTTTAAGAGGTCGATATTTCACATTTGTTTTTCCTGCAGTGCTCATTCACCTTAGGAATGGAATCCTAAGATGTACTCCTATGGTCGCGGATGAAACTATATTTTATTAAAAAATAAGTTTGATTGACAAACAAAGTGTTTTACATCCTGTGTTTTCCTTATTTATAGTGTACTAAGAATACTTTCTAAGTGCGGAAGAGGAAAGAAAAGTATTAAACTTTCTGCATAGCATAAAAGAGTGCGTGAGGATACATTAATCATGAAATAGAGTGAAGGCAAAAACCATTTGTATTTTGTGGAAATTTGGAACAATAGTAACTGTTATAGAATTCCAGAGAAACAAGATGGCGCGTTTCAGGAACGGCATTTTCTATAGACGCATCCATCTTTAGAACACTACCGTCTTGTTCATTAGTTGGCAGGGGCTACCAAAACCTACCTCTAATCCTTCAGCAACCAATGATAACAAATATGTTTCCTTGGCCTTGTGTTATGCAACTCTAAGTGCCGCCGTACAATTTTTCGCGATGCCTGCGGATAAAGCGAGAAATGGAAGGACTTTTTTTAAATGGCAACTCATGAACGCCGTCCCGGGTTGTTTAATGAGATGGCGAAGCGCGATAAACCTAGTTCTGATACTAATTATATCGAGGTTACATTATTTGCGTAATTTCCGCTTTGGCCATTCGCCAAGGGTCCTCCCAAGGATATTTTTCCATTGCATTCCGTGTCCCGCATTTCATGGTCGCCTTTTTATTTTCGTTCGCTGCTTTCCGGAGAGAAATCAGTCCAGCTCACAGTGAAATGATTCAAGCACCTCTTTGTGTGTGGGTGTGTGCCAACTTGTATATTGCACGAGCCGCCTTTTTCCCCCGATCCAGCGCCTTGCGATTTTTATTTTTTTCCTCAACTCAAGAGGCAGCATTTAGCAGAGAAGATAATCTAGCAGAGAAGAGCATTTAGATCGCGCCCGATGTCGACTGAGTAACCATTCGTTAATTAATGTCAAGGCTCAGACTTAACAAATTCAGTGTTCACCATTTATCTGCAGCATGGAAATTTAATCCTCCGTCTCAATATTTAACAATCCTGTCATTCATCCGTGCGAAGAGGTGTGTGTTGGTGACATTAAATGTAGCTTTATTTGTGCCAATTTATTTAAGACGCCAAAATGCGAATACAACTTGAGGGCGGACGGAGGGAGAAGCAGGAGATACCGAAAGATGAAATGAGCAAATAAGATTTTCATATTTTTGCATAAATGTGAATTATTTTTCACAATATTCAATTCTATAGGAGGTTTTTGCTAATGTATTTTGTTAGATGACTTTTTAAATGTCTCAGAATGAACACTTATAACAAATTGAGTGGCTTCAGGCATGATGTGGTGGAAGTCGAACATAATGAATAATAGATGGTAGCACTTTTCCACTGGATACGGTTGATAGTATGACCGGGTTTCGATGTAACACATCATCATCATTACCATATGATGGTGTAATGCATCAAAACCCGGTCGTAAAATAAATTCTATCCAGTGGATTAGTGCTACCATCTATTATTCATTATGAACACTTTAAAATTGAATTCACGACATAAAGGTACACACAGGCCCTTGTTTGGAATAGGTAGAGGCATTGGTGGAGAGTTTCAGAAGAAAATTTAAATTAGCTTTTGCAACGTTTTCCATTGACATCTGTTCACGGTGCTCTGAAGAACACATCCGTCGTCAACTGGATCAAGCGTATTAAAGATGGCCAACAAGATGGATGATGCAAGTCCGGAACGACCTTCAACCGCCTGTGTTGACGACAACATTGATCGTGTGCGGTCCTCCTTATTCGCCAGATCTCGCTCCCTGCTGCTTTATCCTGTTCCCAAAATGCAAAAGTGTGATGAGGGGACATGTACACACTGGGAAGACATGTGGAAAACACAATAAAGCGAGAAACGACGAGAAAACTAAAAAAAGTCTAACTGCCAAGAGGACTTCCAAGGGCACTTTAAACAGTTGAAAAGAAGATGGAATGAGCGTGCATAGCAACGAATGGAGAGTACTCTGATGAAGGGGACAAAATCTATGTAGGCTAAATAATGTAAAAATAAAGTTTTCAATGGCCTGAGGTCGCTTATTCATTGGACAGACTTCGTATTCTTCTCATTAATTTCTGGTTCTTACGTCTTCCCATATCTACAACCATAGAAATTTATTGCGAGTTGTAACACTCACACGATACCAAGATGAAATGTAAAAGCAAGGCTGTATTGTCATGTGCCTTGCTTCTTATAGTATTTAAGAAGTAGTATCTCCATAGATACTTTGTTCTCTGCTCTACGCGGTTAGTACCGTCAACCACTACTTCATCAACGTTACGTTAATCTACAGTTTATGTTAATTTAGTGTTAATTACGCCAAGTTAAACTTGTAAAATAAAGGAGCGGAATAAATTACGTTTAAAATTCATCACTGTTAGATAGTAGAGAGTTGTAGCTTCAATTATCCCGAGCATTATTTTTTTTGTTAAATGGACTTGTATATATTTAATATTTATGTTTTGGGAGTCTCGAAATAATATTTTTATTGTAGAGATTACTATTTTTATTTTAATGCCAATTCATCTAAGTGTAGAAACTTCTGATCAATTAGTGGTTCGGCTGCCCATCACAATCTACGTTTCGGCGTGGAATATGTTTGACACCTGCGCTGAGTTCCCGGCTGTGATGGATCTGGTTTTTAAAGCTCTACTAAAGGAATGCTACACGTGTGCGTGCATGTTAAGCTGTTTCCCTTATCTACTGGAGAAGGTAGTTATTTTTTAAATTTTGTATCATCATCAATGTTTCAATCCTAGGATTGGTTTATTGCAGCCCTCCATTCGCCTCTATTTAATGTCGATTCCCTCAATCCCTGATACCTTTTCTGTTTTACGTCTTTCTTAATTTGTCCTCTGTACATGTCTCTTGGTCTTCCTCGTGTGATCTTTCCTTCTATTATATTCCTAATCAATCCATGGTGTCTCAATGTGTGTCCAATCCATCTATTTCTTCTTTGCCGTAGACCTCTCCATATGGTTCTATCCTCTTCTGCTCTTCTACGATATACTTCCTCGTTCCTCACTTTGTCTGTCCATTTAATCTTCTGCATTCTCTTCCAGCACCATGTTTCAGAGGCTTCTATTCTTCCCTGGCCCACTTTTCCAATGTTCCAAGTCCCGGAACCATAGGTCGCCATGCTCCACACGAAATTCTTGACGAATTGTTTCCTTGTTTCCAGCCGTAGGTTCTTTCAACATATTAATTGCCTCTTCTTCATGAATGCGTTCTTAGCTTGGGCTATTCTTCGATTGATGTCGGTCGAACTTCTTCCAACCCATGTTATGCTGCTGCCCAGGTAGATGAGAATAAAATGTTGTGTATGAAATAATATTATATGACTTTATACCGTATAATGCGAAATCAAACGAAATAGATCAATGTATGTGTGTGTATATATATATATATATATATATATATATATATATATATATATATATATATATATATATATATATATATATATAAACACTAACACAAAAAACACCACACATATAGAAACATAAAAGAAGGACACTTACATTGGATATTTACGTTTCGACGGCACGGCCGTCGTCATCAGATTCTGATGACGACGGCCGTGGCGTCGAAACGTAAATATCCAATGTAAGTGTCCTTCTTTTATGTTTCTATGTGTGTGGTGTTTTTTGTGTTAGTGTTTGTGTGTTTGTGCGTCGCCGGAGAGCGTCTTTTCCAAGTGTATATATATATATATATGGGTCGCGGTGGTCCAGTGGGTAGAGCGTTGGACTACTGACCGGAGGGTCCCGGGTTCGATTCCCGGGCATGGCACTCTGGGCACCTGCAGCTCCACCCAAGCTAGTTGATTTTCCGGGTACCAGGTCTTCCTGGGAAACCATAACCGGCACAGGGAAAGGAACTGGCCCCCCTACCCTGATGTGTGAATATTCACACGCCGTCGGGCTTGGTACATGGGTGAGCTCTACCATCACCTACTAAACCGACCTTCGGGTTGATTACTGTGTTTATGGTTTATATATATATATATATATATATATATATATATATATATATATATATATATATATATATATATATATATATATATATATATATATTGAAATAGAAATAAGGAAAATGGTAAATGAACACATATAAAGGACGAACACAAGATAGGTGGGGATGGCGGATGTGAGCAGATCACGAATGTAAAAATATCTTCCTCGACCGGGACTTGAACACCGGATCTCTCCACTTGCCGGGCGGATGCTCTAACCACCTGTGCATTTGGCCAATGTGGCTCGTCTCTTCTTCTGGCTATGCGTGCCATGAAACGCACCGTTCCTATCCTTTATGATGTTGTATGCTTGCTAACGTACTGTCCATTCTCCTCTTGTGTTTGTCTATTTCTCCTTTGGTGGGTGTAACAGCTCCCTAACGCCATCTTCTGTTTAATGATTCGGAGCACTTTGGCGCTTCATAAGATCGCAGATTTCAGTGTGAAAGTACGCTCCCTCGATAGCTCAGGTGGTTAGAGCATCCGCCAGGCAAGTGGAGAGTCCCGGTCGAGGAAGATATTTTTACATGTGTTCCTTTACCATTTTCCTTATTTCTATTTCAATGTGAATGAATATTTATTCGCCATATGGCGGTATTTCGTGTTTGAATGTGTGTATATATATATATACATATATATATATATATATATACATTCAAACATATATATATATATATATATATATATATATATATATATATATATATATATATATATATATATATATATAGAGTCCTAACTTATCTTCCGAAGAAGACGGAGTTCGAGTCCATCGAAATTATCAAGATATAACATGTGAGTGTTCCTTTTATGTGTTCTCATGTGTGTTGCTGTCTAAGTTTTTTATTCGACACTTCCGTGTTACTCCGAAGAAATCATCTATATATATAAAAAGACGCAATAAAGAATTTCAGTCCCAAACACATAATATTTGCAAAGCACCAACTCGTCAAACATGAGATATTTTAGGTACTCCCAAACGAAACTTGAAATGTTTGATTAAACAGTAACGAAAGTTCAAATTATTATAAAAGAATGGAAAATGTAGACATTTGAAATGCCCTATGCTCAAAATATTCCCTCAGACGAATGAATTAAAACTTCTTTTATTACCACTCACTGCTCTATTTCAGTATCTGCATTTCAATAATTATCTTCAAATTTCATCGCTTGAAACGTGTCTAAGCGATTTTAACTCGGAGACTGTTTTAGCCGTTACTTTGTGGAATTTTTCCATCGTAAGGAAAGAAAGAAAACACGGCAATTCCACATTTACACTTTTATTAGACGACCATGGTTTCACCACTGCGAAACCATGATGATGGTGAAACCATGGTCGTCTAATAAAAGTGTAAATGTGGAACTGCCGTGTTTTCTTTCTTTCTTTACGATTTTAACTCATTAGAAAACGAATTTCAAGAAACTGCGGGAGATGCCGCAACAGTAACTTTTGACGGAGTCATCCGCTACGTGTAGGATTACAATGCAACAATTTCAGAGTGTAAAAATTATTCGCCTTGACCGGGATTCGAACTCGGATCCCTCGATGTTTAAGAGGACGCCTCGGTAGCTTAACTGGCTAAAGCACTCGGCTGGACATCGAGAGATCCGGGTTCGAATCCTGGTCAAGGCGAATGATTTGTACACTCTGAAATTGTTGCATTGTCATTATAAAACGTACCATATAAAAAATGCAATTACTTTACAGCTGACGTCACTTCGGCGTCATATCAAATTAACAAGTTTGGCTTCCTTTTAATAAACGCGCCATTATCGCCCTTCCATGGCCATCACTCGACTTTCTCCCATTGCCTCTCGACCTGATGGCCAAGATCAGAGAGTTAAATCACCGGGGTCACCTCCCCACTTCTCCTTATGGAACGCAGACTGGGAAAGGCACCACCAGCATGACGTCAGCGCGGGCGCTCTCTCCCACATTCAGCGGGTGCTCTTTCAAATTCGGGGTTACCAACATTGAAACGAAGAAGTTGGAAATTATTTCGAAATTGAATAGTATTTAAGTATGAATAGTATTGAATAGTAATTTAATGTATGCCTCTACTCGAAACTATATGCAGATACGTGACTAACTGCCGAGGACTTCCAAGGGTGCTGTTTTAACAGTGGAAAAGAAGACGGAATAGGTGCGTAGCCTAAGAATGGAGATTACTTAGAAGGGGACAAAATCGATGTAGACTAAATTATGCAAAATAAATTTGAAACGGCCTCAGTTAGCGTATTTATTGGACAATGAGGTATATGCCAAAAAAATTAATGTTATTTATTATTTTGGATGGTTCTTATCTCTGGTACATTGTCGTAACCTAATTCATTAAAAACGCTGTGCACCTTGGTGTCATGAGCATCATTATCATTATTATTAAGCGTATTTTATCGACTCCCACTAGGTTTTAGTTGGGCTCAGACTGTAACGTGTCTTACTTTCGCCTAACCAGACGAAACCTGACGTTCCATGTTACAATAAACTGTTCTTCAAAGCCGAATGCTTCCTTCCGGCCTTCATTCCGTCCAACATTCCTAAACTTCTCATTTGGATTTCTCCCAACAACTTCCCCTCTCCTCTTTCATCATGCCCGGCATTTCCTTGTTTATTTTCCCATTTCACCTTTTCCATTATTCTCCGCGCCCACACTTCCAAAGCCTCCAAATCCACGCCTATCATCCTGCTTCTTCAACGACCATGTTTCCGACCCGTACAAAACCACGTTCCACTCTAAAATGTTCACAGCCATTTCTTAATCTCTTTATGTCACATATTTGCCATTAACTCCCTCCTGCCTTTGAAATGTCGTTTGCCTAACGCAGTTCTGCTTCTGATGTCGCCGCTTCTCCGACCGTCTTACTCCAAAACACCGGCAAGATAGGTAAACTCCTCTTCTTACTCTAGCTTTTGCCCTCCTATTTTAACGTTTGATTTAACTTTCCTCTTTCGCGAAAATCTCACAACCTTTGTTTTATTAACATTAATTCTCCTTCCATTTTCTGCGAACACAACCGATTTTATGAATTCCCAGCACACTTTCACTCTTATCTCTACTAACTCCTACGTCACTTTCACCATTTCCTCCACAATTACTTTGATAGACATGAGTGACAATGGACACCCCTGCCTTACTCTTCTCTCTGAAACTACCTACCCTTTCCGACTCTCCATCCGCCACATACCCCTGAGCGATCCGATACATGTACATTTTACGGATGTTTCCAATCTACTCCTATTATCCGCAATAAATTCATTAATTCTACCCTTCTACCCAATTCTTTCCATCAAACACATCTCGATATCTATGAAACAAACGTATGGAACCGGATTGTACTTCTTGTTCTTTTCAATTAGTGATTTCATTGCTGCAGTGGCATCACTCGTGCCTCTCCCCTTCCTAAATCAAAACTTATCATGCCCTAAGTAACCTTAACTGTATCCTTTTATGTACGATTCTATGCACCTTTTTTCCTTTGTTTTAAATCAAACTTCTAACGGCTGGCTTTCTCTTTTTAGGGATGGAACCAACACTGTTCTGACATAAGCTTTTCGCTAAATTCCACACCCATTAATTCTACTAATTAGCCTGTAAAAACCCTTGGTGTCCTGAAGATGTTCCTAATAAGTCCTATTTTCATAAATCAAATGGGATAAGAAGTATTTAAGAAACCATAACTTTCATTATTCCTGTCGATTTCATCTCAGTACCTCTATCAAATTAAAAATGTTTATCAGAAATATCATCGAGTCTACAATTTGCATCAGGAGAGAACTAACTCAAATTTCAGTTTACATAGGCTCACAAACCCTATAGCTTGGATTCGGTCGCACATATTTTTCCTGGGGGCCTATGGACACGAGCAAGGAGGACATAGGGTGGAACTCAATTATTACATTCCTACCCTTCTTTTCCATTCTTCATATTTCACATGAAACTCGAAAATTTCCGAAACTTTTCGCGCAATTTTAAATGTCGTTACACCAATGTTGATGCACCGTTTTTTCTTCAAGCCATTAGAAATCATTATAGAATTGACAGCAATCGCGTAGAAGATAATTAGAATTGGTGGTGTATATATTTGTCGATAGCCTGCATGTTTCTTCCTACATGTTATTCTTTTTATATGATAGACCCATATTTTTGACAGCTCCACAGAATGGTTTGAATACACGATGTTTCATTTTATTGAATAGTGTTGCAGCTCAGTACTTTCTTTCGTGAGATTAACATTTTTCGAGTGAATATTCAAAATATAATATGTGTCTAGAGGTAATACGATTGCGATTGCGCAGGGAAGGATGGTGACCTAACACCTCCTGCCACACGTCCTTGCGGCGGCTTGCGGGGTATTGTTTAGATGTAGTTAGAGATGTCAAATTTTCTCTGTTCTGCGTTCTCGTAACAGCATAATAATCGTACCGTATGTTACTTACGAGTCAAAAATTGAATTAGATCTTCGACGAGTTTACGATGTTTATATTCTGTGGCAGTGATCGGACGTCCGCTGCGTGTTTCATCAACAGTTATGGCTTTTCCAGGCTCACAACCACGAAATTTTACTACCAATCGATTCACAGCAGACCTATCAACAGCATCGTCACCATAAACAGCCATTAAACTACAATGAACCTCAGTAGGAGTCACTTTTTCATCAGTTAAAAATTCGATAACAGCACGCTGTTTAACTCGCGTTGACATAGCACTAGAACACGTCTCCATACTTCCGCTTCTCAAAATACACTCGATGAATGCAGCGACCTCAAACCTGCGCATGCGTGTTGAGGAGGAATGTTCCTTCCACATGTCACCAGGGGTGCTTCCTAAAGTCATTTTTTTGTGGCCCACAAGCATGTGTGCATTAGTTTTCAACCCACACTCGTATGACACGTGAGAGTGGAGCTCACCTAGAACCAAACTCAAAGAGCTTATGAAATCCACGCATCGTGGCAGGTTGAGGGTGGAGATTCCTTTGCAGTCTCACCAAATTCTGGAAACCAAAAATTCGCAAATTTAACGAAGAAGTTTGACAAAGACAACACCCAGGATTTTAACGCGAAACCTCACTCTGCTCTAATTGGCTACTGGGTTATTATTATGCCTATTCCATTTTAATTGATTGTGTCGCCCTCGTGAAGCGAGAATGGAAAAAAGCTGAACTTTTTTTTACTCACGGGGGTGAGGAGTGGCGCAGGAGTCATATGCGAGTCATAAAAAACAAAACTAAATTGGTATGTATTCATGATTTTTTTAAGAACATCATTCATGTCTATGTTTTTTCAAAGCTGTTTTAAGGTCAAAATGTTCCAAGTGTTACATTATTAAACAAATTAACAAAACTAAAGTTGGATTATCCTTGCAAGTTTCAGTATGCTAAACATACATTGATTTCAACCGTCATACTATAAGCTCCGATATTGCACCTAAAATTAAATATTTCCAACAATTTCCCATTAATTTCCCAAAACGAGCGAGAGCGCCGATGTTCCATGTTAACCCAGAAAAGAGAAAGGAATCACTACATCAACTGTTGACGAGATAATGTCGTGATGTTTTTACGCGCTTCTTCATCAATTAAATTTTTCCCACCCAACAGTAATCGTTTTTCCTTAAAAAAAACACGCCTTCTTTCAATCAGCATAGAGGAAAACAAGCTTCACGCTAGGATGCCTAGATGTGAAGTCCCTTGGGCCATTTTCGAAATATTCATTCACAATCGATTTGAAACTCGAGTAACGGGGTTTTGAAACGGACAGTCGTCCAGTTCCACTCGGCGATCGAGAGGGAGAGAGAATGGAAGAGGGGAGGGGAAGGATGGCTGCCACGCCCTCCACGCTCCTACTCCACCCTCCCTACTCCGCCAAGGGAACCCCTGAAACCCCGAGGATTACTTTCTAGCAGGCGACAGTGCTCCCGTCCCTCTATTTCAACGAGAGTTTCGCCCTGGCAGTGCGATTAACATAGGCACATTAACATAGAAATCAAAACGCTTCCTGCGAGTGAGATGAAATGTTTACAAGGGCCTCCGAACAAGGATGACCGGATGAAACATGGGAGGTTGCAGGCATTTGAAAAACTAAGGCGTTATACGTACTTAATTTCTGAATGGTTTCTGATCGAAAGAAGAGTGGGGATCTCAATGCAAATATTTCACAGTCTAATAATACATTTTCAACATCACTGCTGAAGGGACGACCTTCCAATTTATGCAAGAGCTCCAATTTGTAATTAAACCTTCGCCCCGTGAGTGATTCCCAAACTAGCTGCTCTAATATTTTGGATACGCTACCAAGTTTATCATAATATAATTTTACAAATCTAGCTCTTCTACGCTGCTCGCAATCCAAATCGGAAATCAATCCAATCTCGTGAGGATCCCATATATTAACAGAATATTCTAAATGAGGCCTAATCAATGACAGATGGCATTTCCCTTTGACCTTTTCCTCCTCACATTCACCCAGTGCTCTTCTAATAAATCCTAATTTTTTGTTAGCTTGTTCACATATTCCCCATTTGATATGATTCATGTTCAGCCATATTTTTTAAAATTAAAAAATCTAAACAATGGTTAACCAATTTGGCCAGCATCCCCCACTCTTTCCATGAAACGCTAACAGTAACTTGCAACTTGTCATCCGCTAATTTGCATTTCAAACAACAATTTCAGAGTGTAAAAAATATTTCCCCTTGACCGGGATTCGAATCAGGATCCCTCGATATTCGGTCCGGGGTGCTTTAGTCAGCTAAGCTATCGAGGCGTCCTCTCTTAAACTCGGAATTTAGGCGCGCCACGCACAACTACGAATGCCCATGACATTGTCCTCTTGTCACATCTTGTTCCTTTAAAAGGCCCCAGGACTTCGAAGGGTAAGAGAGGAAGCCTCTCTTGCTCAACTGGCTAAATGACTCGGATTTATAATAATAAAAATATGAATGATTGATAATATTTTTTCAATTGTCATTTCGGGTGTGACTTTAACTTACCCATTCCGGTGGTGGGTTCTAGAGATAGGAAAAGAATGATAATGAATTCTTGAAAAAAGAGCAATTCCTTCCCGAACCCCTACTGCATCGGGAACCCCGAAATGGAATGTGGAGACTCGACTTAATTCTTGGGCGTTAACGTCACTCACGACCTCTCCTGGTTGAAACACATACTAGGGGGAATATGTGAACAAGCTAACAAAAAATTAGGATTTATTAGAAGAGCACTGGGTGAATGTGAGGAGGAAAAGGTCAAAGGGAAATGCCATCTGTCATTGGTTAGGCCTCATTTAGAATATTCTGCTAGTAGCATATGGGATCCTCACGAGATTGGATTGATTTCCGAATTGGATTGCGAGCAGCGTACAGGAGCTAGATTTGTAAAATTATATTATGATAAACTTGGTAGCGTATCCAAAATATTAGAGCAGCTAGTCTGGGAATCACTCACGGGGCGAAGGTTTAATTACAAATTGGAGCTCTTGCATAAATTGGAAGGTCGTCCCTTCAGCAGTGATGTTGAAAATGTATTTTCACCCCCATCGTACTACGGCAGGAGATATCATGTCAATAAAATTTGAGAGATTAAGTGTAGAAAAGATTGATATGTCATTTTTTCCAAGAACGATAAGGGGTCTGAATAACATTGTATGACCGCGGTAGGGTCATATTCGGGTCAAAATTATTCTGGTGTGTATTCACCCCCTGCTACGCACCCTAGCGGTAGCTTGCAGGGTAATAAAATATCTAATACGAAATAAGGGTAACAATGAATGTGAGGGCTCACGTTGGACGCGGGTGTTGTTGAAGCGGCGCCTGTTGCCGCGGTCCCATGAGTTGAGGGATGCGCTGTGCCCGAGGCGCCAGTCGGCCGACTCGTCCTCCTCATCATCCTCGTCGTCTCCCTCGATCTCCGCGCCCTCCAGACTCCCGCTCTCCTCCTCCTCCTCCTCATCGTCCTCCTCGATGATGGGAGGGTGGCGCTGCGGGCGACGAGACCTCACCTGGTGGTGCACCCGCGAGGGGGCCGCCTGAGGGCCGTCGTCGTAAGTGGCGCCCGTGTTCTCCGCCAGAAACACCACCTGAAAGGGACGCGGGGATGCTGTTAATTTCACGACAAAACTGCACAGTCGCGCAGAAGACGACGCGAGGCTCGTGCCTGGAATGTTCCACCTTACTCTTACCTCCTGATGGAAGTCGTCGGAAGGGAAGAACCAGAAGGGCATGGCACATATTACGGGCAGACGTGCCAGAGATAGATAGAGGTCTTTATTTTGGCGACATTGAGACGTAATGGTCCCCTCTTGCATTTAACCTATAGTCATATACATATTACATATATAAGGCATACAATTTATAATTACATGCATACGTACACATAAATAAATATTGACCGACAGACATACCTTATGCACAGATTTACACATCGGAAAAAATATATATACATGCATATACATTTTTAAATTATGGATACACCTAAATAACACACAAACTCAAATTAAATGATAGCGAAGAAATAGAACAATAAAATAAGGAAAGTCCAAGCAAAGATAGAGGTTCGTGGGAAAAGCTAGGGAGAGCGTGGAATTGCTCACCTAGTAACCAACCTACCTTCGGCTTAAGGCCAGAAATTGAGAGGTTTTAATAAATTTGTCAATTTAATATTTTACATTAATTATTAAATTTTTTAAAAAATAATACAACTAATCCGTTAACCGTTTAAACTTAGAGCGAGGGTATATTTGGACACCCTAAACAAATTTTCGGTTCGTGTCAAAAATATGGTGCTTATCACATGGTATAGGTATGGTGGAATCAGGGGCATCACTCTTATGTTAATCTATTATATTTATTTCTTGTATTGAGATAATTGATCTTTATTAATTACTATTTTATTTAACCTTTGTCAAATAAAACGCTGGCGTTGAAACTCTTTTTGAATAACATACAGGGTGTGTTCCGAACATAATGCAATTTGATTTCCCGTGCCGCTCCTCTTGGTCGGAGTGGGATGAAATTATTTGGAGTAGGTGGGAGAGACGCTAAGTTTTTCCGCAAAATCAGTTTCAGTGCTCTTCAGCCTGTGAAAGTGGCAGGAGGTTAGTTATTCACGCTCACCTCTGCGCGCCGACCGTGGCACGAAAAAAATGGAATCGGCGATCCAGCAACGTGACGCGATTACTAAGTTTTATGCTAAACTGATAAAAATTTCTCGAGGAGACTAACAATATGATTCGTGAGGCTTACGGGTTCTCTGCTCTCCCCTAATCACAAGTTTCGAGGTGGTTAAAGACCTTTAAGGAGGTCCGGGAAGAGGTTTACGACGAACAACGCTCTGGGCGGTCGTCAACCAGCAAAACCCACAACAATATGTCTCGTGTTCGACAATTGTTGGACTCTGACCGTCGATTGAGTAGCAAGATAGTTGCCAATGAACGCAATTTGTCGTCTACTGTTGTGTTTCGCATTGTTACTGAATATTTAGCGATGAGGAAAGTGTGCGCCAAGCTCGTGCCACTTCTTTTGGCTCCCTCAGGAATAAGACAGCCCTGAAATGAACCCGTTCTTCGTCCATAGAAGAGACCCAACCAGCCGTGACAAAGACCTGCGAGAGGTCCCCGAAGACACCTTCCAGGGCGCGTACCGGTCATGGCAGAGTCGCTGGAAAAATTGTCTAGAGACCCAAGGGCAGTACTTCGAAGAATTTTAAGTGTTTGTGCAAATCTGTTCAAGAAATCGCTAAAAAATACAGGGTTCGTCCGGAAAATAAGTTTATGATGCTCATTGTCTTTTTTGACAAAAGGGGAGTCGTCCGCTACGAATTTGTACCTGAACGACAAACTGTAAATGCTGCATTTTACGTCCAAGTGCTCGACAGGCTTCGAAAACGAGTCGCCCGCGTCCAGCCAGCGATCAAAAACATCTGGCGGCTACATCACGCCAATGCGCCGTCTCACACCGCGCTTGTCGTGTCGGACTTCTTGGCCAAGCACGGCGTGGCAACGCTGCCGCACCCGCCCTACAGCCCGGACTTGGCACCACCGGACTTCTTTCTGTTCCCGAAGATAAAGAGGAGTTTGAAAGGAACGCGATACGGGACTTTGGACGCCGTCAAAGAGGCCGTGACGACGTGTCTTCGAGAGGTTCCCGATGATGCCTTCGCGGGAGCGTTCCAGGAATGGGAACGCCGCTGGAACAAGTGCATCGACTCACAAGGGTCCTATTTTGAGGAATATTAGCTTAAGATATGTAAAAGTGTAATAAATTTTTTTTCCTGAGCTCAGTACACTTATTATCCGGACGAACCCTGTAATTGTATTGCTTTCGGAACGCACCATGTATCCAAGAGAGGCAGAATAATGAGACAAAGTCTCAGGCGTGACTTGGTGGAAGTTTTGCGGAAATGAAAAGAAAACTTGTGGAATCGGAAATCGCCTACCAAAGGAGAACCAGGATGCTGAAATAAATTCAGCAGTTGACGGAAAAACAAAAATTCAGTGCCAACAACAGCCCGGCGCCACACACCTTCACCGCCAGAGTGATCAACCTCTCCGAGCACAACTTTGACAGTGAGGAGATGAAGACACCAGAGAAAGGGCTAAACTATGCACCCAATATCCCGATATCCATCAACCAGCTTAAGAACCTTACTGTGGATTGCGACTTGGCCCTACGACAGAACAAGTCAGGGGCCAAAGAGTGAATCGCCGCAGAGATATCAAGCACATCGCCAAAGCTGAGCCCTCCGGAAACTACCATCAGCGAAGGGAGTACGAATCGATATACAAATTAAAGGATTCCCTTTACGAAAACAAGCTTTTAATATCAAAATCTGACAAAGGCATCTACATCTACATAATACCCCGCAAGGGCGTGTGGCGGGGAGTGTTAGGTCACCACCCGTAAAAAGGAACCAAACCACATGCAAAATCTACACATGCATGCGAAGCTATACTCACAGTGGTACATACATTCATGCAAAAATCCTTTCATTCTACACGCACGCAGAAACATATTAGGAAAAGTGATAGTAATAAGGGAGAAGGAATCTTACTTGAAGGAGTGTGATGAATTCATGTAGTACGTAGAATTAGGTAACGTCATACAGGTATGCTTAAGATAAGGACGCGACGGCAGAATATCAAAAAGCGTGCAAACAGTTAATTACATCGTGTAATACCGTATTTACTTCCAGGGAAGTTCTCTAGCTCCAACAAGTGAACCCTAAGTCACCAAGGTTCTACGGCCTTCCTAAAATTCATTAAAAAGGATTGCTCGATAAGAACCAATGTGTCTAGTGTCTCATCACCCAATCACTTGCTGGCAAAAGGTAAATGAGTTGCTTAGACTCCACACCAAATTTTCTCCCAAATACAGCATCAAAAATTCCTATTGAATTTGTGAACTTGCTCTCCGAACAAATAATATCCAAAAAGGTGCACATTAGTTTCGTTTGACGTAATTAACCTGTTTCCAAGTGTGCCCAGATTTGAAAAATTAATTTAAGCCACCCTCATTAAATCCGGTGCACCCTACCCTGTGATTAGTGAAATATGTGCTTTTTCTTAAAATCTGTGTGTCTCAAAATAGTTTCATTTTTAATGACAAATATTAACGACAGCTGGACTCTCTCCCCACACTTCCCTAGCCTATCCGATATTTACAAGGAAAAGAATTTCAAACTTCACATCAAAACATCACTTGACTCAAAACATACTCCAATGGTACCGCTACGTTGACGACGTGTTCTGTGAGTGGTTCGGAATATCAAGATAATTAAAGAGATTCCTAACGGTGAATATTCAATTTTCAATGGAAATAGAGAACGAAGGGACACTGTATTTTCTCGAGTTATAAATTAAAACTCACCACCAGAGGGTCGATTTCGCGATCTTCAGGAAGCAGTGCTACTCCGACGTCGTTATCCATGAACGCTCTCTGCATAATTTCCACTAGAAAACAGCGGCCCCCCCTACTTAATGGTGCACCGACTGTAGCACATCCCAAAGTCAGAAGCCAACACCAAGAGAGAGAGAGAGAGAGATCCTTGCGATCAAACAGAGAGCGGCCAACAACGGGTACTCTACAGAACAACGGACGGAAATGTCTCAGAATCCCTTTCCTCGGGAACTTCTCCTTGAAAACACAACGGCTACTACTCAATGAAGAAGTAAGTGTAGCTTCCTACACCTGAAGGTTATTACAAAATTTACTCGGACTCACCGAAGACGCGGAAAGAGAGGTCAACAAAGCGGTGTGTGCCAGCTGGAATGTTCCGATTTACAAATTTATCATCATATACGTGGGCAGTCCGATGAGTACTTAGCCTACAAAAGAAAAAACGAAAATTTTGGAAAAGTGGCGATTTATTTCTCAACATAGTCTCCTTTTAGCTCGATACACTTGACCCAGCGATGCTCCAACTATTTTAACCCGTCTGAAAAATACGTTTTCTGGAGGTCAGCAAAATAGGCCTCCGTGGCGGCGATAACCTCCTCATTCGACTCAAATTTCTGCCCAGCGAGTGCCTTTTTCAAGTTTCGAAACAAAAAGAAAATGTACGGGGCCAAATCTGGAGAATACGGTGCATGGGGCAGCAATTCGTAGCCCAATTCGACCAATTTGGCCGTGGCGAAGGTGGAGGTGTGAGCCGGTGCGTTGTCATGGTGGAAGAGCACTTTTTTCTTCGCCAAATAGGGCCGTTTTTTCTGCAATTCGGCGTCGAATAGGCCCAATAATGCGGCATAGTAGAGCCCTGTGATCGTTTTGCCATTCTCTAAATAGTCGATGAAGATCACACCTTGTGAATTCCAGAAAACGGTGGCCATCACCTTTCCGGCCGATAGGACAGTCTTCGCCTTCTTCGGAGCACGTTCGCCGGGTGAAGTCCACTGTTTCGACTGTTCCTTGGTCTCTGGTGTGTACCAGTGGATCCATGTTTTGTCGATGGTCACGAAACGACGCAGCAACTCCTTTGGATTGCGCTTAAACAGCGTCAAACACTGCTTTGAAGTGGTCTCACGGTTGCGCTTGTTGTCCGGGGTGAGCAATTGCGGCAGCCATCGCGCCGACAGCTTTCTCATGCCCAAAATTTCATGCAGGATATGACCCACACGGTCTTTTGAGATGCCTACTCTCTCAGCCATCTCGCGCATCTTCAATCGGCGGTCTGCCAATACGAGATCGTGGATTTTTTTCACGTTATCCTCCGTGGTAGCCGTTTTCGGGACACCTGGGCGTGGCTCATCAAAAACCGACGTGCGACCACGTTCAGACTCGTTAAACCAATTCTTGACGGTCGCTATCGAAGAAGAAGAGTCATTGTACATAGTACCCAAGTGCTCTTTGATTTCGCTGCGCGATTGCCCTTCCAAAAACAAGAATCAAATTACCGACCGACATTGCTCTTTTTCCATTTTCCTAGAATCCGCGGACACACCTGCTTCCACGCGTGGTCAAAACAAAACTACGAGTCCGATTCGGCTGAAATTTCAACAATAGCCGTCTATAACAATGTCCTACACGATAGTAAATTGTTCTTGCGATAGTGGTGCCATCGGGCTGTGAGGCTAAGTACTCATCGGACTGTCCACGTGTACATCGAACACACTGGGAGAAATTTCGCCACGAGGGTGGCGGAACACCGGGCCTGCTACATCAATGTCAGAAAAAACTCAAATTTCGCCAAGGATCTACTCGACCAAGAACACAAGTGATTTCCAGCCGAGGGTTCTATCCCTGGAGAAGAATCACTGAATCATTACCTAATGAAAATACGTGTACTCTTCAAAATTACAGGCGAAAACAAAATTTAGAGAAGATGGTTTCAAGACAATAATGGTTTGATTTTATGGCAACAATAGTACCTGTGATACAATTCCAGATAAGCAAGATGGCGTATTTTAGAAAAGGCATTTAGTACACGTATGTATTTAAATTATTGAGGGACATGACATTAAGCCTATAAACAGTTCCGAAAAATTCTTTTCCTTTGTTTCATTTATGGAACAGGAGCTGTTTCTCGTATATGGCGTGTTTCAGAAACGGCATTCTCTATGCACACACAGACGCACGACACAAGGGACCGAGATTAGACGCCCTCAAGGAGTTCGAAATTATAAGCCATTTGAGATCTAAACGCTTGGTTTATGGCCATTTGTATCTCTATCGTTCCCCCTCCTGCACCTTTCGTTCTCCACCCATGATACTTGCCACCATTTCCCACCCGCTGACCGAGACGGTAGTTAAAGTACGACCCCCACTACAAACCCCCTCTCCTCCTTCTCATCCACTGACCCATCCAACTTTGTCATCTTCGGATCCTTCATGTATGTATATACTTACATAACATAAATACAGTATTCAACTCGAAGGTCGGTTTGGTGATGGTAGAGTTGGTAGAGTTCACCCAGTGATGGTAGAGTTCACCCAGTACTAAGCCCGAGACGGCGTGTGAAATTCACACATCAAGGTAACAAGGGGGCCAATTCCTTTCCCTGTGCCGGTTATGGTTTCCCAGGATGATCTGGCAACCGAAAAATCACATAGCTTGGGTGGAGCTGCAGGTGCCCAGAGTGCCTTGCCCGAACCCCGGCCCTCCGGCCGGTAGTCCAAAACTTTACCCCCTGGAATACCGCGACCCACACACACACACACACACACACACATATATATATATATATATATTATTAGGTAATCTACCGGTTAAGGCAGATTTATGGATGGACACAACTATCAAATAAATATTTTGTAACTCCAAACAAAACCCAATCCAGTAACCTACTCCACATCAGGTCCCTCTTCATTTTATGTGTACCTCCATCCTCCCTTCATCCCGTCCTATACCCTATCCTGTTCCTGCCCTTTCCTCGTTTGCCTAATATTCTCCCCTCTATTACCCTCTTCAACATTCCACTACCGCTCAATACGCCTTTCATCCATTCTTCCTGCCTCCATTGGATTTCTCTCAACAAACCCTCTCCTATCCCACCATCTCTAGTACTTCCTCATTTGTTTCCCTTTCCGTCCATTTCACCTTCTCCATTCTTTTCCACACCCACATTTCAAAAGCATCCAATCTACGTCTATCCTCCTACTTCAGCGACCACGTTTCCGCGCCGTACATAGCTACGCTCCGAGTTTTTACTCGGGAGTTTTCACGAGATCTAAACGAAATCTAAGAGTTTTTACGAGTCTTGTTTTAACCGCCCTACTCAAGCGTCCCCGTCATCAACTCCCTCCTTCTTGATAAAGCCTCCTTGCCTAGCACAATTCTTCTCCTTACTTCCCTACTACTTTGACCGTATTGATCCAAAATACTTCCGAGATATGTGAACTGTTCTACCTGCTCTATTTTTCCCCCGCCTATTTTAATGTTTAGCGTAGACTTTTCTTTCCGGAAAATCGCATAACCTTCGTTTTATTAATATTGATTCTCATCCCATATCTATTGTACTAAATTTCCAATTCTCTCAGCAAGGCTTGCAACCCCTTGGCCAACTGAGCAACTAATGCTTGGTCATCAGCAAACCTAACCGATTTTACGAATTCTCCTCCGACTTTCATTCCTAACTCCAGTTCTTCCCATGCCCCTTTAATCATTTCCTCCACATGCACGTTGAAAAGCACCGGTGACAATGGGCAACCCTACCTTACCCCTCTTCCTAACACTGCCCATCCGGACTCTCCGTTCACCACTCGCACCTGAGCAGTCTGAGATATGTACAGGTTGCGGATCAGTCTCCTGTCCCTCCAATCCATTCCTATTTTCTGCAATACACGCATTAATTTTTCCCAATTCACTCTATCAAACGCTTTTTCGAAATCAACGAAACAGGCAAAGACGTCCTGATTGTATTCTATATTCCTCTCGACTAGTGATCTCATTACTGCAATGGCATCACGCGTACCCCTCCCCTTCCTAAACCCAAACTGATCATCCCCTAAGTAACCATTTTCCCTACTCTCTATCCATTTGTTGATGATCCTGAGAATAACACTAGCTGCGTGGGATATCAAACTTATTGTTCTGTAATCCTCACATGACGAAGCCTTTGCCTTTTTTGGAATAGGAACTAACACCGATCTGACAAAATCTTCCGGCCATATTCCTTTCTCATAGATACTACGAATCAGCCCATATTGAGTCTTCTTCCCACATTTTCCTAACCATTTCAACATTTCTACAGGAATATTGTCCACCCCCACAGCCTTATTTGCTTTCATCTCCCTTAATGCCCTTTCTATTTCATCGTCGAGTGTGCCTGGACCTAAGCTATCTTTATCTATGTCATGTTCTTTTTCTATGTATAACCTTGTCGGCCTAAGTTCTTTACCATACAGTGTTTCTATATATTCCTTCCATCTCTCTTGGATTTTTTCTGGTTCAAATATTATTTTACCCGACTTATCATTAACTGTTAGCACAGATTTTGCCTTCTTACTTCTCGATAATAACTTAACCTTGCTGTATAGAGCACCAATGTCACCCTTCCTCAGTAAACTTCCCATATCCTCGCATTGCGTTTTCGACCATTCTTCTTTTGCTTTATTTGTGGCCCTTCTCAATTTATTGTTTAACACTTTGAGCTTCATTTTGCCTAACTCTGTGTTTACATTCTTCCATCTTCTTCTCTCATCCATCTTGGCAATCATCTCATCAGTGACCCATGGTTTCCTTATGCTTTTCCCGTTAACGGTTCCTATAGTGTCCTTTGCGGCTTTCGATAGCGCTTTCTTGATACATTCCCATTTTTCTTCGGTAGGACTCAGCTCTTTACCGTCATCCATGATTTTCTCTAGAGCTTGCTGATACTCCTTCCTTGTTAATCCATTTAATGCTTCTACATTCCATTTCCTAACCCATCACCCCTGCCTTATATTTTTGAAATGGATGTTACATTTCATAACAACTAAATTGTGGTCAGAGTCAGCATCTGATCCCAGGAAACTGTGCAAATTTATCACACTGTTCCTAAACCTGTGCCTAAACATAATATAATCTAACGGATACCTTTCTGGGTCACCTGGCATTTTCCATGTATACCTACGCCTTTTGTGATGTCTAAACCATGTGTTGGTGATGACTAACCCCTGTCTCTTGCAGAATTCAATCGCTTTCTCCCCGCGTTCATTCCTTGTGCCTAACCCATAGTCCCACACCTCACCACTATCTCTTCCTACGCCTACCGTCGCATTCCAATCCCCCATCACTATCAAATATTTCCTTGCAGGAACACACGCGATTATATCCTCTAACTCATCGTACATTCTATCGACTTCTTCCTCCTTGATGTTTCTCGGTGGCATGTATACCTGAACACTGACCAAGTTCGTCGGTTCTGTTTTAATCTCTACGAGTAATATTCAAACACACAATCCCTACTCGTTCGAACAGGAAATCCCGCCATACGGCCAATATATTAGTACCCCGCCATACGGCCAATCTGTATTTGGCCAATGTGGTTCGTCTCTTCTTCTGGCTATGCTTGCCACGAAACGTACCATTCTGTTCCTATCCTCTGTGATGATGTATGCTTGCCAACCTACTGTCCTTTCTTCTTTTGTGTATTGTCTTTTTCTCCTTTGGTGGGTGAAAAGCTCCCTAACGCCATATCTAGGCAAAGCAATCGGAGCACCTGGGCGCTTTAAAACATCGCAGATCTTAGTTTAAATTAGATTTCTTTAATAGCTTAACTGGTAGAGCATCCGCCCGGCAAGTGAAATGTCCGGTGTTCAAATCCCGGTAAAGGAAATATTTTTACGTTTGTGATCTGCTCTAATTTGCCTTCCCCACCTTTCCTGTGTTCGTCTTTGATGTGTTTTCCTCTCCCCTTTCCTTATATCTATTTCTTTGTGTAAATGAATATATACAAAACCCACGAACGTGCACAATAATGTAAATTCACTAACTAGTCGACACAAACACAGAAACTCTGGTTTCCTTTTGACAAAGGTGGTTGCACCACCGAAAATTCGAGAACTAGTGAGTCCCTCTTTTATATGTTTTAGTTTCTGTGTTTGTGTCGACTAGTTAGTGAATTTACATGTTATATATATATATATATATATATATATATATATATATATATATATATATTTATATATAAAATTCACTAAATAGTCATAGCAAACACAGAAACTAAAACATATTAAAGAGGGACTCACTAGTTCTCGAATTTTCGGTGGTGCCACCACATTTCTCAAGAGGAATTAGGAACAATCTGTTCCTAATTCCTCTTGAGAAAGGTGGTTGCACCACCGAAAATTCGAGAACTAGTGAGTCCCTCTTTAATATGTTTTAGTTTCTGTGTTTGCTATGACTATTTAGTGAATTTTATTGTGCACGTTCGTGGCTTTTCCAAAAAAGTGAATATGTATATATACATATGTATATATATATGTATATATATACATATATATATATATATGTGTGTGTATGTGTATATATATACATATATATACATATATATATTTCTATATACTTTTCATGGGTACGGATATAGATATAAGGAAAAGGTATAGGTGCGCATATAAAAGACAAACCCCGAAAGACTCTTTGAAAATGATAATATGTATGTATTTTTTTCAAAGTAATAATAATGAAGGTGACAGCGCGAGTCGTATGTCATTGGTGTCAAATCATATGATAGTAGCAAAGGTATGGTTGTTCTTGGCTGGCTCAGTGGCCTTCGGAGAAGGACGTTCGGTGGCTTTCATAATGGTATCCATAATTTCCTTTTCGGAAAGGCCGAAAGTGTTCCTCTCCAGTGGGCTATCTTTCAGCTATGGGCGCCAATAAACTGCCTAATTGTTCGGCGAACCTATGGCGAATTTCCATAATGATCGAAAAGAAAACTAAATTGTGGATCAAACTATACAGCATTGGTCATTATGAGGTGAATAAGCAGAGTAAAGACGGTAATTAATAAGTAAATTATAAGATTAACCCCGAGAAATTATTAACTCAATTTAATCATTAATATCAATCGCAATGTTTTCGATTGATGAAGAGAAGAAAATGCGGACGAGGAGAATTAGTATGCTGAATGGCGATGAAAGGGGAATGAAAATATTGCGAAATTAAGAGAATGACAAAAGGCTCGTCTCAAAAGAGAAGGAAGGACGAAAATGTATGTTAAACCAACTTAGTAATCAAACGGCCTCTATTGAACCTTAAGCGAAACGCGTTGGCATGGAAACCATATCAATTTGTGTTGGTTTTAATTTGAGTTAGTTCTGGCTGTCATGTCCTGACGTGTTTTTTTGGCCCTTAGCTCAGAAAATACGTATGACGCGTTTTATTTTTCGCCAAAACACAAATGAAAGGTGGTTCTGATAGTTTTGCTGAAACTCTGGATTAGTATCAGAAAAAGTTCAACATTACGACAATTATTTAGCTGTCATAATGTATGTAGTAGATAAAAAAACAGTTTCTGGCGTGACCTGGTGGAAAATCTTCATACTGAAGTTGAAAAATAAACAACTTTTCCTTTCCACATAGTTTAATTTCAGTTTTCAGTAGAATTTTTCTGTCCAAAGAAACTTCTTAGGATAAAGTAGCGTTGAAAAATAATGACAAAACAAAGTCATAAAATGTACTCTGAAACGAAAAACATATTTTTCAAAGCTTCGTGTAAACACATTCATCATCATTTGAAAACGTAATTGTCACAATACGATATAACGCCCCTATAAACAATTGATGGTTTCAGGCGTAACTTTATGGAATCGACTCAAATTGGAAAAATGAAAAATAGTAACTTTGTGGTTCCACAGAAAATTTAATTTTGTCGTACCGAAATCAATTTTCTGCGGAATTACAAAGTTACTATTTTATCATTCCCAGTTTAAACAAAAAAATTAAAAATAAGAAGCAAGGAACTGGAACGAGGTGAACAATGACTTATTTTCCTCCAGTGCCCATGGATAATTCTCGAGAGAGGGTAATTAGCCAGGTGGGCAGTCCCATTACTTTTGTCAATATTAAAACTTGATGAGGATGTTTCGTCATTGGCAATTTATTTCTCGGTTTCATTAAAGAGAGCCGAAAAAGTCGATTTATTTCATCGTCAAGTTTGAAAATACTCCGCCACATTAATTATAAATATAAAGAAGTACTGCATATCACTATTCAAACGTTAATCATTGTAAATAACGCATTGAATGTAAAAGTGCAACTTATTTGAGCTGAAATATTCCAAATTGTGGCGCAATCGGAAAATCACTGCTGGGCATTCGGAGAGTAAGAGAAAAGTTTATTGATGAATGTTTTCGCACGGTAATGATGCGTTAAGGTGGCTAATCACCGGCTAACGATAATTAAAATGAAATGATTGAGTAATGTGCGACCGTGACTTGGACGAATTTCATTGATTTGAGAAAGGTAGGAATATAATGAGTGTGAAAACTATAGGGTCGCACGTGACTCAAGGTAATAGCAATCAGAATGCGAGACCTATTGGTAGGAAAAAGTAAAGAAAGCAGTCCTTGCAGCTCAACTGAAACCGAAGGGAAGTCACGAGAAATCGTAAAAATGGTAAAGGATATTAGATAAGACCAGAAAGTACGCAACCATATACGGTGGTCGTCGACACTGTTAGGAACTCGCGTAGTTTAATCTTCGAAAAGCTTTGACATTGGTAATTATTCTCTCGTATAATAATTTGTTAACGTATTTACAGTAACTTACCGGTAGAAATCCAAGACGGTGACAATAGAGAATTTGTCGAAGATCGTTTGAAGATCTAAGTTCAGATATTATGTATTTGTTTGACGTTTGACAGCCGTTTCGTGTACCTGTTCGTTTAATGCTGCATCACAGAGTCGAATATAAGGATCAAATTCCTCTCTAAAAGACTACCTCCCTTCTGACTTGGTTAAACTATGTGAATTACTTGTAAATGTATGCCGACATAATTAGTTGAAATTCCAATCGGACGATGTCGATGACCGCACCCGGATGAATGTCTTACGAGAAGAGAAAAATACCCTACGTGCACGTGCATTGCACACTCGCGGATTGACGTGTGCACCCCTATTCGCAATTCGCCAATCACATTCCCACCTCACTCCGTTTTAATGTGCGCTCCTCTTCAGTTGTTTATTAACTTATTAGGTTCGTGTCCCATAGGTTTTCCTCTTTATGGTTCCAAGAAGTCCGTGATATTTCTCAAATTTTATTTTTTTAAGCTTTGAAAGCTTTTCTTAAGAATCATATTTTAATTCAATAATGTTGGCAAAAACTAGAGCAGGTAAAATGGTTTACCGATTTAGGAAGTATTCTGGATCAAGACGGTCAAAGAATTAAGGAAATAAGAAGAAGAATTGTGTTAGGCGAAGGAACTTTCACAAAGAAAAGGGAGTTTATTGAGAGGGACGTAGAGTAAGAATATTATGAAAATACAGGTGAAACCTTGATGTGTGGCGTAGTTTTGCACGGCGCGATACGAACATATCAAGACGATAGGCGTGGATCGGAGGCTGTTGAGGTAACGTGGGGACAAGGATGGGAGATGTAAAATGGGCAAACGAAGAAGTGTGAAAGCCGGTGAGAGGGGAGGAGAGGGTGTTTTTGGGAGAAATCCTAAGGAAACAAGAGGAAATTTGGATGCAGAACACATTGATTGTCGATGGAATACTGAAGACTGTGATAGAGGGGGGATAGGCAAGGCAAACGAGGAGATAGGGATAGGAAAAGGACAAAAAGGAAAAGGTTGGGCGGAATGAACTTCCTCGACCATAGCCAGGTAAACAGTGTAATATTTATTATATTTAGAGTGAAAATATTTATTATATAATATATTTATAATAAACACATATTCTAAATGAGGCCTTACAAGAGCGTGGTAACAACATTCCTTGACCTTGGAGTCACTTCTGCCGACAATGCGTCTTATAAATCCCAATATTTTATATGCTCGCCCACAGACTTTACGTATATGGGTCCCCCAAGTTAAGCCTTTAGTTAATGTAACACCTAGGTATTTTACCGCATTAACTACTTCAAGGTCAGCTCCAGCTAATTTTTAAACAAATCCCGTGGATCTTTTAAAGAAATTTACCACCGAACATTTATTACGATTTAATGGCAATCCCCATTTTGCACATTATTCAGTAATGCAAGCTAGATCCTGTGCTAGAATTAGCCGAACCTCATCCCCAGATATCCTAAAAAATCACCGTGTCATCCGCCGTACATCCTAATTTTACTTTTTTACTCCGCGGTTGAAATCGTTAACAAAAATTAAGAAATGCAAATTTATACGCCACTGTGAGTATAGGTTTGCCTTGTCACTGGGTTCATTTTTTAAATTTCAAACCGTAAATTACTAGGTAAGGACAAATACTGATAAGGTTAATGAATAATAGTTAAGTTAATATACCTCTGTGTGAAATTAATCATTGGCTCTCAAATTAAGCAGAGCCACGGAATAGTGACCTTAAGTGAAGGATACCTTCTCTCGAAGAATCCCACTGCGAATATAATTTAGAGACATTCAATTCTCGGAAACCTGGGAACACAAGCTATTCGCGGGTATCTCGGGTTGAACCGGTGGTCGTGGTTCGGATAACCGGGTAGACAAAGTTGCGGCTATCGTTATTCCAAGCTTTGATACTTTCTTATAAATCTTTAGCACTTGTCTATTTTCACCAGAAGTCCTGGAAGAACCTGCTTGTAGTGCTCTAGAAATAATAGATCATAACTCGAACTAATAACTTATATTAACAAATATTTTAACATGACAAAACGTTAACATCAAAATTTCATAAATTATCGCAAAGCGATAGATTACCATTATATCAAGAATGATGCTTGTCATCACATATTTCATCCGGAGTGTGGCCATTATACAAAATATTGAGAAAATATTTGAACTGTTCAAGTGAATAAATATGATATGTCGATGGCCCCAAAAGACTTTTACGACATAGAATTACTAGAATCTGCGGTAGATGCCGCAATAATAGTAACTTCTTAACGGATTCATCTGATAAATATGCATTACAATCCAACAATTAAGAAGAGTGGAACAATCATTCGCCTTGATCGAGTATTGGTCAAGGCGAAGGACTTTTTACGCTCTGAAATTGTTGCAATACAGAATTCAGCCGAATTCTGAAAATGCATCTTTAACGCTGTAATTTTCTTTAATGAAGAAACTCGTTGAAACCCAAAAGAAACAGTAGTATTATTAGATACTCATGAAATACTATTGCATGCTATCATTAATAAAGTTTTCAAAAATAAAATTATAATTTAGTAGTTCAAACAAATGTTATTTCAGTTAAGTTGCGGACAAGTCCCTTAAACAAGAGGCAGGGCTGGATTTTATCAAGAATATGAGAGAAACTAGTTGCGGATGTGACTGACGCAGAGATACTACATAAATGGGCATTCGGGCATGTAAATTTTAACGTTCCTCCCGGTCTCATACTCTCTTTATCGGGGTATCGAGGTTATCGGGAATTCATTCGTGAAAGATTCCACCTCGAATGATTCACCACGAAAGCGGAATATCGCCTTAATTAGCTCATGGTCAAGTGTTTGGCGTAAAAGCTTATTTTGAGTGTACTCGTACTATTTCTAGTGATATGATGCATGATATGTTGTCTTGCTCATTCGTTTTCTCCGCGATCAAATCTGTCGACATGTTTATTTGGCGCAGAGGGGCACTTATCTATCCAATGGTGAAGAAGTGAAACCGGAGGTGACAAATGAGCTGTGGGATGCATTGAAAGTAATTGGAAAGAAGATTTACGTCACCATTCGTCAACCTTGATCCCTATTGCTGCTCGCATCAAGGCGTGACGCCATGACGGTGAAGATTGTGGAATTTCAACATTACTTCCTCTACTGCCGCACTCTATTTTTTCATTTCTTTTATTTGTGATTTCTATTAAATTCTAATGTGCCCGGCAAAAAAATTTCAGATCACGTTCATTCACAAATTCTCATGTGGAGAGTTATGCACCAATTGTGCAAATCGGATATAAAACGTATTTGCCGACTGTAAGTTTACGCAATACGAATTCACCTTTACGTAAAGCTTTGCGTTCTCGAAATTTTTATGGACGCGGAAGGGAAATTCCAGTCAAATTTCATTCAAATTACAAAGACTTTGACGCCATCAAGTCATCGCTGATCAAATCCCACAGTCCAATTCCCGTAAATAATCACATTGCCTAACAAAATATCTCACCGTATTTGAAGAACTAATGGTAATGAGCCCACTGTGCTCCCAATGCAGCAGAATTTGTGACTGGCAGTCTGAAATTTAACCTAGTGATATGCCTAATTTGGTCCCAGAAAATAAGAACTAATTCGTTGAATTCTCATAATTTTTCTCTCCAATTTTATTGACGGGCGTGTAATTTCCTAATTGTTTTGTACTGATAGTGAAAATGATAAGACACTGCCATGCCAGACGTCAAGGAAACGTCTGGGAAACTGCAGTGCTCCGTCGCGTGCAAGACCGAGGGTAATGGAACTAATAAGTCGTGCGCGTAGCGAGGAATAAGTACGACGATGACCTCCTCGGGTTCAAATCGAGTGACGCAAGCGGATGGAGGCGAAAAGGTGCACGCACTCACAAATGCTCTCGCTGCGACGCATGATTTCCATATTACGCCCCGAAGGCAAGTGAAAATGTGCATCATGCCGACCCCGGAGGTGGCGGTGTAACGTCCTCGCCTGCCAACATAGAGGTAGCGGTTTCGATTCCCGCCTAGGGTGTATGTAATTACATTATTGTTATATAATGGTTTTAAGTCCGATGTAAATGCGGAAGTGCTATTATCGGTCTAATGCAAAATAAATAAATAAACAAATGAATAAATAAATATCAAACAAACAAATAAATAAATAAACAAATAAACAAATTAAGAAAACAAATAAGCAAATGAACGAATAAACAAATACACAAATAAACAAATAAATGAATCGTCTGAATCGTGATGCTAATTCCGCATTACTGCGTTACTTCAATGATATTCACTTGTGATGAAATTTTTTTTTGATTATGATTATATATTTTTTAATAAAATGATTTTATTAAAACACACATTGTTGCGTAAACTGCTGGCGACAGGTAATCCATTTGTTTTTTTTTCACAACATGAATTGTATTATGTCGTACGGGTATTTTTTCCCAGTCAAGCGGAACAGAGCGGTGAATGTCATCAACAAGCCGTTTTTGTTTGATGCATTCGATTAAAATAAAAACAAAAAAATTTCTCGAAATACTTGCTGAAGGATATTGCTCTCCTTCAAATCACAGAGTGTGAAATTTTTGTGGATGAATCACGAGAAGCGCAAGGCAGCAAGCAGACTGAGAACTTAAACTTTTTCCGCATTCTATGCTCCTTTGGTTTTTCGAGCGGTAACGGGAACTGAATCATGAGCCTGCCAGCTTTTTTAAAGTCGACATTCCTTGACGATCCTTCCACTTTTGACCGTCGAAAAAGCATTATTCAATCGAATAAACCGTTGGTAAAAAATAGCTCTTCACACTAACAGCATATTTTTCTTCAGTTGTGTGAAAGAATTCAGGATAAATGACCCTGGTATGAGGACAAAATATTAATACGAAAAGTGTATACATCCATTTCATTATTTACAAGCAATGGCGCCCAAATACGAGTCCTCGTATGCACGTCTTAATATGGCAAAAACACTTTCGACACAGCTGTCTTTTTTCTAACATTAAAAACTTTTATCACCATTTTTCGCACCAATTAGAAGGTCGATATTCTTACTTTCATAATAACGCTCGGATAGAGAGTTATATTATTATATATACATTTAGACCCTCCCATGGACTACAACCTTGTCATGGTGGAAGGCCTTGTGTGTTCCGATGACCCCTAGAGCTGTGCTGGCGTGAGTCAATATAATGGCTCCTGATGGGGTCGCCCATGCCAGATAGGTCGATGGTTAGGAGCCAGACGAAAGGTAGTCCACGCAGCGTCTGTACCTCAGTGAGGCGGCTGCAAAGGCGTCTGACCCCAGTGGGGCGGCCATAGAGGGATGGTGTCACGTTAAAAACATAATTGAGGAAGGCAACGGGAAACCACCTCAATTATGATTCCCAAGAATATAATTATGGGCACTATAGATAATATGAGTCCTGGCAACTACGGGACTCGGCCCAAGGGGCCTTGTGTCATGCCCGGCAGCGGAGGAGGCAAGGCTTCCAGGGTCGTCATCCCACGAAACCCTTGCGGGGGAGAAATAACTGCAGCAGGACAGAAGACGCAGAAGAAGACGAAAGTAGTTAGAATAGGAACCTGGAACGTCAGGACAATGTCGAGGACATGCAAATTAAAGAATATTAAGCAAGAGATGGAAAGAGGTAATATAGATGTTTTAGGCCTATGCGAGGTGAGATGAAAGAATAGCGGGGATTACTGGAGTGATAATAATAGAATAATATACAGCGGCGGGGACGAGAGCCAACGAGGGGTTGCCGTAATATTTGTAACGGATGAGATGATTGCAAAGATGGATGAAAGAAGAAGATGGAAGAATGTAAGCACAGAGTTAGGCAAAATGAAGCACAAAGTGTTAAACAATAAATTGAAATGAAATGTAAATAAATGAAATGTAACATCCATTTCAAAAAGATAAGGCAGGGGCGACGGGTTAGGAAATGGAATGTAGAAGCATTAAATGGATTAACAAGGAAGGAGTATCAGCAAGCTCTAGAGAAAATCATGGATGACGGTAAAGAGCTGAGTCCTACCGAAGAAAAATGGGAATGTATCAAGCAAGGGATATCGGAAGCCGAAAAAGACGCCCTAGGAACCGTTAATGGGAAAAGCATAAGGAAACCATGGGTCACTGATGAGATGATTGCCAAGATGGATGAGAGAAGAAGATGGAAGAATGTAAACACAGAGTTAGGCAAAATGAAGCTCAAAGTGTTAAACAATAAATTGAGAAGGGCCACAAATAAAGCAAAAGAAGAATGGTCGAAAACGCAATGCGAGGATATGGGAAGTTTACTGAGGAAGGGTGACATTGGTGCTCTATACAGCAAGGTTAAGTTATTATCGAGAAGTAAGAAGGCAAAATCTGTGCTAACAGTTAATGATAAGTCGGGTAAAATAATATTTGAACCAGAAAAAATCCAAGAGAGATGGAAGGAATATATAGAAACACTGTATGGTAAAGAACTTAGGCCGACAAGGTTATGCATAGAAAAAGAACATGACATAGATAAAGATAGCTTAGGTCCAGGCACACTCAACGATGAAATAGAAAGGGCATTAAGGGAGATGAAAGTAATAAAGGCCGAGGGGGTAGACAATATTCCTGTAGAAATGTTGAAATGGTTAGGAAAATGTGGGAAGAAGACTCAATATGGGCTGATTCGTAGTATCTATGAGGAAGGAATATGGCCGGAAGATTTTGTGAGATCGGTGTTAGTTCCTATTCCAAAAAAGGCAAAGGCTTCGTCATGTGAGGATTACAGAACATTAAGTTTGATATCCCACGCAGCTAAAGTTATTCTCAGGATCATCAACAAAAGGATAGAGAGTAAGGCAAATGATTACTTAGGGGATGATCAGTTTGGGTTCAGGAAAGGAAGAGGTCCGCGTGATGCCATTGCAGTAATGAGATCACTAGTCGAGAGGAATATAGAATACAATCAGGACGTTTTTGCCTGTTTTGTAGATTTCGAAAAAGCGTTTGATAGAGTGAATTGGGAAAAATTAATGCGTGTATTGCAGAAAATAGGAATGGATTGGAGGGACAGGAGACTGATCCGAAACCTGTACATGTCTCAGACTGCTCAGGTGCGAGTGGGGAACGGAGAGTCCGGATGGGCAATGTTAGGAAGAGGTGTAAGGCAGGGTTGCCCATTGTCACCGGTACTGTTCAACGTATATGTAGAGGAAATGATTAAAGAGGCATGGGAAGAACTGGAGGTAGGAATGAAAGTCGGAGGGGAATTCGTAAAATCGGTTAGGTTTGCTGATGACCAAGCATTAGTTGCTCAGTCAGCCAAGGGGTTGCAAGCATTGTTGAGTGAATTGGAGGTTCAGTGCGATAAATATGGGATGAGAATCAATATTAATAAAACAAAGGTTATGCGATTTTCCAGAAAGAAAAAGGCTAAGCTAAATATTAAAATAGGCGGGGAAAAAATAGAGCAGGTAGATCAGTTTACATATCTCGGAATTGTTTTGGACCAATACGGTCAAAGTAGTAGGGACGTAAGGAGAAGAATTGCGCTAGGCAAGGAGGCTTTCTCAAGGGGGAGGGAGTTGATGACGGGGACGTTGAGTAGGGATGTTAAGACAAGACTCGTAAAAACTCTGATAGGGAGTGTAGCTATGTATGGTGCGGAAACGTGGTCACTGAAGCAGGAGGATAGACGTAGATTGGAGGCTTTTCAAATGTGGGTGTGGAGAAGAATGGAGAAGGTGAAATGGACCGAAAGGAAAACAAATGAGGGAGTACTAGAGATGGTGGGTGAGGAGAGGGGTTTGTTGAGAGAAATCCTATGGAGGCAGGAAAAATGGATGAAAGGCGCATTGAGCGGTAGTGGAATGCAGAAGAAGGTAATAGAGGGGAAAATGTTGGGCAAGCGAGGAAAGGGTAGGATCATGATAGGGATGTCGGATGGGATGAAGGGGGGAAAGAAGTACACAGAGATGAAGAGGGACCTGGTGTAGTTTAGGTTGCTGGATTGAGTTTTGCTTGGAGTTACAAAATATTTATTTGATATTTGTGTCCATCCAAAAACCTACCTTAACCGGTAGATTACCTAATTAATAATAATAAGATTACCTAATTAATCAAGAGGAATTAGGAACAGAGAGTTCTGTTCCTAATTCCTCTTGAGAAAGGTGGTTGTACCACCGAAAATTCGAGAACTAGTAACTCCCTCTTTTATACTATATGTTTTAGTTTCTGTGTTTGTCGACTAGTTAGTGAATTTACATTATTGTGCACGTTCGTGGGTCTTTCAAGAAAGTGACTTTATATATATATATATATATATATATATATATATATATATATATATATATATATACCGCACAGAAAAATAAATGAAGGACACTCACAGTGTGTATTGACGTTTCGACGGCCTCGCCGTCCTCATCAGAATGGCGTTGTCGGGGAAGAGGGGATAGGACATGTGCAGGAGAATGGTGAGGGGAGGAGAGGTAAGGGACCAATAGGTAGCGGACAAGGTGGAGGAGGGGAGATGTAGGCAGCATTGGATGAAATCAATGGGCTTGGTTCAGTCCGGGGGGTTTAAAAGAGTGGAGCTCCCAGATATGTGCCATCTCGCGAGTTCTCACCTCTATGCTACTAGCAGAACTGGGAAGGGTTTCAATCACTGAAACGGAGAAGCAGTTATCAAAAGACTGGTTGTGGGAAGCAGTGTTAGTAGGAATGGGATAATTAAGGAAGGTGGGAGATTTGGTGGAATAGCGGTGGTTATTCATCCAAAGGGAAAGGATGGTCGTGCATTCACCCACGTAAAAGGCAGGGCAGAAGTTACAGGAGAGGCGATATATAATGTTTTTAGAGGTGCAGGTGGCTATGGGTTGGGAGTTGGTAATAAGGGACGTGGAAGGTCTTAGGAGATGGCAGCAGTTACAGCGTGGGCGGTTGCATGGTGCGGACAGGGGTGGGGAAGAGACAGGGGTGCTCGTAGGTGGTTTTGTTGACTTGAAAATGTCTCGCAAGTTGACGGGCGTTTAAATGAAACGGAGGGGCAATGTGGGAATAAATGTGGTGTGGATTGACTATTGTTAATGATTGGGAAGAGTTCACGGATTATATGTTTAATTTTGTGGGTTCCGGGGAAGAAGGTGGTGATAAGGTTAGGGCATTTTGGGCAGTTTGGTTTGGGGAGAGGAGTGTATTGCGTTGACGGTTTAAGAATTTTCCTATTGAGCAGTTTTTCAGGGTACCCACATTCTCTGAGAGAGACGTGTAGCTGGTCAATGTATTTCTGTGTTGAAGGAGTGTTGTTGCAGAGACGGAGGCCACGAACTGAGAGTGAGAAGGGGATGGAGCGTTTTTGTGCGATGGGTGACAGCTGTTGAATTGGAGATATTGTTGGGTGTGTGTCGGTTTAATGTGGACTGAGGTGTAGAACTTATTGTTCTGGACGTGAATGTCAATATCTAGAAAGGTGAGATTCGAGTCTGATATAGATGAAGTGAAAGAAACCGATGAGGAGGAATTGAGAGAGGAAATGAAGGATGATAAGTTTTCGCGTCCGTGGGACCAAAGGAGGAAAATATCATCAATATAACGGGCCCAGAAGAGTGTTTTAAGGGTTTGTTGCTGGAGAAAGTTTTCTTCAAGTTTACCCATAAAAAGATTGGTGTACGCAGGAGCCATACGCGTGCCCATTGCAGTACCTTTTATTTGCAATTATATTTTCTCATCGAATTGGAAGGCATTTTTGGTGAGGACGAGTTGGCTCAGTTCGACAAGAAAATCTGTGGATGGAGTGTGTGGTATCGGTCGTAGAAGGAGGTAATATTTCAGGGCTTCTAAGCCTTCTTTGTGGGGAATGGAGGTGTACAGAGATGTAACGTCTATTGTGGCCATGAGAATGGTCGTACTGTGAGGAATTGTGATTGAGTGTAGACGTTCCAGGAAGTGGTACGAATCTTTGATGTAAGAAGGCAGTGAAGTAGCTATTGGTTGAAGGTGGTGGTCTATAAATGCGGAGATTCGCTCAGTGGGGGAGTTGATGCTAGAGACAATGGGGCGTCCGGGGTTATTGGTTTTGTGAATTTTGGGTAGCAAATAAAAATGTGGGGTCTTAGGATTAGGTGGAGAAAGAATGGATATATTTTTGCAAGAGAGACCTTCTCCGGGACCAAACTTGGAAGGAAAAGATAGAATATCCTTTTGGTACGGAGGATTAGGATCTTGGGGCAGGGGGGTATAGCAAGAAAGGTAATTTATTTGTCGTAATGCCTCAGCGTCGTAGTCTTTCTTGTTTACCACGACAACGGATGACCCTTTGTCCGCCGTCGTGATAATTATATTTTTGTTTGACGCTAAATGTCTGAGAGCGTGTCTCTCAGGGGGAGAAAGGTTATCTGGTGGCTTCAGGGAATCTATGAATTTTTTAAAGGAAATCTTTGTTAGGAGGAGATTGATAAATGTTTCTATTGGATTCTATATATATATATATATATATATATATATATATATTTAATGCGATTAGGGTAAATTACATCGCTCGCTGGGTATATCATTTCTCCTCATGGACAGCCTCAAGTTTTGCTACCATTTACGTTCTTGCCTCTAAGAGCTGAGCACGGATTTGAATCAAATACGCGGCCTCATATTTACTGGTTTTCTCTTTCATTTTCATTATGAAGTGATTTCTTGATATTCTTCGGCTCTGGAACCAATCCCTCTTAGCATTATCCTAGTATAGCACTATTAGTTTTGTGACTCTTCAACCTAAATGCTCAGGTGAAAATTCTATAATGGATGTTCTCATCATCCGAAAATATAAACAGAACAGTTTTAAGTTTAACTTAGTGGAATTCCTTCATGATGAGGGTAAAAGGGAAACTTTGCACTTCCACATAGTGAAATATTAAATTGTTATGTGGAAGTGCAAAGTTTCTTTTTTTACCCTCATTCGAAAATATATAAATCAGATTCGTACAAATCCTCCAACATTGTCTCAGAGTAAGAGACGTGCTTCAGACTCATCTGGCATTGAGATAATAGAGTTCGTTTGTATTACTTCAACACACGTAAGCAAGAATTACTAGCGGAAGGTCACAGGAAACGGATTTCTACAGTCTTGCTGGCTAACCAAAAATGTCAAGTTCAACCAAGGTTAGCGATATGTTGTGGTGATTTTCCAAGCCCTACCATAAAATCCCGTGCAACCACTGACCATTTACACTTTCTAGTGGTGTCAGAATGTAGCTTAAGATAAAAATAATCATATTTTATTCATTTGCTAGAAATAATGTTTCATGCCATTTCAAATTTGCGTTTATCTCTTTGCATGTGTGCGATTCACGGTGGAATTTGAAATTGTTATTATTATCAATACATCATCGCTGGTATAAGATTGTTTAAAAATTCTTCACGAAATATTTTTTTCATTGCTATATAAAATGGTAGCAACGTGTATCGAATTCGTCGTTTATTTAGGGAAATTACCACGGGAGAGTGTCCAAGTCTCCCAAACTAACGTTATGGAAGATTTACCACTCAGGTGGGGCGTTCATTTTTTTTAATACTTCTCTTAGTTATTTAGGAAACGGTTTTACTTTTTTAACCTTAGAAACTCATCCTCTGCGTAATTTTTTCGCCCAACCTTCCATGCGACCGATGGAGGGTGATCGATCGGAGGACAACCAAGGAAATCGACTGTTCAATTACCGGATAATACGATATCCTCCAACTTCCTACGTCGGGGAATGTCTTTCTGCGTCTCCAAGTCATTTAATAACGAAACTACTCCCGCAAGCCGCACCGAACACTAGTTTGCTGACCTATGAGTCACTGAGTCATATGACGTATTATTATTAGGTAATCTACCGGTTAAGGTAGGTTTTCGGATGGACACAACTATCAAATAAACATTTTTTGACTTCCCACCCAGCAAACTAATCTATATCAGGTCCCTCTTCATCTCGGTGTACTTCTTTCCTCCCTTCATCCCGTCCAACATCCCTATCCTGTTCCTGCCCTTACCTCGCTTGCCCAACATTTTCCCCTCTATTACCTTCTTCTGCATTCCACTACCGCTCAATGCGCCTTTCATCCATTTTTCCTGCCTCCATAGGATTTCTCTCAACAAACCCCTCTCCTCACCCACCATCTCTAGTACTCCCTCATTTGTTTTCCTTTCGGTCCATTTCACCTTCTCCATTCTTCTCCACACCCACATTTGAAAAGCCTCCAATCTACGTCTATCCTCCTGCTTCAGCGACCACGTTTCCGCGCCGTACATAGCTACGCTCCATATCAGAGTTTTTACGAGTCTTGTCTTAACATCCCTACTCAACGTCCCCGTCATCAACTCCCTCCCCCTTGAGAAAGCCTCCTTGCCTAGCGCAATTCTTCCCCTTACGTCCCTACCACTTTGACCGTATTGGTCCAAAACAATTCCGAGATATGTAAACTGATCTACCTGCTCTATTTTTTCCCCGCCTATTTTAATATTTAGCTTAGCCTTTTTCTTTCTGGAAAATCGCATAACCTTTGTTTTATTAATATTGATTCTCATCCCATATTTATCGCACTGAACCTCCAATTCACTCAACAATGCTTGCAACCCCTTGGCTGACTGAGCAACTAATGCTTGGTCATCAGCAAACCTAACCGATTTTACGAATTCCCCTCCGACTTTCATTCCTACCTCCAGTTCTTCCCATGCCTCTTTAATCATTTCCTCTACATATACGTTGAACAGTACCGGTGACAATGGGCAACCCTGCCTTACACCTCTTCCTAACACTGCCCATCCGGACTCTCCGTTCCCCACTCGCACCTGAGCAGTCTGAGACATGTACAGGTTGCGGATCAGTCTCCTGTCCCTCCAATCCATTCCTATTTTCTGCAATACACGCATTAATTTTTCCCAATTCACTCTATCAAACGCTTTTTCGAAATCTACAAAACAGGCAAAAACGTCCTGATTGTATTCTATATTCCTCTCGACTAGTGATCTCATTACTGCAATGGCATCACGCGGACCTCTTCCTTTCCTGAACCCAAACTGATCATCCCCTAAGTAATCATTTGCCTTACTCTCTATCCTTTTGTTGATGATCCTGAGAATAACACTAGCTGCGTGGGATATCAAACTTATTGTTCTGTAATCCTCACATGACGAAGCCTTTGCCTTTTTTGGAATAGGAACTAACACCGATCTCACAAAATCTTCCGGCCAGATTCCTTCCTCATAGATACTACGAATCAGTCCATATATGGCCTTCTTCCCACCTTTCCCTAACCATTTCAACATTTCTACAGGAATATTGTCCACCCCCACAGCCTTATTTGCTTTCATCTCCTTTAATGCCCTTTCTATTTCATCGTCGAGTATGCCTGGACCTAAGCTATCTTCTTCTACGTCATGTTCCTTTTCTATGTCTAACCTTGTCGGCCTAAGTTCTTTACCATACAGTGTTTCTATATATTCCTTCCATCTCTCTTGGATTTTTCCTGGTTCAACTATTATCTTACCCTATTTATCTTTAACTGTTAGCACAGATCTTGCCTTCTTACTTCCCGATAATAACTTAACCTTGCTGTATAGAGCACCAATTTCACCCTTCTGTAAACTTTCCATATCCTCGCAATGCGTTTTCGACCATTCTTCTTTTGCTTTATTTGTGGCCCTTCTCAATTTATTGTTTAACTCTTTGTACTTCATTTTGCCTAACTCTGTGTTTACATATGACGTATATAAACCCAAAATATTGATCACTGTTTGTGTGAAGAACATTATCGTGTTTTTTAGTAAAATTCGAACCCATTAGCCCAAAATTATGTAGAATGAAAAATGATAATTGCAGTAACCGTCTTTCATCAGTGGAAATTTGTAATATCATTATTAGACACGATTCTGCCTGCATTCAAAATCACGTTGCATTACTCTGACAATTACAATTAACAAAACAATAAAAATGGATATCATTACTCCACTTAGTAATTAATATTTGGAATTTGTTTTAAATAATACAAATTAGATGCCTCTCGACAACAAACTTACCTCGATACTATGCATATATGTACCTGGGAATAAATAAATAACGGTGAATGTTAAAATTGAGTTACCTTCGAATTATGAAGACAAAATTTTATAATGCACCGACGTACAATCTGCACTTTTCACAGATTATAAATTGCTCATACAATTAAAAATGTGCGTTCAAAGCAGGAAACTGAGTATTAATACCAGAACATAAAGTATTTTAAGTGAATGGAATAAAAAACTGGGATAGGTGATCATATTATTGGAGTTTATGCGAAGAAGGTTTCAACTTCAATGCGTTAAAAGCATTAGATCAGTTAAATTATATTTAGAATCAGTGACCACCAAGAGTATATGATACCCAGCCGTCATATATGCCGCAAGCACCGGGCGCCTTTTTCTCAACCACGCACGGGCACCTGCCGAAGCGCATCAACCCACCGTTAATATTTCCCCTCGGGCGAACATCTTGGCCGATATGCGTGCTTCGGTCGGCTTCTCTGGTTTTCGAAAAATATTACCAGTCAAACAGAAATTACTAAATCTTTTTATATTATTTTATTAAATATTTCCCTGCGAGATGTAGGGAAATGATTATTATACACAAGCGTTTCAGTATCCCTTACTGGTTACGATCCTTATCTGTCAATTCGTGCGCCAAAAAGGTGTTTACTTAGCAATTTGCTTAAATGGAGAGTCAACGGAAACGAACTCTGCGGTAACTCCAATAAAGTTGACGGCGTCTAATGAGAGCATTTTTAAAGAAATGTCATTAAATTGAACTAATCACAAAGTTACTTAAAGTTTAAGTTAATATAAAAGTGCATTGATTTAATTATCGTCATCGTAATCCCATCATTCAATAAGTCCCGGAACTTTATTGAACGGAATATTATTTTTTTGGAATTCGCAGCCTATAATTGGCATCGAATGCTTTGTAAATGGAAAATCTATGAACAGCGACTATTATATGTTAGTTATTGGTGCTTTTGAAGGAAGAAATCACAAAAAACGACCGCACCTGAAGAAGAAGAAAAAATCATCCCACATCAAGACAATGCACCACAGTGCCACAATTCAATGAAATCAATGGCCAAATTGAACGATTTGAGCTTCCCCACCACCCCCCATGTGTACTCTCCAGATCTAGTAGCCCCCAGCGACTACTGGCTGTTTACTGATCTCAAAAAGATGCTCCAGTGATTTAAGATTTGGCTCAAATGAGGAGGAAGTCATCGCTGATCAACTGAAGCTCATATTTTGAGGACAAGGACAAATCGTGGTGCTACAATTAGCATGGCATCGAGGAGCTAGAAAAGCGTTGGAATGATTGCACTATAGCTCTTGAAGGTGATTATGTTCATGGATAAAAATGAATTTTGCGAAACAAATGTGTTTTTCTTAGTCCCGAGATTTATGGAACGATACCTGGGACTTATGGAACGATGGATTACTTGTAAATTTCCAGTTGCACGGGAAACAATGATTTTCTTAGGAATGCCTGAAAAAAAGCTAAACATTTTGGCCATACGATGAAAAATATTTAATTACATAGCTAAGGTTGCTTGTTGATTTACATATATGTCGTCAAGGAAAAATCACCAATCAGTGGACGTGGCACGTGGTCAGAAGAAGCATCACGTGGTCTGTTGCCGTGACACGTCAAATTGGAATATATATACGTGAATGGTGTTCGGTGAAACGTGATGTTGTTATGTGCCCGATATGATTATCGTATTTCCGTGGTATTCGAGTCTACCTTCTCCCGAGTTTCCGCGATTAAGAGGGAACAGATTGCATTTGCGCATCGCGAAGGGTAAGAGGCGAGCAAATGGCTCTCATCCGGTTACCGAATTCGCATAAGTGCGTGAGTGGCTTTCCTTTTTCTTGCTGTCAAGTGCGTGTGTGTGTGTGTTCGTGTGTCAGAGACTGTTGCTGGAGATAATCGCCACGAATGCAGTTGAGCCATTTAAATATTTCCCTTCAATTTCCCAGCTGTATCCACGAGTGGAAAATTATGCCACTGCAGCAATAGTTGCATTTAAGTTGTTATTAATCTGAAAGCGATTCCTAATCTTCAGCCTTGTACGACTTTCCCGGACTTCCTTGAAAAAGGGTAGCGGAATGGCACAAAACGGTAATTTCCCGTCGACGGGACTCCTATGCGAACGTAGATTATTTTTACGGTGAGGATAAATGTTTAAAATTCATTTTGCACCATTTTCATTCCTGACCTCCCGGAGTGGGAAGATCGAATGCTGCAGAGATCAACTCTTCGACATTGCTGCCCCATTAGACGCCGATGACAGCCGATATCAGGAATTTTCGAGACTGACTTTATATCAAATAATACAATTTTCTGCGACCCTTAATCGGGCTCTACGAAACCCGGGTCGTATCGTAATAAATTTTCCGTGGAATCACAAAATTACTTTTTTTTATTTCCAGTAGGAAAAAATTGAGTTTAAGAGGACGCCTTGGCAGCTTAACTAGCTAAAAGCATCGGGGGTTCCGGGTTCGAATCCCGATCAATGCGGATGATTTTCATGCTCTGAAATTTTGCGAAGGGGATTTTATTGATTCTTTAATCTATATAATAGGCTTTTGGTTCGGATAGATTATTTTGATGCGGCACACATGTCTATTTTTCTCATTTTTTTTAAGAAAACATCCCATGACTTTGACTGTTGAACGTGACAGGTGCATGCTCTTATTAATGGAAAGGTGACGAATTTACCGAACTCCTCGATCGGTAGTTATCGGGTGAAAAAACATTCATTGTTGTATTTCAGCCGTGGACAATGATCCGCTCGTCCATCTTAACGAGTCCAAGAGGCGTACATTTGATGAATTGATTCGAAACGTAACGATCGAATAACTCCGAGGCGCCCTCTCTGGATCGTTCACCAGATTTTCAGGACCTGTAATATTATTTCTTGAGTGAAGGCACCCACTTCCATTTGGCGAAGCACACTTTTCCACTTGGACTGAAGTTGTCTCCACGAGTGGCTGCTCTCGTGATTTGAGATCTTGGGAGAGGTCGTCGTTAGAAGTTTCCTAAGAAGTGCTCCTTCCGCCGTCGTCGCTCCGATCCCTGCTTCCTCTCTCCCCCTTCCCTTGGGGAGACGGGGAAGGGGGAGAGGAGGGCACTCGTGCCTCATTACACACGCGAGCGAACGCGGACCCTTCGGGGAAGGGCACAAAATCTGCTCGAGAGAGAGAGAGATGTGTTAGCCTCACGAACACCCGTTACGATTTCGCCTTCCTCCACCGAAACGGTTTATTGTGAGCATTTCTATGGAGCGAGACGCGGTTCGCGAGAGGGTGCCCCTCGTTCTTCCTTTGTTTCTTTATCTCCCCCCAACTCTTGCATGCACTGTGGGAGAGGGAGGTGGGCGGGCGGGGGGCAAGGGTGGGCGGGGGCGGGGGCGCAGCGCCCCGGCCGTGATCCCCGAATCGATCTCGACGGGCTGAATTGGTCCAGGCGTCCGAGCCGAATAATGACGAGCGGGCTCCGAATACGCCCCCGGCTTTTTCTCATTTCGAACCCGTCGGCCCTCTTCAATGGCTAATAAGTACAAACACCTCCCACTCTCTCTCTCTCTCCGCCCGCCATCTGTTTCATTGCCCCACGCGGCGTGCCTTGCGTGCCGTGGTCGTGGCACGCAACGTGCCGCACCCTTGCTTTGCCTTCCCCCTTTTCCCCCTCTTTTCCGCCGACCCCCTTCCTCCCAGAGGGTGGACGGCCGCCCGTTGAAGTCTCCAGTTCTCTCTGCCCACTGCCCCCCCACTCCCTCCCTCCCCGACTTCTTCCCTCTTGTCGCGTTCCCCCCCCCAACCCAAACCTCTTCCAATTCCACCGCCGAATTGGCCTTTCCCTCGATCTCCGCAAATCGTGCGACATTCACCGTCTTACTCCACTCCCCGTCTGTTAGATTCCGCTGATAAATTTCCTTCGTCAACCACATCCAAAATTAGTGCGAAGAGATGTTGCCTTGGTCCCGAGAATAGATCACAGTTTGTGAATCATTGATCTAGCTACTGTGTAGCGTCGCGTGTGCATCGATCAATTCATTCGTGATTTCGGGATTAAAGATCTCGTTGATGTGAAATACGTACGTTACACGGACCCTTGGAAAGGTAAATCGTCTTGGAAACTCTCCTTGGAAAGTCCACCCCGCGCAAGAAGATGTGCAAGAAGTCAGCTGTCGATCGAACAACTGAGACAATCAGATCTAAGATGAAGGCAGGGAATGGGAAAGGCGGAAGGAGATCTAATCTAGCGAGAGCCCGAAAATATCCGAGATTTTTGTGGTACATCATCGCTGATCCCTGTTTGCGTCAATTGAAGAGAGTGCGATTTGTAATTCGAAATGCCTCCGCTGGAGTGTGAAATGCCCTTTCCGCAAGGGATTTATTTACTCGGCTGGAAAATCAAGATGTAGTACATCCGAGGGCATACGTGGTATGTGCAACAAATGCGCGAACTGGTGCAATCTGGCGGCCATGCCGCGGACTATAGTCACACCCACTAACGCCGTGTGCGGCCAAATTTGACTCAAGGCGATGGACGGATCCTTCACCATGACAATGCACCCGCACATTCTCTGCGGCATTGTTCGCCAGTTTCTGGCAAAAAAATGCAATCACCATCCTCCTTATTCTGCAGATCTCGCCCCCCCTGCGACTTTTTCCTATGATCGTCAGAAAGAAGTTAACAGCGAAGAATGAAGGGTACTTTGAAGGGGACATAATCGATGAATATTGCAAAATAAAGTTTTTATGGCCTCAGTTCGTGTATTTATTGGACAGGGTAATAGGGAAATCAACTTGGCGTCCATGTGTACATTTACTCAATATTCTAAAATTACACTTAATTACATTTCCTCGGACTCAATTTTGATTTGCAGTAAATTTGTGAACTCGTGAAAATATTTTACTTTTGCAGATTTAAGATGCCATAGCAAATTTTCAAATCCTATTCATAACTGAACAAAATTATGAGGTTAAAATGAGGTATTTCTTTGTCAGGGATATATCTGAGTTTCTGAATAAAATGAGTATTCATCGTTGAGTCCGTGGAATAGGTTATGAGGAGAGGTTTTTCTGTTGGAGAAACACCGTATTTCTGTTTAAAACCATCTCTCGTCCTCTCCATCCCTCTAAGCGGACTCTTCGCAACAGTGACGCATAATAAATCAAAAAATCCTCGTGTTTTTCGTCGACAAAAACAATGGAAAATGCATTTTCAGATTGACCTCCCAAAGCATAAAAATATTTTTTTTTAATTAATAAGGTCCTATTTATACTGCGCGACGGTTAGCAATGAAGTAAGTAGCCCCCCAGTCTCCGGTTACCATACCGAGGATTGAATACGATCTTAGAAGTTGCTGGGATATTTGCTCTTCTTATGTTTACAAATTTGTTAGTATAACCATTTCAACTAATTTCTTTCGCCGGTGTTCCTCCAAAAGTATAAACGTGCATTCACTGAGTACAAGCATCGCACTAGTCAACCCGAAGGTTGGTTTTGATAACTGAGGGAGGAACTCGCCTCGGACCAAGTCTCAAAGCGTGTGACATTCACGCATTAAGCGTATGTATTGGAGCCAGTCTTTCTTCCCTGTGCGACCATCCAACATCACATGGAATCATAGTAACCAGGAAGTCGTACCGCTTGCATTTCTGATGCGGTTTCCCATGGAGCATCACCCGGGGATTCGAATCTGAGACCCACCGATCATTAGCCCTTAACACGCCCAGTGGCAAGTATAGACAAAAGTCGTCGTTTATGTACGGGTGTGTGCCACAAGTGAAGTTATTACACGTACTTGAATTTTTTATTTATATGTTAGGATTAGCGATCACCAGAGCATGAACGCTTTTTTAGCCACGTTTACATTTATTAAAAAAACTTAAGCGAGAAACTGTATTGTATTTTAGAAGCTCCATTTCCTTATTGCGAAATGGGAAGGCATCACGTGAGCTTCGAATATTCGCATGAATGAATTGACATAATGCCTGGATGTTTTGCCACTGGGAGCGACGCTGGGGGTCACTTTTGAAGACTGATTCTGATTTCATTCCGCACGCTGTCTCCTTATAACCCTTATAGAAACCACATAGCACTTCCGTCAAATAAATAAGGAAAAAGTTGGCCGGGTTTGTTGTTGTTCTGCTTTCCAAGGTCGCCGAAGAGAAATCCACGGTGACGTGGATCCGCGTCATGAATTCTTTCTTGTGAAATGAAAAAAGAACACTTCAAAATAAGGCGGCGGTAAACCAGGGTTGTGGTCGAGTCAAATCCTCCCGCTCTGCATCTTCAGGAAATCTGTGCTTGAACGATCTCCGCGGATGGTGCAGTATCCAAGACGAAAAAATGGGGGGAAGAGGGTGGGAGGAGGGAAGAAGAGCTCTGGAGCACGACGCTTTGTCAATTCTTTTAAGCCCCAGGACTGTGGAGGTCTACTTCCAATTACCAACTACTTACTCGACATTCTCATCACCACGTATGTCAAGTGAATTTGTGATGCTAGTTTCAGCATCTAACATAGCTATCAAATTGAAAGGCGTTGATTGGTTGAAAACTACTGAATGTTAAATATTTTGTAATGTACATACATCTGTGTAAAATGAAATTTTGAGATTTCAAACTATTAAAATGATATAACATGTTGTGCAAGTTCACAGACACCAATAAGCATGTGTACAGATTTTGTAGCGTAATTTAAACTTGATGAAGAACAGTATACTTTCTATTATTTCTCTATTATTTTTTCCAAAGCAAAGTTCTACAGTAGGAATGTACATCGAAAGGTAGTGGTAGTCTTCATTACCGGAGGGTAATTTCATTCCAAAGTCCAAAAATTATCATTATGGCACTTAGTGTACGCGCTTTATTGGCGTGGTAACCTTCTGACTACTGACTGGAAGGTCCCTGGTTCCAATCCCGGGTGATGTCTTTGGGAAACGCTCTCTTTAAACCCGAAGCGCTGCAATTTTCTGGTTAATACAGAGGTAACCGGTTAATACGTGAGAAACCGGATGACAGCTCAGGGAACGTGGTCGACTTTGAATGGCCGAATTTCACGCTCCAGACAGGGTACGAGTGAAAAATCCTAGTTGATCAAAACCGACCTTCGGGTCGATGAAAGTTCATTAGAGGACATGGATCGGCAGACAGTATATGCTATATAACTGAGATGAGCGGCTATAAATCTGCTGTATTAATGCCTTTCGAAGATGAACTTTTGAAAACGTACCACTTTTTTTGTAAGATGCTGGTTGACTGCGTGCGTAAGTATGGATATGAAATAAGTGGAAGCGAAATAAAAAACGACTGGGCAAACGATTCTCGGAGAAGACATGAACTAAAATTCAATGGCGCTCGTCATGGAGCGGAGCGAGCCGATGACAATGGCGCGATTCGGCGAGGATGAGCGGGAGAGTTGAGTGCCTTACCGAGGCGCGGAAGCCGCAAAAATGAACCATTTTTTTTCGTCCGGCATTCTTCCCATCCTCTCTCTCTCTCTCGCACGATTGCTTCTCCTTTTCGCCCATTTCTCGTGGCGGCAAGGAAAAGTTCAACGAACCCCCACGAGAGTCATATAAACAAATGTTCTAGGTAAATGTTGGACGGTCAGCAGTTCGGTACCCTTTTTGGTCGTAAAATATAAATGAGCTTAGAAAGAGAATTAGAATTGAGCATAATTACGACGTCGAACGTAGACGGGGAGGAAGTGTCTGTCTGTCTACCTGGGGAAATTCTGACCTCGGCTACCATGGAAGATAATATCTCCAACCGGGGAACGCAAAAAAAATAGACGACATATTTGTATGTGAGAGTGTCTGCCTTCATGAAAATGAATATTCTCTAGGGAGAGAGGAAAAAACAGTGAAGCGGCGCCTCTAAAAGATCCAATAATGACCGCTTCCAGAAGAGGAAATCTCCGTCGCGTAAGGGAGGCGGCGTCGTAAGGGAGCCCTTTATCCGTTAGGCATTCATTTGACTTGGGTGGATGATCCCGGTGGTGAGACAGAAAGAAGGAAGGGTTCGAGCATATTTGAGGAAGGGCAGTGCGTTCTGGGCAGTGCCCATTCCATGCATAAGAGTTTTCTTGGAGGAAAAAAAGAGAAGGTAGGAACTGTCGCCGGTCGACTCGTGTGCGAATGAAGTCGGATTGAAGAGTGGTCCTGAGAAGGAGATTGAGGGAAGAGGCGAGCGACTGAGGAATCGAGAAGCTTTTTGTTCGAGGTGAATTTTCTGCCCAAGAGTTTCTCAACGTATTATTAGACGGAGACTTATTTAGGATCACCATAACAAGTTCTTCTTTTGATTTCTTCGACATTACTCATCGAATTTTCTCCGAGTTTTCTTTGTTCAGTTTTCCTTTTTTATTTTATTTTCAACTTATCTGAGCTTTTTTACGAGGGCTGTCCACAAAGTAACTTTCGTTTTGAAATAAAAATATGAACCTATTGACAACAAAAAGTTTCATTATATCCATGTGAAAGGCACATTGGTAAACTATCATTCTACATAATCGCCATTCAAATCGAGACATTTATCCTTACGATACACAAGGTTTTCAATTCCGTCTCTGAAGAAATCTGCCGCCTTACATTTTAGCCACTTGTTTACACCAGCGTGCAATTCATCTGCGTCACTGCCAGAGCGATTTGTTGCAAGCCACGTCTAGCGAGAGAGATCCGGAATCGTAAATCGGCGATTTACACAAATGTTTTCGTTGATTTCACCGTCAGTTCATTTATCAAAAGGCTAAGCCGACCACTGCGGTCCTCGTCGTGAACATTGGTGCTGGAGCCATTTTTAAACTGAATGCACCAATGCCTCACTCCGCCTTCACTCATTATTCCGTCTCCGTACACTTCACAAAGTTGCCCATGAATTTCAATCGGCTTGTAGTTTTTTCCAGTAAAATCCTAATTACAGATCGCACTTCAAAGCTCACTGGATTTTCTGTTTGCAGCGCACATTTTAACAGTTCGCAGTGAGAAAAGTAGAAGAACCACAGTCTGCTCACACAACCACAGCAGGATGTGTAGGCTGAGCGTGGGGACGTTTAGACTCCAAAGATGGTAACTCTTGCCACCACAACGCTAGGCCGAAACGTGAGTTACTTTCTGGCCAGCCCTCGTATATCTTCATTGGAGTCTAGACAATTCCAGAAACCTAATTTCTTCAAAAAGTGAACGAATGTCATTTAAAACAAATGTTTTTTAGGTAAAAACAAAGGATATTTCTTCTATAACGTGTCAATTCTAACATTTCAACAGTTCGCAGTGAGCAAAGTAGAAGAACCACAGTCTGCACATGACAACAGGTGGAGGCGTGGACTGATTGTAGGAATCTTTAACACTAAGAGGTGGTTATAGCCCTTCACCACCGCCACGCTAGGCCGAAACGTAAGTTACTTTCTGGACAATATGTCCAGTCCTTCAGATTTGGTTTTCTGTTCTTTGTTTCACTTGCTATTTCATCGTTTTCAACAGGATAGTCATTTCGTTAGGAAGGTTGCTTTGTTATTGGGCGTTGATGGTCCAAGCATGTTCAAGTATATGTACCCTTTTACGCCTTTTATGAAATTTCTGTCGACTTCTGAACTTCAGTTCAATTAGCGTAACTACAATTATTTAGTATCCATTTGTGGATTTTCGGGTCATGGAAATCGTTCATTAGCTTTTCAATGCGGATATTGCAGTCCTCCATCTTTCCCTACCCAACGCTAATTCTCTTTTCCGGTCCAATCGGCCCTTCCTTCTCACATCTCCGTGGTGACTGAGCTCTGTTTTGCCCTCGGGCCTTCTTGGATTCTTCTTTCCCTTCACATTCATAACAAATCCATTTCATAAAACCCAATTGATTTTCCATTTCCGTATCCGCATGGCATTCTCCTCTTCTTTATACACACTTCCTCGTTTCTGACTCCGTCCGCCCGTTTGATCTTCGGCATCCGGCCCCAGGACCAGGTTTCAAAGGACCTTATACGAGGACCTCGTACTTACCTGCTCCGCGTTTCCAGTAGTTCATGTCTTTGATCGCTTAAGTTTCATGACCCCACTATTTGAGAGGGACATTAGGTACGAGATTAATATAGTAGTGAAGTACACATAATATGTTATGCATCAGATTAACTAATCAACAACACACTCAACTTTGAAAACAAAATCCAGCACACATTTGTCAAGGCGAAAATGAGAAACAGCTCATTAAAGAGAGTTGATAAAAGAAATGTGGTGAGGTACTCCATTCCTCTATATTTCCCATTATCAGGTCACTTATTCATTCATAATAATTCAGCCATAATTCATTCCGGCACTCACTTCTGTGTCTTCTCGAGCATATTATCTAACATCTATTTCTTCTTGACTTCCTTCAAATAAAGGAAATGTCGGAGGAAATCCGAAGGCGTATTGACGAAAGGGGGAATGTCGAATACTCCAAAAAATGCAGTAAATATGAGCTCTCGGTAATTTTATATGATCACCAAGTGTTAATATTAAGTTATGTCTCCACGAAAATATACGAGTTCTGTTCAGCAAATACGCGAACTGAGGCCATAAAAACCCTATTTTGCAAAATTTAAGTCTAAATAGATTTTGTCCCCTTCTTCAAAGCACTCTCCATTCGTAGGCTATTCACGCTTATTCCATCTTCTCCTTTTCCACTGTTTAAACAGCACCCTTGGAAGTTAGGCTTTTTTTAGTTCGGCAGTCAGGCTTTTTTAGTTGTCTCGTCGTTTCTTGCTTTATTGTGTTCCCATCTTCCCAGTGACGTCCCCTCATCACATCTTTGCATTTTGGGAATAGGACTTCGCTTTGATCATTCGTACAGCTTATGGCGAATGAGGAGGATAATCCAGGATGGTGATTGGTTTTTTTGCCAGAAACTGGCGAACAATCAATGCTGAATGTGCAGGTGCATTGCCATGGTGAAGGATCCATCCATCTCCTCGAGTCAAATTTGGTCGCACACGACGAATGCATCTCTCACACGCTTGAGAACTGTAAGGTAGAACTAAGCATTTACGGTAAGGACAAGGGACCTCACACGATCAATATGTCTTCAACCACCTGTGTCGTCAACACAGGTAGTCGAAGGTCATCCCGTCGTCCTTGCATCATCCGTGGCGTCTTGTCGGCCATATTTAAAACGCTTAATCCACTTGGAAACGAATGTTTCCTCCAGAGCATTGTCACCGTAAACAGCTGTCAACATTTCAGTAACCTCTTCATAACCACTACCGCACTTAAACCAAAAACTTGATGTCGATTCGTTGCTCCGTGATTTCGTCAATTTCCATTTTCGACAAACAGTAAAAACGAGGACAACAGAAACTAACATAACTGGCACCCCACGCATAGCTCGACGATCCGCCAATCACAGACGGCTCATTGGATCCCATGCAACTAGCGCCGCTAGTGGGAGGGGCTATAGATCGTTTCATGGCCCCCAGATTGCACCAGTTTGCGGATTTGTTGCACAGACCGCGTATTCCACTGTGAAGTTTCGTACATTTCACAGCTCTTTACTGTTACAAATCTTGTCTTGTGCCGGAGGTGCCATTGAACTCCACGTCATCACGTTCTGCATTTTATTCTGTCGCAAACACAAATATTTGACAATCGTTATCATTTATAAAGCGAAAATCATTGAAACCGATTTACGTGTTCCATGGCATGCGCCGTCATCCGCACGCATGATAACTGCAAAATTATTTTCATGAAGCTTCGGTCATAAAACTTTAATCGTCAATATACGTGTCCTTAGCATATTTTTCGCTTATTAAGGAAATTTACATGAGTGGACAAGCTCTCCGAGCAGTTCTTGAGACTTGATGAGAATGTATCACAAACAGCTCATCGGAGTGTAATTCTTTTGTGTTACAAAAAGTAGAGATAGCGTTTTATCTTACAAGTATTATTGGATCGGTAAATTCTCTTCACATATCTCTATTGGCAAGCTATATTGGCAATATTCAAAGAAGTGAAGACATGAAAGAGTTTAATTAAGCAAACAGTGTGGACTAATAGCTTTTGCGTATTTCAGTAGATATCGGCTGCTTCCACAAAGTAATAGCACATCCTTATAATTCAGGTTATAAATACCAATATGCTAGAGGAATTGGTCCTTACAAGAAAGCTGTCACTACGTTCATCCTCTTACACTTTCTTTTCCACCCTTAAAAGGATGAACGACTTCTTATTCTTTTTTTATGACTGAAGAAATGTAAGGAAGTGCACGAATTTATCAGCTCGACGATTGGATTCTATGGGTGAGGGTAACCTAAGCCATAGCTCGTAAATTACAAGGCCAAAAGGATTCGCGGACCAGGGAGGCAAGCTCTCTCCTTCTCAGCCACTTCCACCGCATTTCTACTAGCATCCAGTAAATCGTGCCGTTTAGTTTTGACCCCAGGATTTCAACTTGGGAATTCCCCCGTCGGTAAGCCCAATGATCTAGCCCGTACACTGGACCACTCTGCTACCATAACGCATTCCCCCGTAAATAGGGTGTGCACCCCTCAGATCCGTCAGTAGTAAGTCAGAGGAAAAGAAAATGACCGCCGCTCCTAAATCTCCTCCTCCTGCGGCGAAAGTACTCGGCGAAGTTCATCAATGGGAACGAAATTCGCCAACCCGTTCGCATGAGAAGAAAATGGCCGACCAATAGTGGAAGGGGCCCGTCCGTCCGTTGTCAGATTGGGACCAGCATGGCCGTCGCCTCTCATTAATCACGGTGATGTTATGCGTGGGCGAGAAGGAGGCTTTCTGGATTCTGACCCCTGACTCAGCCTTCGCACCGGACACCCGCGCACACACCCGCCCGAGGAGGAAGGAAAGAATGGATTGTGGGGGAGTGAGGGGGAAATGACGGGCACTTTGGGTTTACGAGGGTGGAAACGAGGAAGAAAGAGACAGGGAGGAGAAAGGGAAAGTGAGGGAGATTATAGGGGGGGCGAGTGTGGGGCGGGGGGTGGGGCGAAGGAGAGGGGAGGCGACGGGAGAGGGTGGAGTGGTGCGCGGGAACTTAATCGGTGGCTCTGCATGCTTCGCGTGGGTGTGTGGTAGGTGGGGGGGTGAGGGGGGTGCTTGTGTCGAATATGTTCTAAATCTATTTATATATTAACCTTTCCCTAAATCCTTTGCTCATTTGATCATCAGTTGCCCCCGCCCCCAGTTCTTCCAGCATGATTATGAATGGTTAAAATTACGTAATTCGGAGTACATTTAGGTTTCCGCTAAGCTGAAACGAAGGTACTGTCCTACCTGCCGCCATACCAAATGATTTATCTCTACCTTGAGACTCTACGTTAAACGTTAAATGTTTTTACAAGTGCGGTGACGCTGCTGCATGATTTAGACATGTGTGTGGCTGTTTCGGAAAGAATAAGCGCGTATTTTGAATTAAAGTTGGTTCACCGTTATTATGTATTCAATATTTCTCCAATGCATATGCTCAAATACACGATTTAATGCTTATTACCTTGAGTTTAAATTTTAAGAGGCTTAGAAAAACTGTTATCCAAAGTATATTTTAGTTAAACTCCGAGAAACTTCAACGGGGGATGCCGCAAGAGTAACTTTTGACGGAGTCATCCGCTAATATGCATTTCAATGCATCAATTTCAGAGGGTAATAAACATTCCTCCTGACCGGGATTCGAACCTGGATCCATCGATGACCGGCCGAATGCTTCAGCGAGGTAATGCATTGAGGCATACTATTAAACATCTAGGGATTCGGGTTCGAATCCCGATCAGGGCGAATGATTTTTACACTCTGAAATTGTTGCATTGAAATGCATATTTTAGTAGTTTCACCATAAGGGGAGTAATAAGGCTTTCATGGTAGCATTCTGTCTCGCGTCATGTCTTCCGTTGCGTCTTCTATTGAAACGGATAAAGGCTGCTGTCCGGAATGGTTTCTCATTCCACGGCAGTAATGATCGACTTTATCGCAGAGTGTTAACTTCATTGAAAGTAGCTTTTCGACTCGCGGGCATCCTGGAAATAAATGACTTCAGCATGCGTGTTAATACGAGTGTTATGGGGTCGTAAATGCGTGGCTCTCGGCAGGAGTGGACGAAGGAGTTCGCTAAGCAGAAGGGGTTGGCTGGTTAGGGGGAGGGAGGGAAGCGGGAACAAAGGGATACCGTGCAGAGGGTGTGGGGAGGGGGGAAGCGGGTGTTGCGTGGGTCTCCGGATAATAGTCGCCATCTTCAACTGCGGTCCACGGATAGGGGTCGAAACAATTTATCATTACTTCCGGGAATATCACTTGCAAAATTCGCAAGGTAACGGTCCGTTAACCAAGCAGTTCCTCGTGTATGGTGATTGGATATCGTAATGCGTTTCGCTGGAATTCCTCGCAATTTTCTCCTTCGTCTCTCACGTTGTTTTCGGCATGCGAGTGGGGCTTGTGATTATTCTTGAATAAAGTATGTTGTTCGTCGTTGAGTAGATGAACCGTGCCGCAAAGATAACCTGCGCCTCTCCCAAATGAATATATTGATGAGCTGTTGGTGGTAATTTGATTTGTCGAAATTTAGTTGAATTCACGCGGAATCCTCCTACATCTTGGAAAATACGGCATTGTTTTATTAATTATTAGATTTATATACATACGTATTTTTCATTATTTTTATTTTTCAATTAGCCTGCCGGGTAGAAGAAAATTTTTACCCGTAAAAATCACCTTCGCGGTCAAGTTAGTTAGTTTAAATCCTGAATTTTTTCGGTAAATTTCCAGGATTATAAAATTTTAGAAGGATAAATTGGTTAGTGAAATATAACATGACATTTTGAGTAAAAATATAACTTCAGCCCAAGAATTTTGGTCAATTCAATTCGGCGTGTTACATGCAGACATCCCAATACCATGGCGAAATAAATGTTTTCTTATGCCTAAATTATACGTAAGGCTTTCCCTACTAGCATTGGGCGGGGCCATTGCGACCATCCCCTAAAATCCCTGGCTGGCAAAATTAGATTTGGCATCCGCCTTCAGCCTACAGTAAAATGCGCATTAAAATTCAACAATTTCAAAGTTTAACGATGTTTACACTTTAAAATTGTTGCATTGGAAAGTATGCTTTCACTCTTCTCCCAAGTATGCATGCCTTAAGTGTCGCGATTTTGCAGAGACGGTCCGAAAATATTGTGGAAATTGGTAGAAGAAAAGTTAAAATTTAGTATTATTTGTTACCCCTACGACTGGTTTTCATACTCAAACCAAGAAATTCGGATACATTTGAAGAGATAAGTAATTCGTAAATAGTTCTTGGTGTTTCTGCGAACATGAACAAATCGATCAAAAAACCAGCACCCGTTAAAATATCTAAAAGTGCTCCTAGACTCGACGGATCAGTCATTTGCAAAAAAAACTCAAATACGCGTCGAGAGGAGTGTTTTCGGTAATTCCTATTTACCTCCGGTTGCGTGCGATAGGCATCCGAAACATCGCGGGATACATTGCTTGGGTGGTCTAAATTCAAAACACGTGAGGTTCTTCCTCTCCCATGTCCATCCACGTAGCAATACTTGGTGGTTGACCCTCGTAAGGTGTCCAACAGAATCACCCGCTTGGCCAGGCTTACAAGTGGAATTGCACCCTGGAACAAGGTGGATTGGTGCTGCCCGATCGGAAATTTCTCCCAATCTACGTTATCTTCAATTAATGCGTCATAACTATGTGCTGCATTGACAATACTTCAAAAGACTCTGGAACCACTCAATTCATTTGGCATTGCAAATGCAGACGCGCATTTTGTGTTCATTTCACCTGCTCTATGCACAGTTTCATTAAAGCGACAACGGTTAGTGTTTCCCGTAAACCCTATGCTTATTGAAATGTAAATGAGCGTGTAAATAAAAGAACAGCAGTCACACAGTAGAGTGACCTGACCGTGCATTTTGTCATCCGCAAAACGGGTCGGCGACCCACTCATAGGCACGCACATACGACGCTTGTACAAAAAGTATCGGTGAGAATATTTTCCTGACGTGTGCTTGAAGTGCTGAATCCAGTTAATTCGATCAAGTGTGCGCATGATCGCAGATCGTATATTGGCAAAGATAAGATTATAGTGCACACATTATTATCACTGACAATAATGGCGATGCGAGAGGTCTGCGCTAAATTCGACTCGAAGATCTTTGGACGGATGACCAAAAAGGCAGTGTCTGCTTGCGAAGACCTTGTGCAACGGCATCGCGACGATTCCCCAAGCCCCTTTCAGTCCCGACTGGTCATCAGCAGACTATTATTCCTACTTCCAAAAGTGAAATCCTCTCCCTCAAAGGACACCACCCTAAGGCCCTAACTGCCCTCTCAAAGAAGCTTGCACGCGTACCCTTAAGGACCTTCCGAAATCCACCCACCAGGGAGCCTTCGAGTCGTGGAAAAGCTGCTGAAAAAAGTGTGTTGACTTTTAAGGGATGTGATTTGAAGAATTTTGAGGCATTGTATAAAATACATGAGGCATATGTGATAAAAATCTAGCTCTTCGAACCTTTTCCCGATGCTTATGATACAAACCATGTATGTAAAAGCCATCTACCGCCTTGGCGGGTGGATACGCGCACGGAAGCGACGCGAGTTTCGTACGTGCGTATGTTAGGCGGCATCCTCAGCCAGCAGCAGGAAATCATCTGACCGTTGGACATCTGAGACAGTTGAGAGTCAATCTGACGCATGTAATATCTCTTACTCCCCAGTATTACGTTTAATTCTCCCATAGACTGAGTGGCCATGTCGTACTCAAAACACAATTAATACGAGTACATGATTAAGCCTTGTTTCAGAATATCTATTCCGTCTCGAAGAAAAATACTTGAGTGTTTTTGATGATTAAGTTTCTTTTCTTGTTTTTTTCTATCATATGACTCGATTAAAATAATACTGTTTCCATGCTACTTTACTAAAGTATAATGACCGAATATAAGTATTGAATTCATTACAATTCCCCTCCCAAGGGTTTTCGTTAAAGCACATGTGACAACATTTGTCGGCATTCGCTCCTCGCCAAACGTATTCATCAGGATCATTTCCTTTGGCAACACTAGATTTTTCAATGCTTTTCTATGAAAAAAGTTTTCGGAGTATTCCGTTTTGCATGTATGCTCTTTGACGGCAAAGAGTAATAGTGAAGTAATATAAAGCATACTAAAAGTTTTACAAAGTATGATGATTATGACACCACGCAAAAACTTATCTTGTGCAGCGTGAAATGGTGCATGGATACTTGAAGTTTTTGCGCCATTCGTGGACCGAAAAGGCAAAGTTTTACAGCGGAAAAAGATGTCCAACTTCTGCGCTAACCAGCCAATTAAGGCGAATACGGTGCTGGGAAGCTTTCCTCCAATGTTGGGTAATGATAATAAAAACTTGACCTTGCTAAAAACAAGAGCTTTCTCTTCGCTTAATATGCAAGTGCCCGTGAAATTCCCCGAATACGTTTCCCATCGACCATCGAGGCAAAATTTTCACTTTTTTCTGCAGAGGCTCTCCTCGGGAATCTCACCGGATTTTAGGGCATTAAAATGAACACGAGCACCAGACGCATTTTCTACATGGCCGATCGCGACAGTCAAAACAAATCAAACAGACAAAGTAGGTAATGAGAGTTAGATTTAGTGGCGTATCCAAAATATTAGAGCAGCTAGGCTGGGAATCACTCACGGAGCGAAGGTTAAATTACAGATACAAATACAATCTCTCGCATAAATCGGAAGGGCGTCTCTTTGACAGTGATGTTGAAAATGTATTATTGACCCCATCGTACTACGGTAGGAGAGATCATGATAGTAAAATTAGAGAGATTAAGAGTAGAACAGATATATTTAAGATGTAATTTTTTTCACTTACGATAAGGGATCAGAATAACCATGTCCGATCGCGGTAGGGGCAAAAATATTCGGATCAAAATTAGTCTGGTGTGTGTTCACCCCCTGCCACATACCCTAGCGGTGGCTCGCAGGGTACCAAAATATATAGAATCTAAATATGTAAACTTAAGGTTCGACTCCCAATAAAGTCATCAAATTCTGTGTAATCTGATTAATATTTCTGTAATTATTTGGCTTCCATAAATCTTCGTCGAAGAGATTTCATTTGGAAGATGTCCTTTTCCATCACGTGTCTCCATCATCACCAATTTTTCGAGGGCAACAGAGCTTTAATAGAGTCGCAGCTCGGGGCACAAGATAGTCGAGATGGATGGATGGATCGGCAGGGGGCATTGACTGTCGTCTACTGACCGCGTTGTGCTCGCTGCCGTCGCTGGCCAAGGACTCCTCCCCGGTGGCGTTGAACCGGTCGCCCTCGCCGTACTCCATCTCGAGGATGGTCGCGACGCCCCCGGCGGCCGAGGGCGGCACCACGCTCGTCTCGCCTCCTTCGCCCGTGGACGAAGTGGTCGGCGGGTCCACCGACGCCTCCGAAACCTGCAATCGGAGAGGGAAAACATGCACGTGAGTACTGTGGAGCACGATTAGTCGGAAGCACGACTTCACGCAGCGCTGGAGGGCATTAGGGTTTCAGGCAAAGTGTTTTTCTGTCTCCACCCTCCACAGAGCAAACATAAAATTCAAAACAGAGGAGTCTTCCGGAAGAGGCTGAAGGGAGGAATTGGAATAGTGGAGGCGGTAAAGGAGAGTTCCCGGTGAATTTCAATTCTTCCAGGGAAGTTCGCCAATGACATCCTACCATTCCAAACATTGTTTTTCCAACGCATGGAGTATGAAAGGCTGAATCTACTGATTAATTGAGAAGCTTTTGCAGCATTCGTTTTGTTTCAGAAGTCGTTTGCTTGTCCGCTCATGCAAACAACAATGTCCGCGACAATCGTTGATCCCGCCAGCTGTGAAGTGCGTTCTGTCATACGATTCTTGTATGCAAAAGGATTGTCGGCTGCTGAAATTCATCGGGAATTATGCCTAGTTTATAAACCTACAGTTATGAGTGAAGGAAAGGTTAGACAATGGTGCTGTGATTTTAAAAATGGACGAACAAATGTCCATGACGAAGAGCGAAGTGGCAGGCCGATGAAATTGTTTCGCAAGTGGAACAAAAACTGCGATGTGATCGTCGATTGACAATTAATGGCCTGGCTGAACAATTTCCTCAATTTGGACGCATTACTGTCTGCAATATTGTCACGGAAAACCTCGGATACCACAAATTGTGTGAAAGGTGGGTATCGAAAATGCTCACCGCCCACCCCAAAGAGCAAAGAATGTCCAGTGGACGAGAGTTTTTGGGCCGTTACCAACAAGATGGAGATGATGAGACCTTGCACCAAGCGACTACTTCCACTTCTTACACTTGAAATAGTGTCTCGGTGGGCAACGTTTCGAAACCGAAGAGGAACTCAAGAACGGCGTTGTCAATTGGTTCAACTCTCAGGCGGCGAGCTTCTATGCAGAGGGGTTAAAAAAGCTGGAGCAGCGGTACGACAAAATGCTTAGAAGTGAACGGCGATTATGTAGAGAAGTGAAGTAGGTTTGTAGCTAACTAAAAGTGCCAAATAAAATGTGTTTCATATGAGTATATTTTTTCCTGTGACCAAACGGCCCTTACTTTATGAGCATGCCTTGTATATACAAGGCATGCTCAACCATGTGTGTGCGTGGGTCGCGGTAATTCTGGAGTAAAGCGTTGGACTACTGACCGGAGGCCCCGAGTTCGATTCCTTGGCAAGCTTCTCTGGGCATCTGCAGCTCCACTCAAGCTACTTGTATATGATTTTTCGGGTACCAAATCTTCTTGGGAAACCATAATCGGCACAGGGAAAGGAACTGGCCCCCCTTTTTACCCTGATGTGTGAATTTCACACGCCGTCGGGCTTAGTGCTGGGGGAGCTCTACCATCACCTACCAAACCGACTTCGGGATGATTACTGTGTTTATGGTTTATATATATATATGTGTCTGTGTGTGTGTTTGTGTCTGGTGTATATTTATGTATGGTATGTATTTGTGTGTGTGTGTACACACATAACATACATACACATAACATTTGTACATAACGAAGTTTTTCGTCAACATACACAAACGCATCGTATTCGGGGTTTTGATTGTGGCTTAGAAGTGCATTAGTTTTACGGATAGATGGGTTCACTTAACAGTTATGATAGCTATACATATAGTCCGTCATATCTTAACAGATATGATCGTTAAACGCCGATTTAATTGATGCACTTGAAGCATAATTATTTGTAGACATTAAATGCCAGGGTTCATAGAATATAAGATCTATCTTGGGTAAGTTTACATAGAAGTATTTTAAATCCTTTAAAAGTACCATAATTCAGCTAGTGGCTACTGCAAACCATGATAAGAGCAGTCTTAGAAAGAGAAAGTAAAAGACTTTAAAGAATGGAATAAGTGAATAGGATAATCAAATTTAATGATCTATTTTAGAAGCTGTAAATGCGGTTGTTTGGGAGGAAAAAGAAGGAGAGATAATAGAAAAGTATGAACCGAGTCTAGTATGATTTATCTCCGGATACATAACTGTAGTGACAATTCACGTTTTTGGAAATCATATTTGGGAATGATACATTTGTAAACTACCTGGATTGATATTGAAGTTTTATCATTGCACAATTGACTAAACTTTGATTAATAAAATTAAAGTCTCGTGATGGAAATCTCCGAAGTGAGTGTTCCATATGTGGATATTCACACGGATCAAAATTTGTTAATGACTAAATGAAAAATTTAATTTTTTCAACAAAACAAGAATAACATCGACTCGTTGTTTGGTAGCAAAACTACAGGAAATTGAGAAAACGAGAGCGTTTTATAGCTTATCAGACTAAGACGTTTTAAATGAAAATCGAAAAGAGGAGCGTAGGATAATTCGGAAATAAGCAGAAAAGGAGTTAGAACGAAGGGAAAACATGAAGACGAAGCGATTGAAAATTAAGAATTGAGTTTAACAGAGAACGGAAGCAGTGTAACACGGTTAGAGTCGAAAATATGACCGTTAATATAGCAAGTGATGAGAATAATTAGATCAGAAATCAAGAAAAGGTGGATAACAACTGACGAAAGGCAATTGCAAAGAGGTATAAGGCAAATGTTAAAAAAAATTGAGTTGAGAAAATTCAAAGCGGATTACTGATTTCAAAGTTATTTTTTCAGAGATAATTTACCAAACTTCATTCAATTTGGAATTATGAATGGAGTTAGGAACGACGGAATGGTTGGACTAAGTAAATTCCAGATGAAAAATACAATAGGAAAACAAATTGGATAAAGGGACATTGGAGGATGAAGTGGACAAGATTGGTCCTATTCTGGACCACAAGTTGATGATGCAATACAAAGAGTAATTTTCAATGTAATACAAAAAAATAATAAATGAGGTAAAATAAAAATCGGGTATTCGTGTGCCAGAAAAACAATCAGCGTTCTAAACTTTCATAACATAGTAATTCTAGAAGAGAAGTAGAGAAAATATATTGATTGAAATGCAGGCGGAGAATGAATTTTGAAAAAAATTGGGATGAAGACAATAATACTTAGTCATCATGTTTAAAAGGTCTAGAAAAACAAAAGTAAACGGAAGAATTATAAAATAGGAGAACTAACGTCACCAGTTTGGTAAAAGCAAAATACATATCGCAAATAGTAGGGAGAAGGAGAGGGACTATGGCATATTCCAAGAGGAAATGCTACTTGAGATTGAAAGCATGAGAACACTGAAGCAAAAAAAACCAAAACAAAATAATGTACCTTTCCACCAAATTTATTGTTACGTACGACTAGTTAAACTAATTGGCGTCATCCTCAGGCACCGATCAGTTGAGACTAGTCGTATCTAATAAAAAATTTGGTGGAAAAGTACATTGTTTTTTTTTACCTCAGTGATAATAAATTTCCACAAAGTTATTCCTAAACACATCGCATTTATGTATGTCTATAATATTATACAGAATATATATTATTATATTTATGTATATTATTATATTTATATATATTATATTAATGAAGTACAAAGAGTTAACCAATAAATTAAGAAGGGCCACAAATAAAGCAAAAGAAGAATGGTGGAAGACGCAATGTGAGGATATGGGAAGTTTACTGAGGAAGGGTGAAATTGGTGCTCTATACAGCAAGGTTAAGTTGTTATCGGGTAGTAAGAAGGCAAAATCTGTGCTAACAGTTAAAGATAAGTGGGGTAAGTTGAACCAGGAAAAATCCAAGAGAGATGGAAGGAGTATATAGAAACACTGTATGGTAGAGAACTTAGGCCGACAAGGTTAGACATAGAAAAGGAACATGACATAGAATAAGATAGCTTAGGTCCAGGCATACTCGACGATGAAATAGAAAGGGCATAAAAGGAGATGAAAGCAAATAATGCCATGGGGGTAGAAAACATTCCTGTGGAACTGCTGAAATGTTTGGGAAAATATGGGAAGAAGTGACTATATGGACTGATTCGTAGTTTGCATGAGGAAGGAATCTGGCCGGAAGATTTTGTGAGATTAGTGTTAGTTCCTATTCCGAAAAAGGTAAAGGCTACATCATGTGAGGGTTACAGAACAAAAAGTTTGATAAATAAAAACTTTGTTGCAATTTTCCACAGTTAAAACTTTATTGCCGACCATAGTTTCGATACACTGTATCATCTTCAGGTGATACAGTGTATCGAAACCATGGTCGGCAATAAAGTTTTAACTGTGGAAAATTGCAACAAAGTTTTCATTATGTCTCGATTCCACAATATCACGCCTGATTCTTCACTTTTCGTAAAAAGTTTGATATCCCACGCAGGGAAAGTTATTCTCAGGATCATCAACAAAGGGATAGAGAGTAGGGAAAATGGTAACTTAGGGGATGATCAGTTTGGGTTTAGGAAGGGAAGAGGTACGCGCGATGCCATTGCAGTAATGAGATCACTTATCGAGGGGAATATAGAATACAATCAGGACGTATTTGCCTGTTTCGTAGATGTCGAAAAAGCGTTTGATAGAGTGAATTGGGAAAAATTAATGCGTGTATTGCAGAAAATAGGAATGGATCGGAGGGATAGGAGACTGATCCGCAACCTGTACTTGTCTCAGACTTCTCAGGTGCGAGTGGGGAACGGAGAGTCCGGATGGGCAGTGATAGGAAGAGGGGTAAGTCAGGGTTGCCCATTGTCACCGGTGCTGTTAACGTATATGTGGATGAAATGATTTAAGAGGCATGGGGAGAACTGGAAGTAGGAATGAAAGTCGGAGGGGAATTCGTAAAATCGGTTAGGTTCGTTGATGACCAATCATTAGTTGCTCAGTCAACCAAGGGGCTGAGGCATTGCTGAGTGAATTGGAGGTTCAGTGCGATAAATATGGGATGAGAATCAATATTAATAAAACAATGGCTATGTGATTTTCCAGAAAGAAAAAGGCTAAGCTAAATTTTAAAATAGAAGGAGAAAAAATAGAGCAGGTAGAACAGTTTACATATCTCGGAATTGTTTTGGACCAATACGGTCAAAGTGGTAGGGACGTAAGGAGAAGAATTGCGCTAGGCAAGGAGGCTTTCTCAAGGGGGAGGGAGTTGATGACGGGGACGTTGAGTAGGGATGTTAAGACAAGACTCGTAAAAACTCTGATATGGAGCGTAGCTATGTACGGCGCGGAAACGTGGTCACTGAAGCAGGAGGATAGACGTAGATTGGAGGCTTTTGAAATGTGGGTGTGGAGAAGAATGGAGAAGGTGAAATGGACCGAAAGGAAAACAAATGAGGAAGTACTGTAGATGGTGGGTGAGGAGAGGGGTTTGTTGAGAGAAATCCTATGGAGGCAGGAAAAATGGATGAAAGGCGTATTGAGCGGTAGTGGAATGTTGAAGAGGGTAATAGAGGGGAGAATGTTGGGCAAGCGAGGTAAGGGCAGGAACAGGATAGGGATGTCGGATGGGATGAAGGGGGGAAAGAAGTACACAGAGATGAAGAGGGACCTGATATAGATTAGTTTGATAGGTGGGGAGTCACAAAATGTTTATTTGATAGTTGTGTCCATCCAAAAACCTACCTTAAACGGTAGATTATCTAATAATAATAATATATTATATATACTTACATATAAGTACATATTATATATATATATATAACACTTTTGTAAAAATTCCACGGACGTACAAAATAATGTAAATGGACTAGTCGACACAAAAACACACAAAAAGAGTTCTGTTCCTAACTCCTCTTGAAAAAGGTGTTTTTTCGAAGAAAAAAGAAAATTCGAGCCCCTCTTTTTTGGGTGTAGTTTCTGTCGGTGTTTGTGAAGACGAGTCCATTTACATTATATATATATATATAAACCATAAACACAGTAATCAACCCGAAGGTCGGTTTAGTAGGTGATGGTAGAGCTCACCCATGTACCAAGCCCAACGGCGTGTGAATATTCACACATCAGGGTAGGGGGGCAAGTTCCTTTCCCTGTGCCGGTTATGGTTTCCCAGGAAGATCTGGTACCCGAAAAATCAACTAGCTTGGGTGGAGCTGCAGGTGCCCAAAGTGCCTTGCCCGGGAATCGAACCCGGGACCCTCCGGTCAGCAGTCCAACGCTATATATAGCGACCCGCACTATATATATATATATATATATATATATATATATATATATATATATATTTATTTATTTATATACTCATATAATTTTAATATACATTTTATATATATGTGACAGAAAACAGAAATGAAGTATGTCATTCCAAGCCGATTGAGACATGGGCAGCAATCAGAGAAGAAATAAAAGGATTGAAAACAACGAGAATGAGATATCCCACAGCAATGTTAAAAAATGAAATTAATTAAATCGAATCAACATTGTTTAAACCCTTGAGGATAATAAAATAATTAAATAAGATGAAAGTTTAATGAAAACACTGCTGAGAAGGAGAGAGCATTTGATGAACAGTATCTACGTCATAACAACCTCCTGACTATCAAGGAAAGATAAATGGTCGAGAGAAGTTTTAGAGGGTATAATCGAAAGTGAAAATCTCAAAGGAAATATGAGAACCAATTAATTGTGTGATGCAAGGAGAAATGAAGAGATCGGCTGATTCGAGTGTTGAGCCAAAGCGGCGGAGAAGCATGAGCCCCGACGGGACGACTTCTGATGACAGCGTTCCCTGTATTTCTGTGTTTTCAGTTTCTCATCTACACTTTCTCGTCTTCATCCTCGCATTAATTCGCCATCACTCTCTTCTTAGTTTGCAGCTCACGCTTCTAGGGTAGAGAATGTTTCATTTGACGGCCTAGGCAACGGGCGCCTCAGAACACGTTGGCGATTATCCATAATAGGCAATATCGGTAAAAAAAATCGACCGCTCAGACCCCAAAGAAATAAGAAAGGTTTCCTGAGATAGAAACCATTGACATTCGTTGCCATGGACAACTTATGAACATTAGATGTCCCACCCTGCATGTTCTCAATTTAGGACCTCAGAAGAATGCTTAGAATTTTGAGCGAAATAAAATGTAGTATGTGGCGTATAAAATTTACTACGTTTAGAATAAGGAATTCCTTGCCAAAGCAATTAATATCAAATAAAGAACTAATTTTACCAAGCCCAGGCATGAGTCGTAACTTGACAATTAAGAACGTTCGGATCAAACCCGGATCTTCTAGGTGAAAGTTCAATCAATACATTATCCAACGATATGACTCACGCAAATTATTTGCGGAGACAACATATTCGTTAACACCGGAGGAATTAATTTCCGGAAGGCATGCTTAGGATATCGAATTGGAGCGTAGTCTCAGGATATAGAGTCCCTACTCTTATTATTATATTTGCTCGCTTACCGTTAAAGGTAAGTTTAGTATGAGCATTGACTTAAAATCTATTTATTCATTTCTTAGCTTCGTCCAACAAGACACAACCTGACGCCGCACACCACATTACACACTGCTCTTCAATTCCTTAAACGCACATCCTCTCTCCATTCCGACCGATATTATGCCTATCCACTACCTGCCCCTCCATAACGTTCTCCCCTCTCTCACCTTACTTACTCCAATGCACCCGGAGAAATCTGCTGCAACAGCTCTTTCGTGTGTAGTAAAAAAGTGGAAGTGTATTATTATACTTGTACTGACTCATGTCTGGACTAAATTTTTATGCATTTGACAATTTTTAGGTAGTTTATTATTATTCTCAGTATATTTTTTATTTTTCCCAGGGTTAAAATATCAACGGATATAAGGTTGTTGAATTGAAAAAATAAACACAGGTGATTCGACCGAAAAAAGCGAGAATTAAAGATAAATTAACAAAACTATCACATCTGAAGGAGTAATAGTTATACAAGTAAAACTAGATACATAAACGTGAACAATTGATAAAAGCAAAGGTTAAGGAAGCCAAAAAGTATAAAAATTAAATAAACCCCAGCCTGGACACGCTCAGGCTTATACCCTCACCTAAAAAAAAACAAAGAAAAAGTAGGAATTAAGGAAGACTCAAAAAGAACAAATAAAATATACATAAAATTCTTCTAGAAAAAGACAAAACCAAAAACCCCAACAAAATAATATCTATTACAAGAAATAAACAGACATGAATAAACACTTCTGGCTAAAAATTATGAGCCCACAAACCCAAATTCTAAGGAAAATCAAACCATGAAATAAAACGTCTCTACACAAATAATACCCTAAATGAGACCGACAAAATACGATGGAAAAGAGGAGCGAAGGTGCTAGAAGCAGCATCGTCGAAAGCTTAGATTTAGGACTGGTTACTACACAACTAGAATGTTTGCTTACTGTTCACTTGAGTGTGAATGATGCAGTATGGATCGATTTTATTTTTAACCCGAATTTAATATTAGACATACCTTTTACGCTCATTTGAAGAAAACAAAAGCAAGGGGATTATTGGCTTTTGCTGCTCCACAAAGTTCCAAAACGCCTTCAGAAAATCATCCGGAACGCCTGTCACCATGATCAAGACAATACTTGCGTAAGAGAGACTTGTGAGACTTACAGTGTGTATAGAAAATGCCGCTCTCGAAACACGCCATCTTGTTTATTTGGAATCCTACAGTTGTTGATATTGTTGCTATGGATATAACCATGAAGCATTTGCGACCAAGTATAATAATGGTTTTAATTGTGGAAGAAAGCTATAATTCTACAATTTGAATAAAGAAGCCGATTTTTTGGGTAGTTTTTTAAAGCTTTATTCCACATCCGTCTATAATTTAAATATGTGCATTAAAAAGAGGCCATTCCTGAAACACGCCATCTTGTTTATTTGGAATCTATTGTTGAAACTGTTGCCATGGATATATATATCTGGAAAATATGCAACCAAGTAAAATAATGGTTTAATAACTGACGCAATTAGTAATTGCGTATTCACTTGGGTTTTTTTGAACCCACTGGATAAGCAAATGCATTTTGGCCTTCCTGAAATAATTGTCCTCCCTATGAGACAACTCAATACATCTGCAATCAAGATGATGACAATGCAATATGCATTCTCGTAGATACCAGGGGATTTTCGAAAATTCTGTTGAACTGCGGACGCGGTCAAATAGTGCCAATGAAGGAAGGAAACATTCATTCCGCGCGAGCGATGTCGCCTGCTCCTCCTGGTTTTGTCGACCCTCACTTTCGATGGTTCATCATCACTTTCTGGTTCCTGCTCCTAGATCCGTCTGGATCTCAAACCGCCAGCCATGGTTCGACGGTCCCAAATGAACCGACGCCAGTTCCCTGCTCCCGGGGAAGAAGGATGCCCTCTCCTCATTTTCGGTGGATTTCTTAAAGTCGATATCCAACCAGAAGGTGTAAAATCGAATGCCAGGTATTTTGGAGTGAGAAAAATTAGGGATCGGATGTCTTATGCAGATTAACTCATGCGTTAACATGAGCAGAGGATGACTTCCGAATTGTGACTAACGCAAATTTCTAGTGGATGGAGATTTTTGAGGAAAAGGGTCTGAATCGCTCAATATTGCCACAATTATTCTTGAGAAGTAGTGTCCTTGTTTATCATACTAAAAAAATGAAACAAATTGCGAAAGACGTAGTTTCGTAACTCGCATTCAATCTTTTTTTGTGAAGACAGTGAAATACTTTATGATTTCATTTAGGTTTCATGATTTTTTATGCTGGTGTCTTTGTTAGTGCACCAACAAAATAGCCTCTGGCGAATGAATTACGATGAAAAATTAAGATTGCATTGCAAGATGCGACTGAAATTATTAAAATACTGGAACGTGAACATTGACATGCTGGAGTAAGCGACCGCACATGCGTACATATTTTAAATGTCATGGGTATTTCAATTATTTCCGGTAAGTTAAATACAAATTACACATGCGGCGAATACTCATCTGCTCATCATATGCACTATGAATCTGGCATTACAGTGACTGTGTACTATTCGTAGACACGCGATCCCATAATGTTATGCATACTAGGATAAATAAATACGTTGATGATCCAAATTGCTCCCGATCGATAATAATAATAAGGCACGCCTCTCATGTTTCTTGTTTGGCAAGACAGAAAATACTGAGAGAACGCAATCGTTTTTACATAAATACAAGCACACACACATTTGCGTTGCATTTTCGAAATTGAAGAAGTAACGACTTAATTTTTACGCTTATGAACATGGATAAATCAGTATAGTGCTTGGCAGTGGCTTTTTTCTTTTACTCAAAACCAAAATGTTATCTTTAAGAAAGATTCTTTTGCCGGAGGTAATCCGAACCATGGCGTAACTCACGCTAAATAATACTTTGACAACGTGTTGCGGGAGTATTATTTCTAAAAGATGGGATTTTACTTTCAAGGACACACATGGACGCTTGGAAGCTTGAAGCCACCGAAAAATGCAATTAAATTCGATGAAGGAGAGCCTCTTTCGGGATATACGGCGTGGAATTCCTTCATCATTGAAGGGTAAGTGAGCAGAGAGTCCATTATAATTATTATCGTGCAATTGCTGCTTTTATCCTCCGCATCGGGAACGAACGTATCCACCTTGGCGTTAAATATTGAGTAAATACTATGGTAAACCCACCTTCAGCAACTATGGTGTGTTGCTGTTATTGACCAAATGAAAAACATGGGTGGGACACGAGTTACAATTCAAAAGATTGTTATTCTTATATTCCGAAAGGAAATACCGCTCGTTCGGGAAAAATAAAAGGATTTTTCCCTAATGGCGCTAAATCTTCAGAAGCAATTCCAATGATACGCGAATGACGCCATCTCACTTCAGTGCTGACAAGATGGAGAGGAATAGTTGGATGCCCCCCGTGCAATTAACGATTGATACACTTGTTTTCAAACCGGGCATACTACAGTAATTCGTAAGTCGTAACATCTTGTTCCTTTAAAAAATCCTCAAGTAATTCACAGAATAAGATGACACCTCGGTAGGTTAATCGGAGAAAACAAAAACTCGGCCATCATCGGACACCTAAGGATCCGGGTTCGACGCCAAGGGGTCCGCAGCTTTACGTCCCATCCGACAGATGGTGCACTCACTGAAAGTGCTCTCCACAAAGCGCCTCAAACAGGGATCGGGATATCACCATCACCAGGATTCGAACCTGGTCCCTCTCGGTGGGAAGCCGATACGTTAGCCACCGTAACTATACCGATCGCTGTGTTTCTCGAAGAACGCCCTTCCTACTTGTTTCTAATTAAGTCCGTAGTTGGAGAGAGAAAAAACACGCAAGAATGTCCAATCAACAAGTCGACACTTGGATGGAGATATCATCTCCTTTCTGTTTTTTTATTCTTTAACTTCCTCTGGAGACGCACCACAGTCGCGTGAACGGGACAAAAATACGCAGGGACGAAGTTCGCAATTCGCGAATATTAAAAAGGGAGGAAGGCCTTCATTCCCCTCGGGCATTCCTCCCCGTGCCGGGACGTGCGAGCCGTCCAAGCGGGCACACCACTACTGCCTACGGAGAGATAAGTGGCAGGCCGACGCCGGGCCGGAAAGGCGGCGATAAATAGCAAGCGGGAGGGGGACGGGGTTAAAGTGTCGGGGTTGAGTGGACTAGGGGAGTGGAGGGAGGGGGCAACCCCCGCGGGGGTCGATCGCGCGTTGCGTCACGGATGAGAGGCGGCGAGGGATGCGCGGTTGCAGGTGACGACTGCGACCGAGGGTAGTGGGGGGGGGGGAGAGGAGGCGATCGGCTGGAAAGGCGCACTCCCCACCCCCTGGGGGAGGGTGGGATCACCGCGCTCGATCTCTGTGAGGGAGAGGGGTGGGGTGCGGGTCCGCAGACTCAAAGATGACTCTCGCCCGAAATCATCCTCCTCCTCCCCCCCTTTCGACGCCCTTTCCCACGCGGGCTCGTGAGACCACCCTCCCTCCCGCCCTCCTTCACAGGTCAGCTCTCTGACTTCCCGGCGTGAGCGACGTCGATATATATATATATATTTTTTTGCCACCTGCTAATTTCAACTTCACGCCCGATGTGTTCGGAGAAATTGGTTCCCGTCACTTTTTACAAATACGGTCAATTTCGCGAGATTTATGTTACCAATATAAATAGAACGGTTAGCACACACACGCATGTGCACGGAGAGGGGTATGGGCTTGTTTCCTCCATCTCTTGTACGGGCGAATCAAATGTCTCACTGAGTAGTTGAAGAAAAAGAAAAAGATGGTCGCAGCGAGTTCTAGAAGATTTTTTCCTTCATTTCAAGAGATGGAAATATATTTTGCAGAGGAACTTCCTTGGAGATGGTTTTGCCTGGTTCAAGATAAATAGTAATCTCGTAATGTTAACCGTTTATTTTCAAGATATGGATTGAAGATTTTAAAATTCCATTTCCGTCGGGCGTTCATAAAGTGGTATCAATAAAAAAAATATATATATATAGTCAAATACCAAATATAAATGCAAGTACACACGCTTTAAGTTGTTTCATCATCATTGAATTTCGTGCAAATGATGCCCGAGTGCGGTTTTCTTCTCCTCAAAACTTTTATTTAATTTAACTTTTATTGTAATTAACGAATTAATCGTAGTTTAGTTGAGCTTAAATTCGTATTTGAATGACAAAATCTTGAATTACGGGTCAGGAGAGCCAAGGTGTGACTGCATGTCTTCCGAATAACAAGTGTCGTTTAAAACTAGACTGTACAGTTTGTCGCTGTCTTCCAAATCATACTAGGAATGGGTTTAACTCACATTTCTTGTGCTTATTTTTTGATTCGTAACAACAGCGTATGCCTGAATGTATTTTATAAAACTGGAATTAATTCATAAGACGCGATTGTATAACTATTCAAATGTAAACTGTGTTAATATGGAAGGTGAGGTATGAGAGAAAGTTTATAAATATGTCCAAATAATCATGTATAAAAATATATGTTATATATTTATATACATAAGCGGTTTATGAGTTGAGGAAGTTGCTTTGGTTGATAAAATTTTAAAGCGTTTTTTTTATTTTTCCAGTTAGAATTTGTTGTCCCAAGAATAAACATATTTGCCATCAATAGTTTTGAAACACTTTGCTTGACCCTGAAAAATCATAAATATTGGGTAAACTAGCCCAAATGAATACTTTTATTCCTTCGTCAAATTTTGAAACGCTTTAGCATGAAATTATTCGAATATTAGTTATTTTCGAAAATCGTTAATGCGATCGGACTGTTTTCGAGACACGTGTTTCCAGGCATGCCTTCAAGAAGCATTTTGAAAGTAATTCAATTTATTTTTTTGCGAAGTTCCGCCGTTGTATTCATCCTGACTTGTTCTTCCCCTTTTTGACTGCAAAGCCCCCCCCCCCCTTCCCACTTTGCTTGAGCGTAGACCATCAAAGTTCTATAGATAGAGAAAAGGCCTCGCCGATCCGTGTCCGGAAGGACGGATGACTCGAGAGCAATGGGCGGGAACTTTTTCTCTTCCAGGAAAGAAAAACCTTTCCGCAACTTCCCCTTCATAAATATAGAGGGCAGACTGAGCGATCGCCACTGTACTTCCATAATATATTCGCCAAAAGCTTAAAAAATTTAAAAAAAGGCCAAAGCTTCCTCGACCACCCTAGGCAGAAGAACCGGAGGGATGTCAGATCTTAAAGTTAAAGGACGTTCGCCCATCAAGAAAAGATCGTTCAGATCCATCAAACTATTGTGACGTTTTCCTTTTGACACGGTCGATAGGTCACAAATGTAATCTCCACGGCGTCCTGGGAATCTAATATTTTTCCCGCAATTCCACCCCCCGAGGGGGGGATTCGTCTTTGGTTCTCCCCAGGGCTCTCATCCCAGAGGGTGCGGGAGGGTTGAGGCGGGCGTCCACCTCCCCCGCCTACAAATCTCCCAACCCTTCAGTTCGCCGCCCTCAAATGGCTCTCCAAGTACGCCCACCACCGAGATGCCCTGCCCTGCTGGCCTCGCCTAACCAACAATTACCACTCGTCGGAAGAGGGACCCATTCCTCCCCCGCCATTATTGCCTCGCAACACCCTTCCCATCCACCCCACCACCGACTGCACCTCACGATAATCCCTCCACCCCAACCCCCTCCCTCCCAACTCCACCCTCCCACCCCCCCCCTCACCCCTGCACTTAAACTCTTCTAAGTCCTAAGTCGAAGGGTTTAACGTTTTTCCGGAAACCTCGAACGCCAAAAAAGTTAATTTTGATCTCTTCTCAGCATTAACTCACGACGTCTCGGGTCTGTATGTTTGCGGGGGGGGGGGGAAGAAGAGAGCGAGATTTGGCGAGCGGAACCCCGCGTTCTCAACTCTTCGGATCCCTCGAATAACGAGCGATGTGAAAATAGTCGAATCCTCAAGACAAAAAGAAAAAAATGGTGTCGTTCCAGCGTGAGTTAGTTTTCTCTTGAGAATTTTCAAGGACATACAAAACATCTTTCGCTAAATGGGTATGTCGACTGTGGTTTGCTTGTTGACGCACTGTTTTTATTTATTTAACCATATGTTAGGTTCCTGTCACTCGGCTGTTTTTGTAATTCGATTCACAATTACGTTCGAAGGCAATAAGGGGCAGTGATCGAGTGGATGTGGCCCCGAATGGCAATTCCAAGCACACTTCCGCCAAATGTCTGTCTCTGATGGATTTGCGACGAAGGATAAGAGGCGAAAATCCCTTCCGCGGTACATCTTCCTTATTCCCCGAGACCTTCCAATTGAACATTTCATGAAAACATTATTTTTTTTCCAGTCGATATCCAAAGTCTCTTTGCAATATTTATTTCCTGTGGCACCAAATCGGCCATCTATTTGTCTTCCGTGACAGCTTTTATTACGTTCGTCGTACATGCGAGCTAAGGAATTCAACAAAAAAGTAAATTTGAGATTCCACTAAATGTCGACCATTTTTCTCGATTATTTCTTTCTGTGCGATGGTGCATTAATAGATAAAATGTAAGGGATTCGATTTTTAAAATAAGAATACTTCAAAAAATTATGTTTATATACATGTGCGTGGATCATCAACAAAAGGATAGAGAGTAAGGCAAATGAATACTTAGGGGATGATCAGTATGGGTTTCGGAAGGGAAGAGGTACGCGTGATGCCATTGCAGTAATGAGATCACTAATTGAGAGGAATATAGAATACTATAAGGATGTATTTGCCTGTTTTGTAGATTTCGAAAAAGCGTTTGATAGAGTGAATTGGGAAAAATTGATGCGTGTATTGCAGAAAATAGGAATGGATTGGAGGGACAGGAGACTGATCCGCAACCTGTACATGTCTCAGACTGCTCAGGTGCGAGTGGGGAACGGAGAGTCCGGATGGGCAGTGTTAGGAAGAGGGGTAAGGCAGGGTTGCCCATTGTCACCGGTACTGTTCAACGTATATGTAGAGGAAATGATTAAAGAGGCATGGGAAGAGCTATAGGTGGGAATGACAGTCGGAGGGGAATTCGTAAAATCGGTTAGGTTTGCTGATGACCAAGCATTAGTTGCTCAGTCAGTCAAGGGGTTGCAAGCATTTCTGAGTGAATTGGAGGTTCAGTGCGATAGATATGGGATGAGAATCAATATTAATAAAACAAAGGTTATGCGATTTTCCAGAAAGAAAAAGCCTAAGCTAAATATTAAAATAGGCAGGGAAAGAATAGAGCAGGTAGAACAGCTTGCGTATCTCGTAAGTGTTTTGGACCAACACGGTCGAAGTAGTAGGGACATAAGGAGAAGAATTGCGCTCGGCAAAGAGGGTTTCTCAAGGAGGAGGGAGTAGATGACGGGGAAGTTGAGTAGGGAAGTTAAGAAAAGACTCGTAAAAATTCTGATATGGAGTTTAGCTATCTACGGCGCGGAAACGTGGTCACTGAAGCAGGAAGATAGACGTAGATTGGAGGCTTTCGAAATGTGGGTGTGGAGAAAAATGGAGAAGGTAAATTGGACCGAAAGGAAAACAAATGAGGAAGTACTGGAGATGGTGGGGGAGGAGAGGGGTTTGTTGAGAGAAATCCTATGGAGGCAGGAAAAATGGATAAAAAGCGTATCGAGCGGTAGTGGAATGTTGAAGAGGGTAATAGAGGGGAGAATGTTGGGAAAGCGAGGTAAGGGCAGGAACAGGATAGGGATGTTGGACGAGATGATGGGAGGAAAGAAGTACACCGAGATGAAGAGGGACCTGATATAGATTAGTTTGATAGGTGGGGAGTCACAAAATGTTTATTTGATAGTTGTGTCCATCCAAAAACCTACCTTAACCGGTAGATTACCTAATAAAATATATATATAATTGAAATATTCAAATTGCAAAACTCTTGTGTCGGACACATTATTATAAAAAGATTCTCAAGATATCAATTCATCTTCGCATTATTTATATATAAATTACGCTATCCAATGGTTAAACCATGCAGCAATGCTCGAAGAGAAGTAAATTCAAGAATCTGATAAGCCTAACATTTTCATAACTAATTACTGAATGTTTGTTTACATGTGCACTGGCAAATGACTATCGCAATGTATTCGCGCGCAAAGTGACGGTTTTCTTTTGGAAACGGTAATAGGTCGTCAAGTAATACGTAATAAAGACCTAGTACACAGAAGTAGTTTCTCCATGCGTAAGGAAATAATGAAGCAGAAGGAATAATTACTAATGCGATTAGTCAAATGGGAAATGGATAATAAATAGTTCCATTTTGGTATTTAGACTAAAAGTGAATTTGGGAAACAATGTAGTTGATTCATTAATTCCGCATTAATTTTCATCAAAGACTGAAATTCTTGAAAGACGTTGCTGTCCACCAAAATAGCAGTTAGAAATATAATTTAAAATACTTCGAAAATTTAATGCTTTAACTAATCTCAGTCAATAAATCTTAAATGTTACGAAGAAACGAATTTTCTAGTTGTATGTTAAATGGAAAAATTGTTTTCACCTGCTTTGTGCAAGCATCTCATTCGATAAGCGATGCATCCAAGAACCTGGACCCCACAGACGCAATAACCGATCATACAGTATTTTGTTCGTTTTGATGGGATTTGATATTGACTGAAAAATATTGCCGACACCGATGCCACGCAATTTCTTTTACTTCTCCCCGTATTCCCTCAGATACCTTCACGGTTTCGAACATCCTACGAAAGTTTGGAATAGCTCTTCTCACGCCGTCTTTCAATCGAGGAGATTCGTGATAATCGGACTAGAAGAAAACATAATACTATATGGAATCCCTCTCTAAACAGATTGCAGAATTATTCAAAAGTCAGTCATCCTGACAGAACTTCGCTACACTTCGCAACATTTAAAGATATGCGTACGTTCAGAGCTAAAAAAATCCAACCTTTCGAACTAATGATCATAACCACGTTATAATTTAAATATGCAAGGAACGTAGCTACGGTCGTGAATCAATGAAAACAAAAAATAAAAAAATACCGTAATAAAAAAAATACTAAACTTGTTTAGTAAACCAAGTTTACGGTGCCGGTATTTTTTGTTTACATAGCCACATTATTTTCCAACAATAAATTCTCAGTTTAAGAGGACGCCTCGTTAGCTTAACTGGCTAAAGCGCTCGGCCGGACATCGAGGGATCCGGGTTCGAATCCCGGTCAAGGCGAATGATTTTTGCTCTCTGAAATTTTTGCATTGTAATATTGCTACGGATTAATGACTTTCGGAGTTGACCGGAAGTCACACATTCGTATGCTATCACGTACTTACTAGAATCAATGTTCACATAATACTAATATACTTGGAGAACTTGATCAAAGCGAAACGTTTTCAAATTAAATGTTGCTGAGCTGAAGGTATTGGATCGACTTATGCACGACTCAATTCACTTGACTTAACAGAGTTAACGTAAGAAGTAATGTAACCCACCCCCGCCTCCAACCCTAAGCCTCTATTCCTCGCCAGCTTCCTTTCACCCTTGATTAAGCCCCCGCGGCTTCCCCACTTCCTCCCCCACACTCCATTCTTCGGTGGACACTCTTGTGCACCAGGCGACATGAAGCGCATCCGGCAAAGAATCTGCAGTGCACGCGCGAGCCGGAGATCACGAAAGAAGTCCCTGGACCCTGTAAAATCAACCGCAGTGACCACACCCCCTCCCCTCGACCCCCAAAGCACTTGCCAGACCCAGCCAGACCAGCACACCGCGACGCGATGCCAAATGCTTAGTAGCGATAGAACAGGCCGACGAACAGTGATGGCGATGGTGATCCTGGAAATCCGATCTAGCCTTCCCGGGGGAGGGAGGGGGCGAGGAAGGCGGCGACCAGGAAGAGGAGAGCGAGGGACAAGGTAGATAGGGACAAGATGGCGATGCTGAGGTTAAGATCGCTATCCCCCGCCCCTATCTCATTGGGCCATCCACCCTCCGTGTCTGCACACCTTTGGCTCGTTCCGAAGGCGCAACCATGAGAATATACGAACACGGTGCAGAAAACCCGAGTGGGAATATGTGTTTAGGATTCTACTCGAAGCACCTACGTACGTATTATTATTCACGAAATCTCCTCCTTTCTGCAATCACGTCGAAATCTTATAAATAAATTTGTCAATAATTACACATTATTTTGTTTGAACTTTACCTTGCAAACCAAGGAATGTCCCCATTCTTGATGGGCAAGACATTCAAGTTCGTTCAAATTATTGTACCTTTGATGATTTAGTAGTATTATTATTCGAGTAATATTACAATTTTGTTATTTTGCATTTCCTTTGACTACGCAAGCTGAAGAATGAATGTAGAATGCACCTTCACATTTGGCGTTGATTGTTCGCCAGTTTCTGGCAAAATATTAAATCACCATCTTTGATCATTCTCCTTATTCGCCAGATATCGCCCCCTGCAACTTTTTCCCTTTCCCAAGATGCAAAAATGTGACGAGGGGACACCATTGGGAAGATGTGGACACAATAAGGCAAGAAAAGACGAGGCAACTAAAAAGCCTAGCTGCCGAGGACTACCAAGGGTGCTTTAATCAATGGAAGATAATATGGAATAAGTGCTTAGCATGCGAATGGAGAGTACTCTGATGAAGGGACAAAATCGATTTAGACTAAATTTGTAAAATAAAGTATTTATGGCCTCAGTTCGCGTATTTATTGGACAGGGAGTATATTCTTCCTCCGTAACTTTGTTCCTTTTGATGCAATATTGTTGAGATAATTGAGGGAATGTTTTTTAGGGTAAAATTTGGGCAATGTGAAGTATTATGTCATTGAATTGCAAAATCTTCATCACCCTGAAGGTGTATTGGGTGAAAGGTCATTACATGAATGCTCAGCATAATACTTGGCATGACTTTATGTCCTGCGCAGACGTTTAATTTTCTATTAATGAGAATTAGACTTAGGTGGAAAGAGTTATGCTGGTACTGATTTCCGAAATGATTTTATACATCTATCCTGATGTCAGAAAGTCACACATTGGAACATCGGACTGACATTATATAACGGCATTAACTGCTAATCAGAAACCTAAATGATTATCATGATGACCCAATTATAACTTTCAAGCCATTTAGAAGAACCTTTCAATATTCCAACATCTCCCATATAATTCTTCTATTCTATCTGAAACGGATACAGTTTGTTCTCACATATCACTTTTTACATTCGTAGTACGTACGATAAATACGCGAACTGATGCAATTTGGCGGACATGACGCGAACTATAGCCCCGCCCGCTAGAGACCCAATGCTTTGTCGGCGTCTGTGCTTGGCGGATCGTCGAGCTGTGCGTATGGTGCCAGTTGTGTTAGTTTCTGTTGTCCTTGTTTTTTTTTACCGTTTGTCGAAAACAGCAATTGACGAAATCACGGAGCAACGAATCAGCATCAAGTTTTTGGTAAATTGCGGTAAAAGTTATCCAGAAATTACTGAAATGTTGACATCTGTTCACGGTGCTCTGAAGAACACATCCGTCGTCAACTGGATCAAGCGTATTAAAGATGGCCAACAAGATGGATGATGCAAGTCCGGAACGACCTTCAACCGCCTGTGTTGACGACAACATTGATCGTGTGCGGTCCTCCTTATTCGCCAGATCTCGCTCCCTGCTGCTTTATCCTGTTCCCAAAATGCAAAAGTGTGATGAGGGGACATGTACACACTGGGAAGACATGTGGAAAACACAATAAAGCGAGAAACGACGAGAAAACTAAAAAAAGTCTAACTGCCAAGAGGACTTCCAAGGGCACTTTAAACAGTTGAAAAGAAGATGGAATGAGCGTGCATAGCAACGAATGGAGAGTACTCTGATGAAGGGGACAAAATCTATGTAGGCTAAATAATGTAAAAATAAAGTTTTCAATGGCCTGAGGTCGCTTATTCATTGGACAGACTTCGTGTTCCTCTCTCGAGACAAGGAGCGCCTTCTGGACCACTTCTCTCCGAAAGACGCGAGACAATTAATGCCTACGCACCAATCGGCATACATGACATACGTATCAAACACGCGAAAGTGTTCCTAGCAACATCGGAAGGAGCCGAATTCTGAGATCTTAGTGGCGAGCTTGTGGCGATCACAGATTTTACTCACCTCCCCCATCCACCCCATCGCCAGATAAGCATTAGCCTAAACATTTTCTTTGTTTTACACAATTCGAAATAATTCGTCGGGTTCCCTGACCGCTGCGGTGGACGAAAAGTGTCGCCCGGCTGGAAAGCCACCTTTGCCCTCATTCCTAGCAACTCCTGCGTAGCTAATACACAACATCATTTCATGCGCAATTCAGTTAAAGGCTAAAGTATAAGTTCACTTGGATGATCAAGAGGATTTACGCACGTTTGCATGGAATAATTTGAGGGATGTTGCAGATATTCTTTGGAGAAATAGCTCCAACATAAATAACTCAGAACCAGAATAACTCAAAACACTTTTTGCATGTCATTATGAAGTTTAATCCATGTCAGAGTGATTTTCATTTTTTTCCTCAACTCAAGATACACCTCAAGGGTAATCATTACACCTCGCACGATGAACTGAAGGCAACAATTCGATGGCAGCACGCCGTTTAACTCGCGTTCACATAGCACTAGAACACGTCTTCATGCTTCCGCTTCTTAAAATACGCTGGATGAATTCAACGACCCCAAACGTTCGCATGCGTGTTGAGAGGGAATGTTACTTCCACATGACACCAGGAGTGCTTCTGGAGGTCATTTTGTTTGTGGTCTACAAGCATGTGTGCATTAGTTTTCAGGCTATGTGCATAAGCAGGCACTCATTAAGATGGTGAACGGTCTACATTGAGAAGAGCAAAATGTTGCGTTTGATAGTGGAGAGCAAGTCGTTGAAACGATATGATTGATTCTCTCTACATGCGTCAGGGAAGGAATCCCTTTAAATAGTCTCCTAATTTATTCGTCGATGTGTGTGATGGAATCAAGCATTTCAGTATAGTTCCTCAATAATATCCAACAAATTAATCGCAATGTGCGCGTAATATTTTTTGATTGAACGATTTCTGAAAAGTTTTTTAACGATGTTCCGTCATTGCTATTCTGTTGATGTGCTGTCGACATTGCATACAATTGCAACAGCTTAAAACATTCGCAATCGCATTTCACATCGGCGGGAGTCCCTCCCCGTGAGCATTCACAGGGCTCCTTTCCTTTGGCTGATTCTTCAATTTCAGAAGAAATCCGAATAGGAAGTTTCCTTCCTCTTTGTTTCCCTTCCTCTTTGTTTCTTCGCTGCATTCTCCTCCCCCCACTCCACCATCCCTCATCTTTGGCCACGCTCGTAGCCTTCACTTTTTTCTGCCTGCTTCGCTTCCTATGATGGAGTCCGCTCTTTCCTCGTCATTTTTTTTCGGCTCAGCGGAACGGTTTCTCATGCCGACGAATTTAACGGCTGCGGTTGCGGGAAGGTGTCTTGCAGCAGCAAGAAGAAAAGGCGCCATTTGTGTCCAGCACATTCCCACGCATTACAAACGCGTTCGATAACGGAGGATCATGCTCGCTCACCTGAATGGTTGTAGCCGCAAATATCAGCAGTACCAGCGCTCCTTGTAACCTCCGCCTGAACCTGCGAATAGAAATTGAAGAATTAAATAAGTTGTTTCGAGGCAAATCTGCGGAAATATCCGCAAGGCAAAATAGTTTACGTGCGGGCCCTTAATTTTAGACTCCAGGTGATGAATAAGGACCACCGAAACATGAAATAACAGACCATTCTGTTATTTAATATAGGAATTTTATTATTCCAATATTCACATGCCTATATATTGAATGTATGATGAATATTAATAATATATTTTATACTTAAGAAGGAGAAAATCTTGAATCTGATCACTCCAAATGCTAGAATCAAGCGTCAACAGCAAGCTTTGAACCTGAAACAACCTTTGCGCGTATGAATTCAATGAATTTAACCTTGGAAAACATGAAGATGAGTTGATGAAAAAATTTCTTCTGTATGCCTTAGGTATTCAAGTATTATGATCGTAATTTTGGAAAACCTTTTAAAATAGGGTTCACAATTATGTCATATCTATAAGGGTAAACATTTACTTAATTACTCGGATAAGGTTTTCAATTAATTTCTGAGAAAGTTGGTAATATATCTCTGTAACCTTCCAAATCTTACCGCGAAAATTTGGAAGTAATGGTGGATCAGCAATTTTTGATGGTATTTACTGAGGATTATTCGACGAAGCTGAGCCACGTGGAAGCCTTAAAACTGAGCTACAATTTTGAATGATCGTGCCAATGCCAATTTTCCTTTCCCATATTGATAGAAATGGTTTCAAGAATGGCTCACAGTTGGCAGCATGATACCAGAGCGCAACAATGGTGTAAACATGGCCGCTCCATTTTCAACGGGGATCCTATCTTCGCTTGTGGAGTGTTTACTTGCATATTGCAGTGCTGCCCGTGAGTTCAAACATTTACAAGAACATCCCATCCAACATTATTGATTTGTTGATAAAATTCACCCAATATTTATTGTTGGGAACGTAATAGAAGAGAAATCAGAAGGGAAGAATCCATGATTAAAGGAAGCGTTCTTCGGCAAAGTAAGAGAGGGATGTTAGACGGAAGAGCTACTATCAGGGGGCAAGGGAATTAGTATTTGGAAGCGAAGAATGGAGGACTGCAGTCTTCGGATTGAAGCACCGATGGCGGTTACCCTGCGTTTTACCACAGGTGAAATCCACTTCCCTTTGATCGGTGGGGAAGAGTCTTCCGAGCAGCGGGTGGGGATAACCTTCCCAAGGCAAAGCGGAACGGCGATCGAGGTCTTGGGCATCCGACATACACCAATTCAAGGTTCGATTTTGAAATGCGATTTCGGAGAATAATAACATGTTATGTGAGTGAGCGAGCAATCGTCATCTTCTCTTTCTCTGAATTGGCCTATGTTTCAGGACGAAGGTTTCATGAAGACTTTGACTCCTTTTTTTACGGTTTGATAACATTCATAAATTAGGATTAGGTGCGTTCAAGTGGTTAGGGGGTCGCAGTGCTCCAAATATTACGACTGGAAATTAACGCAAGTGGACTCTTAAAGTTGTTTGCTCTTGATACCGTGCAGTACGAATGATGATTCTTCAGATGTCTTCACAATCAGGAAATAAAACAAAACCAGGGCGATACTCGCATGCATGCAAATCTTTTGTGCCGCAGACAGAATAGGTCACGACATTCGACATTTGAGACTGGAACACGAGGTCGGGAGTGAAGCCATTACCGTGCCATTGAACCCGTCTCCTCTTTCCATTTTCACTCATCTAGTAAGAAACTGGACCACGTAGCCACGACGTACCACAGCCACACTATAGCATACCCCACGAGACAATCCTTACTAGTCCATCCCCGATGCGATATTTTGCTGGATTATGAGACCGCGGAAATGTGAAGCCATTAGTGTGAATGGAAACTCGTCTCCGATGCGTACGATTCCAGCCGAGACCTAAGCATGCGAAGATGGATGAGGAGAGTCTGTTTGTTCCCTGTGCCCACGGACACACATGATACATTTTCATTCCAATGAGTTTAAAAGAATTTCGTCAGTAAAATGAGTAAAAGTTTGACTAAGATTATTTTTGTTATTACGTTTACATTCGAGGACTATAAGGTAAACAGTTAGCAATGACCTTGCTTCGATTCATTGTTAGATTCGAAAAACAACACATGAGGAAACAAAAGAGTTCTCAAAATGGGAAATTTTCGTTTTGCATTTTTGAAAACTCGCTCGTAAGCACATTAAGTTTAGTTCTCGGATTTCTTTATTTTCATAGATTTTAAAATACAGTATTCATCAAGAAAGAATAGCTACTATTCCTATGGAATGTTTTGCAAATATCTACCTAATGCTTTCATAGACGACTAATTATATTGATTGGCTTCCACGCAATTGAACTTATTTGAGACGGGCGGTTTGTATTTCATCCTTAAATTACTTCTTCTAAAGAGAAACAAATGGGTTTAACTAAAGCATTAAATGTAATCTATTCATAAATTATCAAGTTTTAACAATTAACCGATGCCTTTAAATTGGAACACAATGTTCTCTTCGAAATATCTAACTCTTGGATAATGTATCCCAAACTTCAAAGAGAACTCGTGAATATTTGTATGATGTCCACGAGTGACATTGAGGATTCTTTCGAGTTAAATGCATAAATCATTCTGAAGTATTTTGCTTCGAAGTCAGATTTTCCGTTATCACATCTGTCCGAATTCTCCTAATTTTTATCTATAAAGCTAGCGACGTGAATTATTTATTCACTAAAGTAATGATGCATCAAAGAATTTGGGAAAGTGCTCAGTGACATCTTAGAGATGGGATGCAAGTTTGTGGAGAGTATAGATCCAGCTAGAAGCTAGAGAGAAGGATCCAAGCCCTTGGAATAGCTCCTCTCTTGACTTTCGGTGGTCTAACAAATGGTCTCGATTAGGGGGCCACCTCATTTGTAAGGATCCGCGAAATTTTTCGGACATCTATTGCGTCTATTTTAATTTTTATACACCAATTTTGTGTATAGCTCATCTTACAAACCCAAAAAAGAAGAGTATGAGTTCTGTAATGACTTCAGTGAAAGAAGATATTGTCCGTTCTTCCATATAATCCCGCGCGACTTTAATCCAGACACCTCCGCTCTCTTAATAGACGTTCCTTAACACGGTCGTACACGTTTCCATGGAAAACCATTAACATTTTTAGGAACGATAATAATATTGACAAAACTCTAGGATAGTTATTGAAGTATGATTGCATAGATGAATCCACCCTCCGAAGAAATCTACCATACGTAAGCCCAAAGCATCTTGCTGTAATGCCTCGTGTTAGGGAACGAAAATACGGGTATTAATTTCCCAGCGACGTTATAGCGAAATAAGGAAAAGCAGGAAACTCCAATCTAGAACTTTCTGTGTTCGATGTGACTGTTTCGTTTGAGAGAAATACAATTAAAATTAATTATAATTGGCGCAAAGAGTTCCGTCCTTGTTGAAGAACATCGAATCGCCATCGAACAATTGGAAATGGAGAGGCTCCGGAGAAATATTTTTGTGTTCAAACCGAATATTATGAAGGAATTTAACGGTCATGAGAATTTAAGATTCCAAATTGTTCTGCTTCAACGTTTTACGCACATTTCAACGGCCAATTAATTAAAAAGAAAACTACCCTAGATCAGCGGGGAATAAATCTAAAACCGACGATTCGTAGATAGATAGATAGATAAAGGTCTTTATTCTGGGCGAAATTGAGACCTTCAGGTCCCCTCTTCCATTTAACCCATCGTCAGATAATGTTATAAAGAACATAGCAAACATGTACAAGAATACAAATAATAAAATAGAGACGGTAAACACAATTACAAGAGATATTAATAACATATACAAGTGTAAACAAAGCGATAATTGATACATCAGAAATAAATTTGAACAAAATATATTAAAATTAAAGAAAAACAAGATACATGAGGGAAACATAAATAACATAAAATAAATAATTAATATAATAATAATAAAAGAAAAATAAATAAATTAAAAAATAATGATAAAAATAATAAAATAAAGATTACTTTTGAAATACTTTATGAAATAAGAAATTACTTTTGAGTCGTTAAGAGTTCAAAAGAAAGGAAGAACGTAAGAAATAAAGGTGGTCAGGTTCCTGTGTAGAAGAATGAGATGAATTACGGTAAGGAGGAAATTTACTAAGAGGTGTTTTGTTTGAGCAGGAGCTCTTTAGTGAGATTTTTCTTGAATATTGTAAGTGAGCGACAATTCTTAATGTCAGCAGGTAAGGAGTTCCAAAGTCTACAGGCTGTAATGTGGAAAGAGTTACTATAGATTTCTGTCCTGTGTTTAGGTATTAAATAGAGATGTTTTCTCCGTGTATTGGCATCATGCACACTGTTAATCGGTGTGAAGTTACAAGATAAGTATTGAGGGATTTCATAGTTTCTGATTTGGTAGAGAAGCAAAAGGATGTGCATATTCCGTCTAGGCTTGAGTTGTAACCATTTAAGTTCGCGGTAATACTCAGAGACGTGGTCGCTTTTCTGAAGGTTAAAGATGAATCTCACACAAGCATTTTGTGCACGTTGGAGTTTAAGGGATAGCTCGACTGATAAATCTTGATATACTGAGTCGCAATAGTCAAAATGAGGAAATATGAGAGTCTGGATTAAGTGTTTGCGTAGGGAAAATGATAGTAGGCTTTTGATATTTTTGAGGGAGTGAAGACAACAATAAATGGTTTTACAAGTTTTAATAACATGCTCAGTCCAAGTTAATGTTTCGTGGAGAACTATTCCAAGATTCTTTACTGTTTTCTGGTAAGGAATGATGGAGTCAGGTAATTGAAGTGGTGGAATCTCGGTGTAACTGAGAGTTGAGAGGAGTCGTGAATGCCCAACAATGATCGTAGTGGTGTTTTAATGAAGTACGCACTTCTGGCTCACTATGGCCATTGGAAACACTTATTAAGTCGATCACTGTCGTCCATCACAAGACGGGAGGAATTCAAATTATCTCAACTCATTGACTGAGCCCGCGAAAGGATTATCCGCTGAGTGAACTTCGATCGGTTTCAGTTTAGGAGAAAGAACGCTGTGGAACCGTCGAATTTGCGATCGGAGTGAATTAGCCCGGCGAACGAAGTAAGGATCTACCGTCCTGAAATCGTGATTGACATCATATGTGCCATTTTTGATCACCCTAAACATCAGAGTCCACATACGTACACCGCCGTGACACTGATCACGTTGATTAAGAGACAAAGAGCACATTTAATCTGTCGTCGAAAAAGGAGAAATTTCAGAGCGAGGGCGATTAATCTGAGGTCGACGGCGAATCATAAAGGTGTGTGGGGGCGGGTGGGGGGGAGGCGATCCCTCGAGTTCATGGGCGCGCGAAGAGGGGGAGGGTCGAGCGCGGGGTGGAGGAGGGAGGAGGGGCGCGGTGTTTCGGCTCCCCTTTGCCCGCCGGCGTCTGCCAGATGCAAATATACGACAGTCCATATTTGCATGCGATCCCGTAACCTTACGAAAAACTTTCCCCTGAGGTTACTCAGGGCACAACTATGAAAACCTTTGACGTTTTACACGCGAACGATAACTGAAAGTTAAAACGATTGATCATTGAAACAAGTTTTGGCGTAGCGATTTCTCCTTCGGATGACTCTACTTTTCGGAATAATTGTTGGAAGACGGTTGACAACTCACATCGAAAAATAAAAAAACCGAAACCCATTGCCAACATATTGAAACTGTACACATTACTCAAAGAAACCATTCGCTAAAATAATATGATTGATATATGTATTATATATATATATATATATATATATATACATACACACACACTTGATGCATGCTATAACTTCATTGAATATAAAACTAATATATTCTTGTAATTGATAATATACTCATGGTATAAATCAATTAATAAAAAAAATCAATATAATAATATGTAATCAACACCTCGCGCAAATAAATCGGTATGCGTACAAGTGTACTTTTAGGAGTTTTTTCATAAAAATATCTGCGTCAATTATTTGCCCACCAAAGCAGTGATGCATCAAAAAACTGTTGGAGGTGTTGGGAGGCATCTTAGATGAATGCCCCGAGAAGGGTCCGAGACCGAGGACATCGCTCTCTTCTGAACTTTAACGGCGGTCCAACAAATGTGCTCGCTTGGGGGATCGAGTCATCCTCCCTTCTGAGGTTGCAGCAAATCGCAAGTTAGGGGTTGAGGGGCAGGACTTTCTCCTTTCCCTCGTCCCTGGTTTCCTAAACAAAAAATGCCAAAGCAGCAACTAAAGGCGCACGGATTGAGTGTAGTCGATTGAGTATGCAGGCATTTTCGGACATCCGAGTCTCCAAAGCCTTTCTTTTGGTGTTGCAGATTGTAAGTTTATGGGCAAATTTCTTGGGCTTATTAGACTGATGTAGATATGGACAACTTATTAGACTGACCATATCAAATAAAATTTCCTTAAGCCGCAGTAAAGGGTTTTTTTACATCGCTGTAAAAGTAAATAAGAGGGGATTATATTGAGATTGGTGTGGTGATTTACGGGGAAAGTTTAATCTCTCGCCAGTGATCAGACTCGCATTCAAAATATGAGGTTCACATTTACACAAAGAGGGGTGGGGGTATTTCCCGAATGCATTACACTTTTTTTACGTTTGTGGTGGTGTAAAAAGCCCTTAACGGGTTAAGGAAATATTATTTAATATAGTCAGTCTAAGAAGAGACCGTAAAGAAGCTTAATTAATCCTTTCTCAATATTATTTAATAATACATCGGAAGTTCAACCGGACTGAAGCAAACTGCACAAATATTTCGATTGAAGAGACCCTTTCTTATTGATATCATGTAGTTCGAAATATTCGCGAACGTAGTGACCATAATGTTTGTAATATTAAATTTATGAGGGTGCTCCCATGATTATGAGGCAATACTTTAATTTTAGAAATGTTAGCCGAAAAACTCTCGGCGGCGGCCTTTCATATCTTATCCTCACATCTATCTCCGTGCAAATCCCAAAATTGGAGGTCACCTCGGATTGGAGGTCGCCCTATTATCGAGCCAATACGTAGATGATGTTCAGGGGGAGGGAGTGGAGCGAAAGGGAAAACGTCCCCTCTCGGAATGTCGAGGATAGTGGAATGTGGGGGGACAGAAGAGCGGCGGCAATATCCAAGCCGCCCCCCATTCTGAACCGACGCGAAGGAGAAGGTGGGAGCGACGAGGAGAGGATGACAAGTGGCGCGCGATTCGTTTGGGCTTGAGTACACCTCCTGCGAAAGAAGAAGGTGTGAGACGTTATCGGATGAGAATCATAACACAAGTTACCCGAGAAAAATTTTTCGGATAATGATATTTATATATTCTTATAAATTGATGTTTGGTCACCTTTCAAAGTAGTCCCCATTGGAGATTATGCAATTGTGCACCAGCGCTTCTTCCAATCCCCGAAACACTTCTCAAACTCGATCTTTGAGATAGCCTTTAGTTCTTTCAGCGATGCGCTTTTAATGTCACCTACGGCTGCAAAACGACGGCCCATCAAGGTTCTATTAATTTTTGGAAATAGGAAAAAATCACACGGAGCCATATCTGACGAATATGGAGGCTGGAGCATTGTTACAGTATTGTTTTTGGCCAAAAATTCACGAACAAGCAATGAAGTGTCAGCTGGTGCATTATCGTGATGCAAAAGCCATTCCTTGTTTTTCCACAGATCCGGCCTTTTTTTCGGACTGCTTCACGCAAATGGCGTGAAGCAGTACGAAACTTGAACATGTATGTACTACTTCTTATTGACCGTTTGACCTGACGGCAGGAATTCATGATGCACTATGCCATTGAATTCGAAGAACACAGTGAGCATAACCTTCACCTTAGACCGCACTTGTCGAGCCTTTTTCGGTCTTGGCGAGCCAGAATGCCTCCACTGGGATGATTGAGCCTTAGTTTCAACGTCATATCCATAAACCCATGTTTCGTCACCTGTGATAATACGCTTCAGTAATTCTGCATCGTCGTTTACTTCATTTAGTGACTCCTGAGCAACTTCCGTTCGCCGCTGTTTTTGTTCAAAATTCAACAATTTTGGAACGAATTTCGCTTCCACGAGTTTCATACCCAAAAATTGGAGAAAAATGTCATGACATGATCCAATCGATATGCCAACATCATCAGCGACCTCTCTAATTGTGTTTCGGCGATCGATCATAACCATTTCTTTCACTTTTTCCACGTTTTCATCGATTGTTCATGTGCTGGGGCGTCCAGGGCGTTCGTCATCTTTAAGGTCTTCACGGCCTTCTTGGAAACGCTTATGCCACTCGTAAACTCTTGATTTACTCATAGCAGACTCACCATAGGCCTATGTTAACATTTCACAAACTCTGGTACACTTTATTTCATCTTTTACGAAAAATTTGATACAAACTCTTTGATCCATTTCTTTTAACAAACGAAAATCGCCGAGCTCATAAAACACGTCTAACCTTAGTGGCTTTCACAGACAAAGTCCCCATGAAAACAGCTGAAAGTTTTATCATTCATAGGGGCATGTATACCAACATAATAATAAAAAATAATGGCAATCGGACTCTCTAAGCCCGCGAAACTAAAAAAAAAATTCTCGTTATATTTTGAACACACCTCGTGTTTATATATGTATATATATATATATATATATATATATATATATATATATATATATATATATATATATATATATATATATCCCGTGGACTCCAACCTTGTCGTGGTGGAAGGGCTTGTGTGTTCCGATGACCTCTAGAGATGTGCTGGCGGGAGTAATAATAATTACTCCTGGAAGGGTCACCCATGCCAGATAGGTCGAAGGTTAGGAGCCAGACGAAAGGTAGTCCACGCAGCGTCTGTTCCTCAGTGAGGCGGCTGCAATGGCGTCTGACCCCAGTGGGGCGGCCATTAAGTGATGGTGTCACGTTAAAAACACTATTGAGGAAGGCAACGGGAAACCACCTCAATTATTATTACCAAGAAAATAATGATGGACAACATTGAGAAATTGAGTCCTGGCAACTACGGGACTCGGCCCAAGAGGCCGTGTGTCGTGCCCGGCAGCGGGAGAGGCAAGGCTTCCGCGATCGTCATCCCACGAAACCCTTGCAGGGAAGAAATAACTGCAGCAGGACAGAAGACTCAGAAGAAGGCGAAAGTAGTTAGAATAGGAACCTGGAACGTCAGGACAATGTTGAGGAGAGGCAAATTAGAAAATATTAAGCGAGAGGTCGAAAGAGGTAACATAGATGTTTTAGGTCTCTGCGAGGTGAGATGGAAGGATAGCGGGGATTACTGGAGTGACAATTATAGAGTGATATACAGCGGCGGGGACGAGAGCCAACGAGGGGTGGCCGTAATTTTAAATAAAGGGGTAGGAAGAAGCGTAGTCAACATAGAGCAAGCGACAGATAGAATTTTACTCGTAGAGATTAAAGCAGAGCCGACGAACTTGGTCATTGTTCAGGTATACATGCCACCGAGCAACCACAAGGAGGAAGAAGTCGATAGGATGTATGATGAGTTAGAGGATATCATCGCGAGTGTTCCTGCATTGAAATATTTGATAGTGATGGAGGATTGGAATGCGACGGTAGGCGAAGGAAGAGATGGTGGTGAGGTGGGGGACTATGGGTTAGGCACGAGGAATGAACGCGGGGATAAAGCAATTGAATTCTGCAGGAGACAGGGGTTAGTCATCACTAACACATGGTTTAGACACCACAAAAGGCGTAAGTATACATGGAAAATGCCAGGTGACTCAGAAAGGTATCAGTTAGATTATATTATGGTTAGGCACAGGTTTAGGAACAGTGTGATAAATTCGCACAGTTTCCCAGGAGCGGATGCGGACTCAGACCACAATTTAGCTGTTATGAAATGCAATGTTCGTTTCAAGAAGATAAGGCAAGGGCGGCGGGTTAGGAAATGGAATTTAAAAGCAGCAAATGGATTAACGAGGAAGGAGTATCAGCAGGCTGTAGAGAAAATGATGGATGACGGTAAAGAACTGAGTACTATCGAAGAAAAATGGGAATGTATCAAGAAAGGGATATTGGAAGCCGCTAAAGACACTATAGGAACCGTTAACGGGAAAAGGATAAGGAAACCATGGGTAACGGATGAGATGATTGCAAAGATGGATGAGAGAAGAAGTTGGAAAAATGAAAACACAGAGTTAGGCAAAATGAAGTAGAAAGAGTTAAACAATAAATTGAGAAGGGCCTCAAATAAAGCAAAAGAAGGATGGTGGAAAACACAATGCGAGGATATGGAAAGTTTACAGAAGAAGGGTGAAATTGGTGCTCTATACAGCAGGGTTAAGTTATTATCGGGAAGTAAGAGGGCAAGATCTGTGCTAACAGTTAAAGATAAATGGGGTAAGATAATAGTTGAACCAGGAAAAATCGAAGAGAGATGGAAGGAATGTATAGAAACACTGTATGGTAAAGAACTTAGGCCGACAAGGTTAGACATAGAAAAGGAACATGACGTAGAAGAAGATAGCTTAGGTCCAGGCATACTTAACGATGAAATAGAAAGGGCATTAAAGGAGATGAAAGCAAATAAGGCTGTGGGGGTGGATTATATTCCTGTAGAAATGTTGAAATTGTTAGGGAAGGGTGGGAAGAAGGCCATATATGGACTGATTCGTAGTATCTATGAGGAAGGAATCTGGCCGGAAGATTTTGTGAGATCGGTGTTAGTTCCTATTCCAAAAAAGGCAAAGGCTTCGTCATGTGAGGATTACAGAACAATAAGTTTGATATCCCACGCAGCTAAAGTTATTCGATAGATATGGGATGAGAATCAATATTAATAAAACAAAGGTCATGCGATTTTCCAGAAAGAAAAAGGATAAGCTAAATATTAAAATAGGCGGGGAAAAAATAGAGCAGGTAGAACAGTTTACATATCTCGGAAGTGTTTTGGACCAATACGGTCAAAGTGGTTGGGACGTAAGGAGAAGAATTGCGCTAGGCAAGCAGGCTTTCTCAAGGGGGAGGGAGTTGATGACGGGGACGTTGAGTAGGGATGTTAAGACAAGACTCGTAAAAACTCTGATATGGAGCGTAGCTATGTACGGCGCGGAAACGTGGTCGCTGAAGCAGGAGGATAGACGTAGATAGGAGGCTTTTGAAATGTCGGTGTGGAGAAGAATGGAGAAGGTGAAATGGACCGATAGGAAAACAAATGAGGAAGTACTAGAATTGGTGGGGGAGGAGAGGGGTTTGTTGAGAGAAATCGTGTGGAAGCAGGAAAAATGGATGAAAGGCGTATTGAGCGGTAGTGGAATGTTGAAGAATGTAATAGAGGGGAGAATGTTGGGCAAGCGAGGTAAGGGCAGGAACAGGATAGGGATGTTGGATGGGATGAAGGGAGGAAAGAAGTACATTGAGATGAAGAGGGACCTGATATAGATTAGTTTGATAGGTGGGGAGTCACAAAATGTTTATTTGATAGTTGTGTCCATCCAAAAACCTACCTTAAACGGTAGATTACCTAATAATAATAATAATAACTTTTGGACGGCACAATAGAACACAGAGTCAAACAGATAACACGTAAAAGAACACTCACATTGTAGATTATTTGAACTTTCGGCCTACTCCGAGGCCTTCTTCAGCTCAGACAGAGAGGTCTTGAGGAGAGAGTGTCTGGGAAGGGAAGGGGGGCGGAAGGTTTAGGGACTGCTGGGAAGGAATTAAAGATGGCGGTTAAGGGTGGAAATTTTAAATGATCGGAAATATAGGATGTATGCGGATTCGCGAGTTCTCACCTCAATGTTGGTGGCTGAATCGGGTAGGGATTCTAGAATTGTTAGGGAAAAGCATTTGTCGAATGATAGGTTGTGTGAACTTGCGTGTAAAGGGATAGGAAGAGAAGAGAGTGAAGCAGAATTACAGGAGTAGTGGTGATTGTTCATTCGAATGGATAAGGGGATAATGCATTCGCCTATGTAGAATGAAGTGCATTGTTTGCACGACAAAATATAGATGATATTTTTTGAGAGGCAATTAGCGTGGGAACGGGGTGAAGGGACAATGAGGGGATGTGGGGAGAGGGGAGCAGGTCTGATTAGGAGACATGTTTTACATCGGGGGCGATTGCAGGTGGGGGAAATATGAGGAAATTTGTCAGGGCGGGGTTTCAAAAGGGTTGGTGGATCACAGAAGGTTTCTGAGATTGGCTGGTCGTCTGTAAGCGACAGAGGGGCATTGGGGCAGTAAGGATGAGGTCGCGTCATTGTCGTGTAAAATAGGATAAAGTTCTTTAAAAAGGGTTTTCAGGCTGTGAAATCCGGGGAAATAGGTTGTGCAAAGGTTGAGTCCAGCGTCAGATGTGGCGTTGTTATTCTGTGATGTGTGTGGTCAGGTGGAGCGGTGGATTTTATCCTGTAGGAGCTTTTCTGGGTAACCGCGTTTGTGGAGTGCATGGTGTAGATTGTGGAGGCATTTGTTGAGGGTAGCTGTGGTGTTGCAAATCCGATGTCCGCGGATAGAGAGAGAGAGTTGGGAATTGAGCGTTTGGTGTGAGAAGGATGACTGCTAGTATAGTGTAAATATTGTAGATGATTAGTGGCTTTGATGTGCACTGAACTGGTGAATTTGTTATTGTGAAGTGAGATGTCTGTGTCAAGAAACGTGATGGTGGAGTCTGAAATTGAAGAAGTGAATTTAACAATGAAAGAAGAATTTAAGGCCGATAAGAAATTGTCAAGGAACTCAGAGCCGTGTGTCCAGAGAATAAAAATGTCCTCAATGTAGCGGACCCAGAAAAGAGGTTGGAAGGGTTGCTGTGAAAGGAAATTCTCTTCAAGGTGGAAGAGATTGGCGTACGATGGCGCCATCCTCGTTCCCATCGCTGTGCCTTTCGTTTGTAGATAAAAATAGTTTTGGAAGGAGAGTGCGTTTTTGGTCAGGACGAAAGTGGCTAGATTGAGGAGAAATTCGGTCGAGGGGCACTGGGGTGGGGGGCGTAGAGAAAGATAGTGTCGGAGGGAGGATAGGCCTTCTGCATGAAAAATAGAAGTATAGAGAGAGGTGACGTCGATGGTGGCCATAAGCAGGTTGGAGGTGGAGGGAATGGAGACAGAGTTTAAACGGTGGAGGAAGTGATACGTGTCTTTCGTGAAGGAGGGAAAGGAGAGTACGATAGGTTGTAGGTGGTGGTCAAGGAATGCGGAGATTCTTTCGGTGGGAGAGTTCAAACTAGAAACTATAGGGCGACAGGGGATGTTGGGTTTGTGTATTTTTGGGAGGAGATAAAACTGGGGTGTTCTGGGGTTTGGAGGTGAGAGTAGGGATATGTCTTGGGAGGTGAGGCCTTCTTCTGGTCCAAATTGGAGGAGAAAAGACCGAATTTCCTTTTGGAAGGTTGGTGTAGGGTTGTTGGTGAAAGTGGTATAGGTGGATGTGTCGTTGAGGTGACTGAGGGCTTTGGAAAAATAGTCTTGGGTGTTTAAAATTACGACTGAGGAGCCTTTATCGGCGGTGGTGACCACGATGTTGGGATTGGCCTGTAGGGTTTTAAGGGCATGACGTTCGTTTGTGGAAAGGTTATTTCTTGGCTTTAGACATTGTGTGAAGGATTTATCAGAGACTTTTTGGAGAAGGAGACGTATGAATATTTCCACGGAATGATTACTGGGAAGGGGTTTTCACTCATGAGTGGAGGCCGGGCGGAATTTGTTTACTGCGGGATTGGTTTTAATTTGACTAGAAGTGTTACTTTGTGATTTCCAAAATGCGCGCCAACGAAGGTTTCGGCTAAAAATAAGTGTGTCGGTGAGTAGGTTGATCTGGTTGATTTTTGGTGTGGGAGAGATGGATAGGCCTTTACTTAGTACGGATATTTCGTTCTCAGACAGACTGCTGTTGGAAAGGTTTACAATGTCATGAGAATTGTCGGAGGGGGGGGGGAAGTGTTGGAACCCTTCGGTGGTGGTTGGCGCCTGGAGAAAACCGGAGGACCTTTGGGAGGAGGAGGGAGGTTGTAAATGCTTGGAGGTCGGGTTTCTATTGAAAGAGTGGGGGTGGTTTGGGAGGAGGTGGCGGGAAAGAGTCCGAGTGCGGAAGTTTGAGACCTACTTGGAAGAAAGAAATGCATAGATTTGACAACTTTGTAAGGAGACGTTGACGTTTCTGTTGGAGGGAACGTAGGGCAGAAGAAGCATTTCCGCATACATCCTATATTTCCGAACATTTAAAATTCCCAACCTTAACTGCCATCTTTAATTCCCTTCCCAGCAGTCCCTAAACCTTCCGCCCCCCTTCCCTCCCCAGACACTCTCTCTTCAAGACCTCTCAGTCTGAGCTGAAGAAGGCCTCGGAGTACGCCGAAAGCTCAAATAATCTACAATGTGAGTGTTCTTTTACGCGTTATCTATTTGATTCTGTGTTCTATTGTGCCGTCCAAAAGTTAGATTGCTCTCGTGAGTGCTTCCGCATCATCATATCATATATAAAAAAACCATAAACACAGTAATCAACCCGAAGGTCGGTTTAGTAGGTGATGGTAGAACTCACCCATGTACCAAGCCCTTTACGGCGTGTGAATATTCACACATCAGGGTAGGGGGGCAAGTTCCTTTCCCTGTGCCGGTTATGGTTTCCCAGGAAGATCTGGTACCCGAAAAATCAACTAGCTTGGGTGGAGCTGCAGGTGCCCAAAGTGCCTTGCCCGGGAATCGAACCCGGAACCCTCCGGTCAGCAGTCCAACGCTCTACCCGCTAGACTACCGCGACCCACATATCATATATATATACATATATACTACCTTGATCAAAAAGTTCCCGGAATAACCACCGTGTGGCGCTCCCATCGTTTCGATTTGAGTTCTGTTTTTTCTGTTAAATTGGTACATCTGTTGTTGATATTCCCTTTAAATCTTAGTGTCATAACTTGACATTTGCAAAAGTTACGTAGCCAAGAGTACATCTATCTCTGTGTGTGTTGGCGATTTTTTACAATTGCAGAAATGGATTTAAATTTGCAACAACGAATTTGTATTAAATTTTGTGTAAAAAACGGATTTAGTGGCGCACGGACGTTGGAAATGTTGGAAAAGTGTTTCGGCAACGATTCTCTGAAAAAAACGGTCGTTTACCAGTGGCACGAGCGGTTCAGAAGTGGTCGTGAGTCAATCGAAGATGATGAACGCAGTGGCAGACCATCGACATCGAAAGTCGGTGAAAAAATTGATAAAGTAAAAGAAATGTTGGTCAATAACCGCAAATTAACCATCAGAGAAATAGCGGAGGACTTGAACATTGCCTATGGATCCGCCCAAGACATTGTGGTTAATGATTTGGGTTTCCGTCGTGTAGCAGCAAAGTTGGTGCCAAAAGACCTCAACTTCATGCAAAAAAGAGACCGTGTTGACGTCGCAAAAGACATGATTTGCGAGGCTGAATCCGATCCCACATTCATCAAAAGGATCATTACTGGAGACGAGACGTGGGTTTATGAGTACGACACGCAATCCAGACATCAGGCAAGTGAATGGCGTTCACCAAATGAGCCGAGACCAAAAAAACCACGTCGTTTTCAGTCAAAAAAGAAGGCAATGCTGACGGTTTTCATGGATTACAACGGTGTAGTGCATCATGAATTTTTGCCAGAAGGCCAGACAGTAAACAAAGAGTATTATTTGGGCGTTATGAGACGTTTGCGTGAAGCAATTCGCCGAAAGAGACCAGAAATCGTCGCACAGTGCTATCATTATTCGTAATTTTTTGACGAAAAATGCAAAAAATACCATCCAACAGCCACCGAATTCACCTGATTTGGCTCCCTGTGACTTCTTTCTGTTCAATCGAGTTAAAAAACCATTACGGGGAACGCGTTTTAGCAGCCGAGAGGAAGTAATGGAAAAATCGCAGGAAGCACTGATGGACATACCGAAAACCGAATATAAAAAATGTTTCGAGGATTGGATCAAGCGCTGGCATAAGTGTGTTGCAGTCGATGGGGATTACTTTGAAGGGGACAATATAGTTTTAGATGAATAAACTTGTATTTTTAATTTTCTGAATAAATTCCGGGAATTTTTGATCAAGGTAGTATATATAGATGATGCGGAAGTACTCACGAGAGCAATATAACTTTTGGACGGCACAATAGAACACAGAATAAAACAGATAACACGTAAAAGGACACTCACACTGTAGATGATTTAAGCTTTCGGCCTACTCCGAGGCCTTCTTCTACGAGGCTCAGTCTGACCTGAAGAAGGCCTCGGAGTAGGCCGAAAGCTTAAATCATCTACAGTGTGAGTGTCCTTTTACGTGTTATCTGTTTTATTCTGTGTTCTATTGTGCCGTCCAAAAGTTATATATATATATATATATATATATATATATATATATATATATATATATATATATATATATATATATATATATATATATATAGAAATCCCGCCATACGGCGCACAAATATTCATTCAAACAGAAATAGGTATAAGGAAAGGGGATAGGAAAACACATAAAAGGCGAACACAGGACATGTGGGGAAGGCGGTTTTTGAGCAGATCACGAAAGTAAAAATGTTTCCCTATCCGGGATTTGAACCACGGACCTTCCACTTTCACGGGCGGATGCTCTACCAGTTGAGCTAATAGGGAAACCTGATTTCACGTGAGATCTGCGATCTTATAAAGCGCCTAAGTGCTCTTATATATATATATATATATATATATATATATATATATATATTCGAATAGAACGCTTTTCGGCGACGGACAAATATATAAAAACATTAATATAAATTTTTTAAACACAAAAACACAAAGAAAGGACACTCACAAATGTAGTTTTGACGTTTCGACAGCACGGCCGTTATCATCAGAGTCATAATGGTCGTGTCTTCGAAACGTTAAAGCTACATATGTAAGTGTTCTTTCTTTGTATTTCTGTGTTTTAAAAATCTATATCAGTGTTTATGTATACAAGTATATATTAACGTAAAAGATAAGTCACAAGCGTGGCGATGGCACATCTACATCTACAAATAAATACAAAATTATGAGACACTCACAGTTTCAGCTTTTGAATAATTCGGAGGTACCTTTCTCAACGGAAGGAAGAAAACTGCTTTCTTCATTCGTCTTTTCCTTTTCTCTTTCTTTCTCTTTGTTTTCTTCCTTTGTGCTTTCTTCCTTCCTTCCACAAAAACTGTGTCTCTTTAATTTGTGTTTCTAAGTTTTATATGCCATCACCACACTTGCGACAAACAATATAGAATTTGTCCCCCCATTCGCACATTGGCATAACTAGTCGATTTTATGATCTCTACCAAAGTTCAATGCGCTAAAAATGTTTACTAACGCATCTCTTTTATGCATCGCTTGCTTGTCTACCTTAAAAGCCTTTGGTTTGGGATATTCCTTTTCTCTTCAGTTTAACATTGTTTACTGAAAGCCGATGTCTTAATGGAAACCGCTGACAATAACAGCCCGTTTTGTTAGCAAACCCTTTATTTAGTTTTCATCAAGTTATGGAGGTTTCAGATGTTGCAACGCAAGTAGGAGCGGGAGAGGAGACAGCGAAATATGTCTTCAAATTCGTGGACAGGAATGACGTTCGTAAGGGCTAACAGAGATTCTCCTCTTTGCATCTTTGCGATCCCTCACCCTCCGAGAGGGAGGAAATTGCCCGGATATAAGGGATGGAAAACAGTGTGACTTACATGAAAATCTTTCTACGTGATTTCTATTAATTTCTACGTATTCGTGTCCCTATTTTAATAATTTTAAGTGGTAATTGATACAATAATCAGTTAATAGTTGACATAAACATATTCTAATACCATAATATAGACAAATGTAATGAATGAGCAATGCTGTTTTTCTAAGGCTCAGCGTATTGTGTTGAACGCCGCTATGAACTATCAATGAGTTAGGACGCAACATTATCTCCTCCTGCTTGTTAATTGGCTTCGTAATTCCCTCTGCAAGTTTTCTCTTTTCATAATGATGTCCGGAAAAATAATGGAATTTCCGTGCCCGCGTTTCCTCTGTTATGTTATAAAATGTGTTTCCTTTCACTTAAAGTATCGGACGATCTACTTCCACTTATTTAATTCAACGACCGTTTGTCAATCGGATTTATTGTCGATAATGAAACTTCCAAAGGCATACTATACTTAGAAATTATTATATATTCAGTTACTAAAGGAACGATGAAATTATATCATCTATATCAAATTCAAATATTATAAATTATAACTTACTCGTTAAGGCTTAACCATCTATTAAAATTGAAACTAGTACTTTATTTATAATATTTTATTTAAAAATAGATCACACTCCACGTAGCTATTTTTAAATGCTTGTCTGGTGTGCTATTATTTTATTTCCTAAGAGGAACAGTTTTGTTTAAGTGAATCACCAGTAAATTAAAATTTCTTTTGAAAAAAAAAGAGTTTTCGGGAAAATTTTTATCGGTCTAGTTATCAAAAAACATCATTCAATTTGAGCCTTAAGTCAAATACTCGACAAAACTTTGACTGAATTAAAATATATCCTCAAATGGTTAGTTAAAGATAAAGTCCAATACATGCAGATATATATATATATATACACGTGTATGTAAATTGTACTACATTTTTTATCTTAATGCTGCTGAAAATTTTTATTTCTTTTTCCGAAAAAAATTATTCACAGTAAAGGTCACTCCCGATTGGTCGATTAAGTGAACATGTAATCAGTTTCAATTCCAATACAAATTGTATGTAATCAATGTTGCCATTATTGCTTTGATTAATAGAGTTTCATTTACGCTGCCAGACAATCTAGGAATATATATATATATATATATATATACATCCAGATACATAAATTAAGGATACACCAACACACATACTCAATGTACATGGCACTGAAGAAAGAGAAAAATAAAATTAGGAGAGTCGAAGCAAAGAATGAGGTTTGCAGGAAAAGCTAGTGAGAGCGTGGGCAGAAGGCTAATGGCAGAAAGGAACACCTTTGTAATTAAAGAATACCTGTAAATTGCGCTCTCGACAAATTGGACATCCTCCGTTATATTTATCACATTTACAGGTGTTTCTCTCGATTTCACAATAGAATCAAATGAAATCTGCAAAATAAATTCCCAATTGATAAGTCAAAACCCATTACATTGTAAGGAAACCCACGCATGCACAGTCATAGCATTCTTTATCACGCAGGAACTACCCCCAGATCAAATCATCGTGAATAGAGAAGCGGTGGAAAGGAAAAAAATAAAAAAGCGGGCATTCGCGAGTGAGTTTGCGGTGCATCGCTGGACGGTTTAGAATTAGGAGCTCTGAAATGTCTACAGTCCATCACGTTGGTCACGAAAAAAGATGCCCACTCTCTCTCTCCCCCCCCCCCGATATTTTTTCCTTTTACAAGAGTGCCTGCAATGCGAGGAACCAATATGATTAGGAACAAAAGAGTTCTTCCGCGAGAATTCTGCTTTTTCTGCCACCATTTTTATTGGGTCAAGGTTTCATGCTCTCGACAAAGCGTTATCTGCACGCGCGAGTGCATGCGTATGAAGGGGGAAGGACGCGTAGGGGGGGCGGTAGGGGAAAAGGGGTATATAGTATGTCGGGGTGGGGGCGGGGAGGGGAGGAGGGTGTTTGACCGTGTGTGAGACGGATGCCTGCGGATTCTGACCGAAAGGTTTATGGTTCGGTTCTCGATACTCGGAGGAGAGAGATTTTTTTTTATTCCCGCGGAAGAAATTCTCATATTTGCCTGACTCCCCAAAACTATCCCAATCATCATGTCTAGGGGAAGAGAGAGGAACACATTCCCCGAAAGGCAACCGAGCAATGGGGAAGGGTGTAATCAGCCGCTCTCCCTGGCGTGCCTACGTACGCGAGGAGCACCGAATCTGCAGAGACCACTCGAAATTCCATCGGCATCACCGAGCAACAAGAGATGCCCCCTGCACCTGCCGAGAACCAATTTCGGGGAGGATGGAAAGAGGCCAATGAAGAAGGGAATAATATTCTAATTAATGTATTCCTGCAGCTAAGTCAATGTGATGTTTTGAGTCAACCCCTGCGAAACCATTTAAATTAACCAAACGTAGTATACCCTCCCGGTCCATCTTTCCAATAGTCATATCTCTTGAATCAAGCAAACAATCCTGGTAATAAACCAAAACTAACTTTTACATGTGAAAAATCTTAATATGGAATAATTATGCATGCATACTTCCGAAACAATGGGACTTAAAATTACACCACGGATGAAATGTGTGTTTACGTGGTCCTGTCCTATTCGACTGGAGTTGCAAGCGTAATGGCGTCATTGAATGGGATGTCACATCTTCGTCGAGGCATCGTCGTATGAGCCAAAAAAGCAATGCATTTTTGAGGATGTGGTTGAAAACGAAAGTACGTATATGTATAGGAAAGCCGAGGAAGGGTACACGAGATGGTTTGAAGGCAGAATGGGTCGCACGATGAGGTGATGATGGCGAGAGCCCAGTTAGGAAGGGAATATGGAGGAGTGAAGGGGAAATGACGCTTTCTATTTCGACATAAAGAATCGCCGCTGGAATGTCCTTGTGATCTTCTTGACCAGGATGGCCGGTAGTCTGGCGACCTACATCTCAACTAATCACGACGTTAACATAAATGCCCGTGAAATGTGTTCCATTCTGCGTCGTCCCAGGGGGAAAAAACCCTATCGAATAATTCGACCCTCCAAGTTGGGTCGTCTTACCTTCGTACTAAGGACTTTTATGAACAGCGTACGAACGCGGACGCTATTAACTACTTGCTTTTCAAAAGAGGAAGCTAAACTCATTCGAACATTAAAAGACAAAAACATAATGATTCCTGCCATCCTGGAAAATCTATAATCTATACATTAAAATGCATGCTATTGGGGGGAAAACGCCATTGGATGCACGTAGTTCAGGTGGAGAGAAGGATGGGTGGTACTTAGGGAGGGGGGAGGCATAAAGCGGAGAAGACTAAGAATGGAACAGAGGAAGAAGGGCGGGGGGGAGGTTGAGGCTACACTCAGATGAGGGCCTCTCCTTAAGAATCGCTTTCGGAAAGAGTGAATCACGTAACACAATTGGATGTTAGGAAGCCGAAAAGTGGGAGGGGTGGGGGGTGTTTTTACAAGGGTAAATTCGCATTGTATAAAAAAACAATGCTGGGATCCTCAACAGAGAAAAAAGGGTGAAGTGGAAACATTTTCGCGTTCTAAGAGTTCCGACTAACAAACGAAACGTATTCGCCGTCGAAAGATTATTATCCTAAAGTCATTCTGCCAGAAGTACTTTCCCCCAAACAATATTATAAACCTCTGCCAACCGCTGAATCCGCCCCACCTTTCTTGTCGATATAAAGGAGCAAGCGTTTCCGCTGTCTTCACTGCACCATCTTAATTAGCCGCAATGCAATCAAAAGTGGACCCACTCATTCACTACATCCCAACCGGTCGACACGATTCAGTGCCCGCCCGTAAACATTTTTACCGGTTTCGCGAAAGTTTCGTATGCCAGATGATGGATTCCGCGAAGCAATTGTTTTTATTGCTTATCGTTTGCTTCATTTCTGTTTACGAAGGATATCCATTGAGTGCCATTCTTTCGAATAGTAACTCATACACTTTTTATCAAGTATATATTGTGCAGGTAAGTTGCCAGAACTAGGCGTAAATGAGGGGAGGCTAACCTGGCAGATTCCACTGGGATTTTTAGGATTTTAATCAGTTCCAGTGGAATCTGCAAAGTTAGTCTTCCCTCAATTAATCCTAGCGTGAAAGGCTTCCACCACTTCTAAAATGCTAAATATTTCCGAGGATTAAATTTGAGGACTCCAAAGATAGTGCTCTAGAACAACATGGTTATCACTAGCGTACGACGTAAATCTTTAATTTTTAATATACTAATGTTAAAATGGACTGATGGCGTTAAGTGAATGTTTTTGTCCCTAATACGTTGTTACTAAATGAAAAATCTGATTATTTCGCACCTAAGAAGTTTAAAATTCAAACGCCCAGTCCGGTGATCAAGTCAATTGAGAAATATCATTTGGGTTTGCTACCCGACAGTATTTGAAACTACGCTATATCTTTAGAAAGGTGGGTAATGGCCAATTACCCATCCAACATCTTACGTAAAAGTAGATCTTTTCTTTGTCCAATGTTTACAGACAAAAATCCAAAATTTCAAACCCTTGAATGTCAAGGATAATATTCACGGAAATAAAAACTGGGATGCCATTAAGAAACAAATAAAGCGCCAAGATCAAGGCAATCTTACACCGGAAAAATATGAAATGCTCCTGGCGCACCCTAATTTTTGTAATTTTAAGAGTTTTGGAATACGCGATTGGTAACTAGTAAATCTTTTCTCTGTTTCCTCTTATAGAAATCACATTTAGGGTCTTCCAGGAAATTTGCAAAAATTATGATCACAGAAATAGGAATCTCATAGCATAAAGCAGCGTAAAGTGGAAATATGCTACGATTTCCCGTCACTTCACAATAGCAATGACAAAACTACTGGTTAAACCAGTCAGAAACATCTCTAGACTTTATAGGTCATTACAAAGATGACACCTGTGAAAACACAATAGGACTGTCTTCTAAAAAAAAGTCTTATGTACAATTTTATCTTTTAGATTGCTAACACCACGATCTAAAATTATGGAACTTGACGTAACTAACATCATTGTGCCAATATGGGAGAAATATGAAGAAAGAGGAGAGAAAAAGGCTATTCCCTCAAACTGAATCTAGGAATACTGCCATTTAAGGAGAGCAATCGCTGTTAACATTTTATCTGTCAAACAATTTGAGCTTTCAAATACGACCCGAAATTCCCTAACTCATTTTGACTCATCCAAGCACTAAGAGAATATTCAAATGGCTAGTAAGGATTAAACTGAATGAAACATGACCAATTATTTTCCTCACCACACATTCAATAAATCATGATTGTTCGGTTTACTCGATTTAAATTAATTAATTCTAATATTTGCTGCCTCCGGCGTAACTTTATGGAATCTGCATAACATATAGTATTGAAACGAAAATATTGACTTCGTCATTCCACACAATTTATTTAAAACACGACGTCCCAGGTTTCGACGTTGAGCGTCGTAATCAGGTGAGCCGATGATGGCGTTCAAGTTCGAAACGTGGGTCGTGTTTTAAATAAATTCTGTGGAATTACGAAGTCAATATTTTCATTTCATTTCAATAATTACTTCTACCTGATAAAATTGGACTTGGCAGTTTTTTTAAAGGTTCCATTTTGTGGGAAATATTTCTGGCACCCATTACTGAGACTGAATGGTAGACATTACAATACCCACTCCCCGCCCTCCCCACCCCCAGACTTCTCCTCCCCTACCGACTTTTACTCCTCCGGCACCTGCTAGGCACCTGCCCCGCAGCCTTCCATTCTTCTCCTAAACACTTCAATTTTCATTCTCCCCCCCTCTCCCAATCATTCCTTTCTTCCCTCCAGCTCCAATATGTCGCCCTCCCCCCCTAAGTGGACTCCGCTACCCCCTAATTTTTCACGTCCATTTCAATCCACTGTCTTGAGATTGATTGGATTTACACGTCTATATTTAGAAATATTGTCTCCCGGCATGTGTCCTCCTGGACCAATATCTCAAGTTATACAGTCTAGCAAAGACAATCGGGCGTGAATGAAAAAACTTTTTCAGGTAAAAATCTTTATCAATGAGGTGATTAATGACAATTCATACACATTTAAAAAAATATATTCAATGGATCTTTCTCCTTGTCTTTGTTAAACATCCAAAGTTATTATCCAATAACTTCGTAGCGGTTAAATTAACCTTGTGTATTTTAATCGGTTTTTTGATACTAGTAAATTAATGAGACAAAATAATCAAAGAGATTTGCTTTGAAAAGGGCGGGCTACGGTAGGTCTCTCATATGTTTTCTGGAAACGGAGGTGAATGAAATCATGGTGTGGTGATTTAAGAAAAGGTGATCACATTCCTAATGGCGTTAGAGCGCTTGTCTACTGAATTCATGGACCGGGTTCAATACCGTCACACCTTTGCGGACCTCAATGCTCAACAGAGTGAGTTTATGGAAACTTGGTCTTCCTGGCAAACCATGGGTGGCTCAGTGTACAAGGGACTTTAGGGCGTCGTGCCTGATGTGCGAATTTCATACTCTTCATGCTATGTGAGCTATACCCTCACCTTTTTAATTCAACCTTAGGGTTGATTACTGTGGTTTGTCAATTTCCTACATATTTTTAAAAGGGAAAAAATAGACTTTATACGCAGTGTGAGTTCATCTACAACACTCGATTGCATGTGTCACAAATCCAAAGAAGTCAGAACTTGTCGTATTCTCCTACCTTGTGGATACACTGAATTCTAGTACTGAGAACTCCTCTGAAGTACTGAGAACTATCAACGAATAACCAAAGCTTTCCACATTAATGCAAGTCAAACTGTTATACTTAATTTCCTTTTATAGGGTATTTAGCTAAGTCGTACTCCCAGTCTACCAAACCCTCATTCTCTCAAACAGATGCACAGATTTTACAGCTCTTTGGGAAGAGAACTTTATACATACATGTATATTCGTGCGCCAACAACTTACAAACATTCGTTATTCCCAACAGTATTTATTAGTGACCTTTTCCGTCATAAAAATGTGTTTATAGGTACGTTCAATTGAGGTTAAATGCAATACTTTATCTACATCTACATAAGTACCCTGCGAGCCACCAAAAAGGTGTGTGGCAGGGGGTGTAGCACCAGGAGGAAAGGGAACCAAGAGGGGGTTGGGGTTTTTCAAATAGGTGGGGAAAGTTGGAGAGAACCTGTGACAAAAAAAGATATATATATATATATATACGTATATATATATATATATATATAACCACGCGCAGTCTCTACCTTTTAGGTTAACACTTATTGTGTTGAACTTAACCGACTCCTGGGGGATTTCGACTACAAGCATTCTGGTCTCTTATCATTCTTGGAAAGAATGACATTTTAAACCTGTCAGACTTGCAGTCTATCTCTCTAATCTATTCGTAATCCCTCCGACCGTAATACGTTGGGGATCGTATTATATTCTTGATGTAAGCGGAAAAGTAGTAGCGAGTAATATTGGCTCGTCTTCTACTGTAACCGTTCAAAGTAGTGCACGCTCTCGCAGCGGCCACATTTCCGTAATTGATCGCCTCCTTAAGTTTAGCGCACCGTCAGCGTTTTACGCCTTCCGCATATGCAACACCTCTCGCTCATATCTCGGTTGATTAACTACTGCCTGGGAACACACGTGCTTACCTTCTTTGCACCCTTCTCTTCCGTCTCTTAAACTCGCTTAAGCTTATTTAATTTTTTCTCTCTCATACATATATATATATATGTATATATATAATTTTTTTATAATATATATATATATATATATTTATTTTTATATAGAATATATATATATATATATAATATATCACGTGCGGGTCGCGGTGGTCTAGCGGGGAGAGCGTTGGACTGCTGACCAGAGGGTCCCGGGTTCGATTCCCGGGCAAGGCACTTTGGGCACCTGCAGCTCCACCCAGCTAGTTGATTTTTCGGGTACCAGATCTTCCTGGGAAACCATAACCGGTACAGGGAAAGGAACTGGCCCCCCTACCCTGATGTGTGAATATTCACACGCCGTTGGGCTTGGTACATGGGTGAGCTCTACCATCACCTACTAAACCGACCTTCGGGTTGATTACTGTGTTTTAATATATCACGTTTTATATCTAACTAATCTTTTGATCTATTCCGAGGAAGGGCACATCACATAGTGTTCAGTCTATGATAATGTCCCTTAGACCACTCGTGATTTTCATATTTTCACAATTATTTCCATCGTTTATTGTCGAAGCAAGAAGTCAAAGTTTCAAAAAACGTACAGTACTGCCCTCCATCCAATTGCTGCTATTTCTCACATTTGCTGAAACTTCGTGTTGTCACTTTGACTTTATTTTATATGACTTTATAATCACTGATTACTAAATAGATGCACAATTTTTATCGCATCTGATAAGATTGAAAAAATTATCATTCCTTCGTCAAATTCATATCCGTGCGTACTAGAGTATGTGCAGAGGAACACAATCCAGTTTGATGAAAATCATAGCGTACATTAAAATATTTTCTCAGAAGTATCTTAGAAGTCCATTCAACAGTGACCTAAACACATTGTCCCTCCACAAATAACCATTATTATTATGTATGGAATGACAGAAAGGCTTCTTTTGAATTTAAAATTAAAAATGCAAGTTACATGTTCCATCTGTCAACTGAATGTGTCCTACACTAGTTACGGTGGTTCACAAATTGCTCCTTTTTAGCGTAATAATCCAATCACTTCATTGGGAGCCTTCTTCTGATCACTTGGTATTCCTGGAGCCTTTGTAAAAGGCAACTCACTTTTACAACACGATCATAAGCACGTTGAATCCTTAGTTCATGCACAACCGGAGGAAAACAACAAAATTGTAAAGGTATGAAGCATGTAAAATAGCAAAAATTAACAGATTGCAACTGGATGGAAAGTGAATGAGGTAAGAAAATATATTAATATGTGCCGATGAGGTACAATGAAAATGAAAAGAACTTCACTACACTCAAATGAACTACGGAAAATATAATTTGAAAAAAATTACGCGAATTAAAGCAACGGTTGATTGTTTGAGAAAATCCTTTTTACGATCGTTTCCAACTACGAAAGCTCCTGGACCCATTTACCCAAGATTTGATGGCCTTAATAATTACTTGCGGTTACATTTTCGAGGTGATTTGATAGCCAGGAAAATCGATTAGAGTGCTCAAAGTCGCTGGAAAGTTTGGGCGAAGGATCCAGCGGGGAGGAAGATTTGAGGGGACTTACCAGCTCACGGGTCCCGGAGTCATGGCTGAGGAATCGGCGAACGGCGGTAGCGGTAAGATGCGGTGATCAGAGACCCGGGCGTTGAAGTCTCCGGGGAGTAGGTGGTTGTGTCCTGCGGCTCTTTCGTCGGAGGGAGTATCCGAAGGAAGTGGCGGGCGACTGCGGGGGAGAAGTATGGTGGCGGGCGAGAGGAGAGGCGCGGACGCGGATTGAGAGAGAGCGGAGAGGGGACCACACGGCGCGAAAGTAGAGAACAAAGTGTTTCCGTGCGAGTGAAGATGAGCGCTCTTATAGCGAAGGACGAGAAGGGGCGAAATGGGGGGTTAGCGTGGAGGGGGAGAAGGGCCGAGAGTGGGGAATTGTGCGGTAGTGCTATGGATGGGAGGTGTGGGGTGTGAGGGGAGGTCAGAGGGAGGTCGCGAACTCGAACGGAGCACAATGATACAAAGGAGGGGAAATGGAATATGTATACCCCCGCCAAAGAGTACCTATTACTTTGTCATTGAAGAAAGACAACAGGCACGTGAAACAGAAACAGTTTAACGTGAATGACTTCCACAGCTTTTGTCTGGGCTCACCTGGACGCCTCCAAAGCCGTTATTAATTATCACCCACATGAGTGGAACACTAATGAAATGAAACACGAATATTCAAGGAAACATTTGGCAAGTAAACAATGTGGTCAAGTAGCCCAATTTTCCACCGTCTTGATCTTTGTCGCTCCTCCTATTTCATATTTCTACTAATTGACAGTTCTTTTTTTTTAATTGTGCGATATGTGTTAGACTCACCTCCTTTTATTGATTGCATTTACCTATATTATTATTATTTATAATTAAATAATACTTTTCGATTCCGTTCCCCTCCAGTCATATAATACTTCAGTGATAATAACAAATTAATATCTGCAACTACTTCCTCTAATTAGTTCCATTATGCAAATAACATTATGAAATATAGGTAGTAGGTCCTTGCCAAATTACCATTAAATATGGCTTATGAAAAACGGTTTCATTCTTTTGGGCATAGCTCAATCTAGTATCCGATGAACACTGATGCTCGTAGATATAACGTAAATTCCATGCCTTCCTGAGCACTTGAAAGCTATATTTCATGAAAACATGTAATCTTTGGAAAACCCATGGAACCGGAATTCATAAATTCGTAGATAATCCTAGGGATACTCTTAGAAAATAAATGCCTCGGAATGAAGTTAAACTGGTTTCCGTAATTCTTGGATGACTCTTCCCAGTAAAATTTGTCGTAAAAGTCAATTTGGAAAGAATGTGAAGGCGCTGCTTTGTTACAGTACCAGGAATGTTCTTATTACTGATACTCTTTCAAATGCAAGCAATTTTCCTTGAACTCTCCTCTTTCTGAAAGCATTGCTTCTGTTATTTTAGAAAGAAAAAATGTATCAATTAATGTTTTTACAAAGTTATCCGGATTGCCTCACGAAAGAAAGAGTATTCCTAGTTCAGCCTATTCCCCGAAAAATTACTTGGATTTTAGATGGCGCTAACCTTATATTTTGAAATTAATTAAGGGTTCATGTGCTTGCACAATACGGATGAAATAAAAAAACTATTGGCTTATATTACATATTTTAAAGTTTTAAATTCTTGCAAACGCTAAATTCATTCTATTTAATGTACATTAAGGGGTAAATAAGAAAGCAGCAAATTTTCTCCCTGCAATGGATAAGTTCCACAAAGTCAAGTCTGACTTTTTACTTTGAATTCAATTTTAGATTTTCCCAGTTAGAATCATGAAACACTATCCAAGTGTCGCGTCATTCCTACATTAGTGTGCAACATTAATAACTGTCGAATTTTCGTCATTATTCACACAGTTTTTATCCTGAGGTACTAGAGTTATGATTTGTCAACAAAATCATAATTGTTGTTAGTATTCATTTAGTATTGTAGTAGTTACTTACCACTTTTTCTGCTAAATGTTGTTTTCTTAAACATTAGCAAATCATTTTTTTGGAAATATTTCCTAAGTGTGCATGGCCCCTTATTTAGCGTAAAAATGGATTGGAGTGGAGAATTCAGTTAAGAGAAAACTTATTCAGAATTAATTTCAAAGTTTGTCTGCAAATTGATCTTTTTAATAAAATCATTCAAATGAAGAGCTATTTCAATCGGATACTGACAAACCGTCGAAAAAACATTTTAGCTCATGAAAACGTGCAATATAAAAACTAAAGTCCAGCAATCGAGCGATTACTCATATTTAAAAGGTGGAGAAATCATAATTACATCTTGACATTGAGGTAAAGTGCATTCCTTCCACGCAATTAAAATCAATGGTATTAATGACCCAAACCTTAACCAGAATCAAATAGATATTCCTGTAGAAAATAATGACTCAGAAGAAAAATTATTAATGTCCATAAACGAGCGAGCTAGAGCTAATACTGCTCTCTCACTCGGAAATATCCCATGAGGAAATCTGTGGAGTAGGAAGAGCTTCGAAGGAATGAGGAAACTCTTTTATGACCTAGTTCAATTCTGTTCACAACCTCTAGTTATCGTGCACTGCATTTGATTAGAAAGCAAATGGTTAATTGTAAATATCAGAAAAATCTAATTTTGCTTTTTGCTTTCTTACTTATTATGAAAAACCAATTTTTTACGCCAGTGCAACCACGAATATTATAACAGGAAACTGTCCCTTCAGAGTCTGCCGCGAGAATATTAGAGTATGAAAAAGGTGAAGAAGCACTGCCCTGAGGAAAGCTACGCCCATTGCCTGCCAGAGCCTTTACCAAAGTAACGAAAAATAAGTGAAAGGATTCCTCCTCTTTGCAACAGATGTAGAAGAACCTAATTAATTTGATTGACAAAAAATTCATACACGAGACCTTTCCCAAAAATAAGTAGAATAAACCTTGGGGAAGAAAATTATTGCACATCAAAGTACAAATTGCTAAACTTCTTCATAAGAGTACCCTAATGCATCGACACACTGGAGTCAGAGCGCCTCTGCCACGCTTCTGGTAGGCTTCGTGGAAGGCGTCGGCGGCAAACTCGTTCGGGCACCTCGTTACGACCTCTTTGGCATAATCCAGTGGTCCGAAATGGTACTCAAAGGTAAAGCAGCAAATCTTTTGTAGGAATCCAATACACTGAGGTTTTCTGGCTATTGTACGCTTTTGCTAACACTTGGGGGTCAATCAGAATTGAGCACGTGTCTCCCATTTTGCACATTTTCATCACACTGTGTTGTGGTTCCGAATAAAATTTATCTAAAAATAGTATACATAGAGAAAAAGCTAAAAGAAATTTCATTTGTCGAGTGCATGAGTTACATAAAAAACGTCTTGACTTCCGATGCACTTGTGTTGCACTGACGTAAAAAATTGGATTTTCATAATAAGTAAGAAAGCAAAAACCAAAATTTTATTTTTCCGTTATTTACAATTGATATTAACTCTCAAATTTTATACATTTGAAAAATTAGCATCGTGTCTAATTTTATAACCTTTTGAACATCGATGAATATTCTCAAATATTCAATTCCGAAAATATTGAGAGATTTTCAATGCTGATGCGAATATTATTGCCGCAACAATTGCACTGTTAGAGGGGTTAAAAATCAGCCTATTCTATCTTGTGGCATACAGTATCTCTTGATACGATGGACTCGCTCAAATTTCGCTTTAAAAATGAGGACAAAAAATTAATATAAAACCATCCCGAAAGCAATTTAGTGTAATGGAACGATAATTCCTTCAAAATATGTGAGCATTTCTAGTGGAGATTCCATTGAATTAAATATGAAGGGGATATACTCGATTTAAAAAGTTAAGGACGTAAGACGCGTTACTTCGCGTTAGTCAGGCTCCACCTTGAATACCCGTTGCATATTTGTGGCCCTGCGCGGAAGAATCTAATTTATGAATAAACATTACAAAAGCAGAAGCCACTTCACAGAAATGTTTTATATCCATCAAACGAAAGAAGAACTTACTTGTCCACAGAATCCAATCTAATCTATGAATTTAGAAACCTACTCGTTTCGCTAAAAACCTTTGCAGACGAGTAGGAATGAAAAAAAGGCAGTAGAATAATAAAGAACCGATGCTGGGGTCACAGGAAACCCGGCGATTATGTAGACGAGTTAACCTATTGGATAAATACAAGTCGTAAGATTTTAATTCTCGAAGAGAGGGACTGCATCAAATTTCCAAAAAAACATATTCATCTTTTTTTACTTTCCCACGAGATATTTCTATGCGATCATAGTACGCAATGAATTACAGCGGTAAAAAAAGGTAAGCGAGACTTCATTAAGAAAGCATGGAATTTAACCGCCGAACGTGCATATTATATAAGCAATCCTATTTCTCCGGCACGATTTGTGACCATAAGGGTAGAAAACACGTACCACACCATTACAAACTATCACCTGATGCTCGTGCATGATAAAGTGACCTTTATGGCAGTGATTAATCCTCTTAATATTAAAAATTATCCTAATGGCTAGTGACCCTTGTGGCAGTTTTCAGAATAATACACATTTTAAAATAAAATCTACTTTAGTATGTGTAAAAATAGATGTATATGCGATTTGCAATGGATATGATAAATGAGAAACAACAAATATTGAATGCTAAATAGTTGTGTGTATGTTTTTCTGTTAATTACTAGTCTGTAATATTCTTTGTATGGATTTTCATGAAGAACAAGTTTTTCGATATTTTAGAGCTGAAATCCGTATTCTAAAGGAAACATTTATGCGATTTTTTTTCACTTCACCTTCACTAAAGGGATTTTGCGAACAGAGGAAGTTATCCGAATAATCAAAATCGTCATATTATATTTTGCATCACTATCAAAAACAGAAAACACACTAATTGCTGAGATTTCATGGATTTTGAGCGAATCCTGACCGCCTGTGTGAAACTTGCATGATATTTAATAGCTCTAATCAACCTGGATTGCTTAAAAACATCTGAGTGCATCGGCATCTGTTGGTGGCAATCTTTCGCCGATATTTCTATTCTCTTGGGCCATGCCATGCGGCTTCTGTGATATGTTCGTATTTATGGCCATCACTCGGTAAAAATTGGTACTTTCTAAGTTTCTAAATTCCTTGGTGATTGCTGATATATGACAGTAACATTTTTACTTGAGATAAAATAAACCTTTCGTTGTTTTATCCATCCACATCCCCATGGCGTAGAATCAATTGAATGCGTAATGAGTGATCTCTCTCCCACTCTTGAAATGCTTACATCACTGTTGTTCGTGCGTTCTTATTCATTCGTGATTGTTATTCTCCCTGCTGCAAAACTGAAGGATATCTGCACGAAATTGAAAATTTTTTAATTATCTTTTCAAAAAGTTTAAAACTTTGGGTGAAGAGGGACTAAAATAATCAATAACGGTTTCTTGCAATTCATATAAATCCCTATTTGAGACTTCGCTTGAAATTCCGCTTTACAGGCAACCCCATAAAAGTTAATATTATAATATTTCATTAATTGATTTTTAATAATTTCCCTAATTTGAAAACGAATACTTTCATGTGTCGAATACATGCGCCCATTTGAAAATCGGGCGCATGTATTCGACCGACTGGCATCATCTCTCATTGCCATCGCCGACTGCATTGAAAATCTGCGCGCAATCAAGCTCCATTAAGAAATATAGTATCTCATATTCTCTCTGAAATTCTCCTTTTTTGGGTTAAAGAAGTTGCCATGCAAATTTGCGTGGAATTCCGTTTCGGTCCAGAGGCCATTTGAGGCGCTCTCACCACGATGGAAGGGGGGGGGACCTCTTTCTGCGGGATATGCCCGGCCGCTTGGTGTGGTGCTCTGCGTACGACATGCCTCCGAGCCGAACCGCCCTCTCTTCCCTGTGGTTTTTGCTTTTTTCTCTTGATTAAACTTGTACACTTCTCCTTGTGAGCACATATCTTGATTGAAACTCATGATTTATTGGCGTCTTCCATTTCGATGCTGACTCACGGGCTTCCCCTTTCAATTTTTTTCACCTTTTTTATCTTTCCCACGAAATATTTCTGTGCGATCATTGTACGCAATGAATTACAGCGGTAGAAAAAACCCTTGGCCTTGTGTGAGCTTGTGTATCTGTGTGGGCGTGAAAATTAGTACGCTCTATTTTGTTCAGTTTTTCATGTTTCATTCCCCCATTTTTATAAATCGCTGCATGCATTTAAATATTCTTCAATGTACTACTCCGTAACAAAATGCCGTTATTGATGCAAGAATTTATTGCAGCCTGTCTGTCCATTTACTGGAAGTCAAAACAAACACTGTCCTAATGGGATGTCCTAATGGGCGGTTGTCCTAATGGGAATCAAAACATACATGTCCTAATGTACTCAAAAAGGTATATTTGAAAATAGTTCCTAGAATAGATTAGGTCATCCTCGAATCCACAACTTTGAAGGTAATTCTAAAATAAAAAAAATTGGCTGAAACCCATTGGTTGTGATAGTTGCTCGAAAAATAAAATCTCTAACATTAGCTTTATCGGCAATATTTTAATTCTCTATATCTTGTTCAAAGACAAAGCCTCGCCAAAGCACAAATGCCACTCTGCGGTCAATACCACCAGAACATATTTTCAAAACGCTTAAATTTGGCGTTGATAATCTATGCGAATTTTACAAGAAACAAAAGTTTTTTATGGGCAAATTTAATAACACATCCAACATTTTTTGTATTTCCCAAAATTCTATGCGTCTTTTAAATTACGCCAAGGATGGAAAATGGATATGACCGTCATAATTGTACTTTCGTGCAACCAAAATAAATAGATAAAACTATATTCTTCATATTAAATTGCATGTCTCTTATGTTTATTTCAAATCCATGCCATCTGAACTGAATTTGACGACGATCAATGCGGCGAATCTATTTCATCAAAATCTATAGCATGAAGTGAAACATTAAAAAAAATGTATACACAAACATTGAAGAGAATTCGTAATTTTCCCTTTGATATTTTTATACTACATTTCTCGACATGGAGTAGATACCTGCATTTAAAGTTTCTGATTTCTAGTAACTTTAAATTCAAGTACGACAGTTAATTCTCTGATTTCCAGTGCTATATATCGGATTTTTCGAATAAATATTGATATAACTCTTTCAAAAAATTATGAAATAATCACATTATGGAATTTTTAAACTACAAATGTTCATGGACAGTTCCCTTTGCATCAATCCCTATGTTCGTATTGATTAGGAAATGTCCCGCCTTCCACTCAAGTTTTACAACAGGCCCATTTCTCTAAATTTATTTCTTGAAGTTATAAAATTAATTGCTTTCTTGAATTTCTCTCTAATTCTTCCTTGTTTCGCCATGTTTGCTTCCATGCCATCCACATAAGAGGATCCGTGCCACAAACATTGACGCCAACTGGGATCCAAGGTAATTACAGAGGAATTGTCTGCGTAAGGGAAATGTAACTAGGGTAACGAATGGGTCTGAATCACCAATCGCCGGCAGTCGTTCAAGGACTCTTCGGTGAGGGGTTTAAGAGGCACATTGGGACTGAGCTCTCATCCCGTTTCTCTTTCGGCCCAAAATGCCCAGCGAAGATCACTTCTTTCGGGTGGTGATTCTTTTATCGGTTAATCGGAAGGAGTGAGCTTGCGGTCCGCGTGGATACGGGACACCCGTGAGGTTGGCCACCCGAGGTCCCTGTTGATCCCTCTCCCCCCACCCTTCGCCCCCACCTATCTCCCTCGATCTGCAACAACCCGCCGCCTGAGTCCGCTGCTTCCTCTCGCCCCGAGTCCCCCGCTTCCGCTCCCCCCCACTCCGCCTCACCCCCGCAAGCACACCACCTCCCTCCTTCGCCCCCTCCCACACACATTTTTTTCAACCTTTCCACCAGCCATGAATGCACTTTTTAGCACTTTTCCCCTTTCTCGTGCTCTTTTCTTTCGCCCAACAACAGATTTGGATAGCGGGCGCCACGCTCTAAATCGTCCCAAGGCAACGGTCTTCCCAGAGTCTCCTGCTTGTTACCCCCGCTGCCTCCCGTCTCCCCCCCTCTCTCTTTCTCGCTCGTTTCTTATTCAGCCAACTTTTTCCTCCTCTTATTGGTTTTCGTCACCTCCTCCTCAGAACCCAGTTCGTTCTGCTTAATATTGGAATCATCATTCGGTGGCGTGAAGTAAACACCACCCACAATGCTTTAATGGCTTTAAATTACCAGAACCTTTGCATTCATTCTCTTCTGGATGTTTTTCGCTAGTGAACGCCCCTTTGGGGGTAGGGGGATGAGACGAGTAAAATAATTAAAGTTAATACATCAAAAGTTAACCCATAACTTAAGTAAGGAATGTTTTGGTTTTGACTGAATTGGACCTCTCCCTTAAGTATAATATTACGATACCGATAGTGAAATATATTTCTATATATTTATATAAAATATATATAATATAAAAAAAACCATAAACACAGTAATCAACCCGAAGGTGGGTTTAGTAGGTGATGGTAGAGCTCACCCATGTACCAAGCCCAACGGCGTGTGAATATTCACACATCAGGGTAGGGGGGCCAGTTCCTTTCCCTGTGCCCGGGTTATGGTTTCCCAGGAAGATCTGGTACCCGAAAAATCAACTAGCTGGGTGGAGCTGCAGGTGCCCAAAGTGCCTTGCCCGGGAATCGAACCCGGGACCCTCCGGTCAGTAGTCCAACGCTCTACCCACTAGACCACCGCGACCCATATATATTTATATAAAAATATAATATATATATTATATACATATGCATATAATATATACATACACACAAACACACGGATACAAAATATCAACGCACAGAAAAATAAAAAACGCTCTACCCACTAGACCACCGCGACCCATATATATTTATATAAAAATATAATATATATATTATATACATATGCATATAATATATACATACACACAAACACACGGATACAAAATATCAACGCACAGAAAAATAAAGGAAGGATACTCACAGTATGTATTGACGTTTCGACGGCCCCGCCTCCTGACTCCCTCCTGACCCCCGGCTCCCGCCTTTTCTGACTGAAAGGAAAACAAATGAGGAAGTACTAGGGATGGTGCGTGAGGAGAGGGGTTTGTTGAGAGAACTCATATGGAGGCCGGAAAAATGGATGAAAGGCGTACTGAACGGCAATGGGTATGGCAGTGGATGTGGCATCAGACCTGTGGAGCAGTGTCTATCCCCTTGTCACCATTTTCATGAAGTTGTAGTGACCAGAAAATCGCACAATTTTGGATTAAAGGTGGAGTTTTCTAGAGCCGTCGCCAGGGATGCGAACTCCACACCCTCTGTTCGGTCCGGTCAGAAGGTCGACGCCCATTAGGCTACTCCATCGCCCTGAGAACTAAATGGGGGAAAATAACGAAGAGAAAACAGCTGATAATAAAAGATAATTGGAATGCTCGAGTGGAAACTGGCGCAATAGAAACACAGTACGATTATGCAAAGGTCAGAGTTTTTAATAGGAAGGGAGACATTTTATTCAAACACCATTTCAGTTGCATAATACAGAGGAAAAATTGATTAATATACCTATTAGGAGGACATGATTAACTCGACCAACAGAAGCACTCTCCTTCTCTCACAGACCCTCTCGCACTCTCCAGAAAATGAAGTGCGACAATAAGGATGTAGCGATAAAATGTATTATAATGCAGTATTCAACTAAAGGCATTTGACTTAGAAAACTAGATAGGATGGGCCCATATATAGTAGATAATACACCAAGACAATGTTGACGGTTAAATTGGCAAATTTGGAACCTTAATGAGCATCTTCACTCCATAAACACATCCCAAATAAGAATTTGATGTGTTGAAACGGGCCCGAACTCAAATTAAAATGCAAACTCCTTCCACGTGTTAAGCCACAAGGGTATTTTATCAAACTCCAGAAGTAAGTTGCAAGATTGGAAGCGAAAGCCGAAAAGCCTCGCACGAATGCCGAAAAACTCTCTTCGACGACCCGTGTGGAGTTTGACGAAAACTATGCTTAGAATCGATTAAGTAGGAGAAATTTATAAAGAATCACTTCCGAATGATACAATCGGTAGGCGCATTGGGGACACTATTCTTTAGAATTGAGGAATACTATTCCAGAACAACCTAATTGCGTTATTGTTAAATCCTACGGCATTGAATTTACCAAAGAAAGAAAATAATAGTTATTACAGTACGAGTTGATCGTGCGCTAGACCCTGAAATGTTCGCTATCAAGAGTGTAATGAAATCAAAAACGGTCATTCCGTTTTTATTTGTTTCGTTTGTACGTACGACTAAGTAGAAAGGCTTAAAATGAAACGGTGTTATATTTTCAATGTTTACGTAACGTCTGAAAGCAAAACTGTAATAAACTAATGAAAGAAATAATCCTGGTAACAGGAAACTGTCCCTTCAGAGTCTGCCGCGAGAATATTAGAGTATGAAAAAGGTGAAGAAGCACTGCCCTGAGGAAAGCTACGCCCATTGCCTGCCAGAGCCTTTACCAAAGTAACGAAAAATAAGTGAAAGGATTCCTCCTCTTTGCAACAGATGTAGAAGAACCTAATTAATTTGATTGACAAAAAATTCATACACGAGACCTTTCCCAAAAATAAGTAGAATAAACCTTGGGGAAGAAAATTATTGCACATCAAAGTACAAATTGCTAAACTTCTTCATAAGAGTACCCTAATGCATCGACACACTGGAGTCAGAGCGCCTCTGCCACGCTTCTGGTAGGCTTCGTGGAGGCGTCGGCGGCAAACTCGTTCGGGCACCTCGTCACGACCTCTTTGGCATAATCCAGTGGTCCGAAATGGTACTCAAAGGTAAAGCAGCAAATCTTTTGTAGGAATCCAATACACTGAGGTTTTCTGGCTATTGTACGCTTTTGCTAACACTTGGGGGTCAATCAGAATTGAGCACGTGTCTCCCATTTTGCACATTTTCATCACACTGTGTTGTTGATGGATGCACAGGATGCATGCTCATCGTCGACCTCCTCGTTATCCTCTCGGAACATCCTTTGCAAACATAAAACCATCACTTGGGACATTTCTCCGTGTCCATTAGCATATTTATTCATGGTCATGGTCTCCGAACCCAATTTTCCGAACTTAAAACAAAATTTTATCGCATATCATCGCTCCACGGAAAGTGGCATCGTGAATTCGTAACGTGACCGTCGAACAGGGGTCCAGTCTAGCAGCAATCCATACACTGTATATACACACGGCTACCTGGCGTGGGTCGCGTTGCTCTCCCAAGATCTCCCATCACCTTTCCCATCACAAATCATCCCCTTCTAGCCATCTGCAACGGTGGCAAAAAATAAATTCTACTTATTTTGGGACAGACCCTGTGACTCTCAAATTAGATTTTGTGTGCACGTTTTGGAGTAGTCCTGATGGGTGACGTCCCGGTGCGTCGTGACGCTGGAATGCCGAAAGTGACGCCCATGATATCGGTTGTCCGTAGTCTGCTCTTCAAGTACCAGTATCGCTTGGCATTGCGTATTTACATAACCTAACATTACATAACCTAATACATAACATATTTACATAACCTAACCTACTATTTTATACACACGCCAGAATTGCATTCAATCGGCATTACATCTGCAAGGTCTGTCCCAAAAGTGGTATGGGTTATTTTTGCCCGGATAGGTGGACGGACGAGCGGCGGTTTTTCTGGCTGCGGTCGAGGGAAGGGAGTCACAGGGAAGGCTGGAGGCCGGTGGCAGTTGGCTCCCAGCCTTTGCGAAGTGAGGATGGTTCGTTTGCGAAACCTCTATAATGTGACCTCGTTACGTTCCGTCATGAACCGGTTATTGGAACAGCGCTAAACCATCAAATTTTGCGTGAAACTAGGTAAAACCGGGAAAGGGACTCATAACATGCTCAATGGAGTTCATGATGATAATACCATGGGTGGATCGAGTTTTTTTAATATAAAATATGTTATATAATGTTATCGCATCCCTTCCCTCAAAAATACAACCCAAGACTTTATCATCCGTTGGTATTTCCCCTCTCAACCGCCGTCGATTACTATGTGATATGAAATTCATACATAGCATCTTCAACGGAACTCTCCGTACCAATGACCTTCTTCCTCTATTCTCAATTCGTGTTCCCCCTCGGCCAACACGTAACTTGAGTCTGTTGCAGATTCCAAATTTCCATCTCTCAAAGTTCCCCATTCCATCGACTTTCCGCTACATTTAATTCCCTGAGCATCCAGTATCCTTCCCTGGACCTCTCTTCCTCCCTCAACGCTTTCCCCTCTTTCCTTAAACGCCAGATCGTAGTAACTTAGCTCTCTCACACTGGTTGCATACTATGTGCTCTCCTGCCTTCTTATATCTGTTCTTGACATTATTTCTTAACTTTTCATTGTTGTCTATTGATTTTACTCGTTCTCTTTTTCTTAGTGTATGCTATATGTCAGCCAATGTGAAAGCCTTTGTGCCGTTTTTGGCTGCTTTGTGAAATAAATAAATAAAAAGTTGTTTCGAGAGGAGAGAACAGATGTTGATGACGCCGAACGATCAGGACGCCCTTCGAACTCAAAAAGTGACGAGGATCTTGCAAAAGTGAGGGCTTTGTTGGGCAGATCCAGTGTTCGCATGGTTTCTGATGAACTTGGCATCCATAAAAGTGATGTGCATCGACTTGTGACCGAAAAAATGGGCATGAGAAAGATGTGTCCGAAGTTGGTATCGCAAGTTCTCGGGAGAACAAAAGGGAAATCGCACGCGGATCGGCCAAGAGCTTCACGACCATGTGAGTGAGAATCCAAATTTTTTAGAATGCTCCAGCAGATTTCTTCCTCTTCCTCCGCCTCAGATCCGAGCTGAAAGAATGTCACGTGACGGCTCGGTGGAAGCGTTACATCAGGCCGTGGCGAGGGAGCTTAGTAGAATTCAGGGCGCCGCCTTCCAGAAGGCATACGAGGCATAAAAAACCTGCTGACAGTGGTGTGTGGACGCACGACTATGCTACTTCGAAGACTTTTGAGTGAATGTATCAATTCTACCAATACATTTTTTTCAATCGACTCAGTCGTACTACATTGGGACAGATCTTGTATTCTAACATACTCAAGTTTTCCTTTTCTAAAATAATTTGGGAAGAAGTACGTTTATGTGCTGTGATTTTTTCTGCCTTATTTATAGATGATAATTTCTTTATGTACTCCAAATATACGCCAGAATCCATTCTGCCGTCATTCTTTCCTCTTTGCATCGTATTATCTATCTATCTATTATTACGTTCCACCAAGATCCTACAAACAGCATTCACTCCGTCGCTATTTACATTCATTAAGCCATCGTTCCTCCCGTTCTTCTGGTGAAACTCGCTCAACTTTATTTTCGTTCCATTCGCCCCCCATTTTATATTCTTCATCACTCACTAAAGCCTTCTAGATAACTGAACATCTGAGTTTCCTCGCTTTAGAATCAATTGACCAATGATTGCCTCTTCTTTTCCCTCGTCATTTGTTTCTTCCATTATCGTCACCTTTCATTGTTTTCACCACGGCTTTTTCACGTGCACTTCCAATGCATCCAGGAAAGAAACTGAATGCATTTTTTTCAATGGTTGAAATGGCCCTTTGTAGCATTAGTGTACACGGTCGTTTAAACACTTGGAGCGTGCTGAATCAATAATACTGAACTATTACTTTTGGTGGTACAAATTTGTTGACTTCCTTCCATGAAGCATTTTATAGAATTCCTCAGAATTTAAAACTAATCAAATATTTGGTAGTTTTTTCTTCCAAATTATGTTTAGGGTTCAAATATCCAAAGAAAAACCATAGGGACTGTCCCAAGAATATATTTTTGCACGGTAACTGGACAACTCAGCAACCTGATTAAAGGGGTATCGAGAGATCTAAGGACCCCGTATGCTGAGAGCAGAATCCCCGTCTCCCAGCTGTACTGGACATATCTAATTCTGAAGTTTCTACCAAGATATTATCCATGCCCAGTTTCTCATTAGTCCGTGAAAAATATACAGCCGTCCGGCTTATGTAATGACAACAACACGGTACCCAGAATTTGGTTTTAGCGTCTAATTCAAAATCACCAATCCTACCCGATCAATCGGCAGTTTACACCATGATTGATTCAATTCTCAAGATACTACATTTAAGTTTCCTTTCTTTCCCGAGAAATCTTCACTGGGCTCTTCTAGTACGGATTTGATATCCGAATTGCAAAAAAAGACACCACTTACGTCGTTTACATCAGTGAAAAGCGTAAAAGGCGATGATATAAACACCGTTATCGTAAAAGGTGATGATGAACACCGTTAATACAACAGTAAGCCACATCGAGAGGAAGCGATTTCGATCGAAATCAACTCGATGATTATCATTTTAAAAGAAGCAGAGGAAAGAAAGCTTAATCGCCAAAACACGTACGTAAAAGGTCAATTTTTGGATTTCCATCAATTGGTGAGTCTGTGTTGTAGCAAAATTCAAAATTAGTACCCCGCAAGCCGCCGCATTGACGTGTGGCGGTGGAAGTTTGGTCACCACCCGAAATAGAGAATAAAACCGCATGCAAAAGCAACAAATTCATGCCAATCTACACACACAAAAGTATTTATATTCATGCAAAAACCTTGATTTAACACACATGCAGATAGAGATATTGCTAACAAGCATATACATTAACCGACGAATATACGAATATAGATTTCCTATGTCAACTCTTCCTTTTCATTCAGATTCATACTCTCTCTATCTCTACCCCCACTTCGTTTAGTTTTCTCTTTCCCTCCCACGATCCGCATAGCATGCTGTCCTGCCACAAGGAAGTCAACGCCCTTAGCCGTCCGTCTCTTCATGTTTTCGATGAATAATTCGCGTGTTCCTCCTCGCTGAAATCGCCGTCGCGCCCCCCTCTCTTCACCCGCCATTCCTCCGCCTCTTCACCGGCACGCAAGTGGAATCCCACCCTGGGTCCATGGATTCCCTGAGACACCCGTGCATTCGGATAAGCTTCGTCGGTCACCACGCCGAGGAGCACGACGGAAACCTCCGTTAGGCCACTTGATGTCGAGGCGACATTCCCTCGCCTTGCCAGGCAGGGATACTTTTTGCACTATCCCCAACTGAAAATTGTATCTCTTAAGAACACCTATTTAAATTTTGAACTTTTTCGGTTGGGGAGATTTCTCTCAACACTAATTTTTATTATTATTCTCTGAAACTTGAAAATCGTGCTAAATATTACTTTCGGGTGAACCCAAACATTTGAGAGGCCTCCAGAAATGAATTTTTTCGTTCGTTTGGCTTTTCTTTTAATTTTTGAATTTTTTCCCCAAATTTGTTCAATGTCGAACACTTAATGATTCAATGTGTATGTGGTGTTCCAAGAGTTTTCTCTGAAATTATTGAGTCAAAATATGACGTTTTAACTCTTCAGGGAGTCAAATTTAAATGTAACGATCGAAGGAAAACAGTAGAAATTAGCGAAGTAGGACGAAAAATGATTTTGTAATATTTTTTAGCTCATTACTTTAAGATATCTGTTCAATTATTTGTAGTGTATTTAAATTTACAACCGAAGCACATCCTATTAGAAAGCATGCACGCATGCGTGAGACTCATATTAGTACGTGTATGTTCTTGTGAAATAGAGTGAACTGAGCTTCATGACCAAAGACGATTAATCTAGCTATGGGATAATTACTTGGGTAGAGTGATCAAAACTTCGCTCGGAAAGATTTCACTTCAAAATGCATCGTTTATCTTGGATAAGTATTGGTCGATTATCACACGATTTGACTTTCGTTCGAGAAGGGACAGCATTTAAAATTCTACGCTCATTTCATGGAGTCATTCCATGGAGTGGACAAAGCGATTTGAAGACCAGCCTCAAGAGGAGAGAATAATCCAGTTCAAGAAGAACGGAACGATTTCCAGAGGGATCCATGAGATTGATGGTTAGTGACACATACCCCAACTACTCTCTCCTAGAAATATCGTGAACCGCAGCCTTCTTCCTCTTCCTGCGAGCCAATGCGTATACTAAGGGAGGCTGAAAATATACTTATTTTCCCCTTTGACGAAGTCTCCATTGTGGAGGAAAAGTTTGACTTTAAAGAAAACCTTTCGGAGGAAATCGCTCCAATAAGAATTGAAAGTCTATCATTCATGAAAAGTGAATAATAACAACTTTGTAAGTTCCACTGATTTTTATTTTAAAATATGAACGGTTTTGTCGAATAGTCGGCATCATCAGGTATGAAACTCAGGACTATTTGACATTTATATATGCATGGATGTGGTTGGAGGGGGTTTTGGGTGGATGGGAGGTGTGGTGTGGAGGGGGGTGTGGGTGGGAGAAAGGGAGGGGGAGGATAGTATAAACAACCAAGGAAGGGTGGGGGGAGAGGGTTGATCTACATAAATACCCTGCGAACCACCAAAAAGCTGTGAGGCAGTGGATAGGTGAAGTGCAGAGCGGTAGCCACGAACGGTTAAGTTGACTCTCGGCAGAGGGTTGATGGAGGGGCTAGGTAGGGGTGGACAGATAGGAAATGAAAGACTACTGGACGTAAGGGACATCAAGGAGAGGGGAATGTAAGGTAAACACTTTGTCATTGACCAGGAATCCATTTCCAACGTGTTTCCTTCCAGTTTTCCTAAGACACCCATTCTGTGGCCCTTGGTTTCACTATGGAGGACTTCGGGGGTAAAATCGCTCGTGTGTGTCCTTCTTCCCACAAGTGTTTGGCAAAGACGGATTGTGAAATATTTGCCATGTGGAAAGATCTTTTGTGTTCTTCCCTTCTAACTTTAAATGATCTTCCCGTCTGCCCCATATAAAACGCGTTGCCATCAGTACATTTTCATTTATAAACAACACTTATTTCTATATTATCTTATTTCTCATACATTTTCATATAATGTACCCGATGATGTCGACTATTCGACGAAACCGGTCGTCTTTAAAAAATAAAAAAATCAGTGGAATTTTCAAAGTTGTTATTATTCACTTTTCATCATGAAGTTCCATCAAGTTAAGCCGCCGAAAACCATAGAATCTATCATTCATGTTTATTTGGAAGTCTATTTTTGTTGTCGTTGTGGCCGTGGCTATAACTAGGAGCAATTGTAACCAAGAACAAAGAAACCGATTTATGTATAAATATATGTATATACACTCACACATTCAAAAACGAAATCCCGCCATATGGCGAACAAATATTCATTCACAAGGAAATAGATATTAGGAAAAGGGATTGGGGAAGGCGGAATCAAGCAAAATCACGAGCGTAAAAATATTTCCTTGAACGGTATTAGAACATTTATATATATATATATAACCATAAACACAGTAATCAAGCCGAAGGTCGGTTTAGTAGGTGATGGTAGAGCTCACGCATGACCCTAGATGGTAGAGCTCACCCATGTACTAGGCCCGACGGCGTGTGAATATTCACACATCAAGGTAGGGGGGCCAGTTCCTTTCCCTGTGCCGGTTATGGTTTCCCAGGAAGATCTGGTACCCGAAAAATCAACTAGCTTGGGTGGAGCTGCAGGTGCCCAAAGTGCCTTGCCCGGGAATCGAACCCGGGACCCTCCGGTCAGTAGTCCAACGCTCTACCCACTGCGACCCGCATATATATATATATATATATATATATATATATATATATATATATATATATATATATATATATATATATATAATACAATGCGAAGTCACCTCTCTAGTACAATCCACCCATTACGGAATCCGATTCCACGCTCTATTGGCTAGCGACTAACGCTAACCCGGTACGTGGAGTAATATTATATTACACAAAAATCTCAAAGACTAACTTAAAAAAAACAAAGTAGCAGCTATGCGAATCGTATGAACAAATCGGGTAGTATGATAAAACTCGAGTTTTTTGGTTTGAAGATACACACGAAAGACAAAATTTGGAATGCAGTAGAAAAGAGTATTTAAATGAGGAATTCAGTTAGCCAGCCTTTTTATCGTAAAGTTTCGCACTCTTATTTTCTCTAAGAAGAAAAAAATTAATGAAATGAACTTTCAGGGAGGGATTGTGCAATTCATTTCACGGATTCTAAAGCTTGTTCCGATCCAGCGACAAACGGACACTCCCGTCGTGAAGTAAACAGAACTAGCTTAGCAGCCGTCCACCACTAGTCAACCGTGCTCTCCTTTAACGAAGCATTTGCTAATCTTTGGAAGGTACTCCTCTCCACCGTTTACCGTTTTTATTCCAAAGAGGAACTGTCTTTCAAAAATGAGAGACGTTCACTTCCGCCGCAAACCGCAAGTGGCAGCACCGTTAAGCTTACAGCGGCGCTACACTGAACAACACGGACGATATGCAGCGAACTTGCTCGCAAGGAATGGAACTATTGTCCCACCGGCCAAAGATACTTGCCCTTATCGATGGGCACGCAGTGCTTGAGAGTCGACAGTTCCGTAAATGTGGAAATTCAAAAGAATGAAAGGGCTGTTTCGTTTCAAATTCAGGAGAGTAGCTAAGAATTCACATCCTCAGCAGGTAAAAATACGCAATTCCAGGCCGAGAATCGTCTTTGGTGAAAATTAGGTGCCAAAAAAAGACAAATTTCTTGTGGTTAATTATTCAAACCAACCACTAGTGTATATGGTCCCAATAAATATTGTTTGAAACATTTGAATCAATTTGTGCCATTTAAGATGAGTGAATTGTTAGATTTTGGTTGTAATTTGGCGGAAACAAACATGTTGAAGAAACAATTCAGATCAACAAAAACATTATATGGCTCCCTTGAAATGGATTGTTAGTCGCCATTTAAAGCGTCAACACATGACGCCTAAGGCACAGTCCGCCTTTCTATTTTATTCATTCTATTGGGAGACTGTGCCAAAGTGGAGACTAGAATAACTGCCATGCGCGGAAATCGAATCCGGAGAAAAGAAAACGGCACGTTAGCCAGCAAACTAATCCAAATCCTTATATCCTCCAGGATGATACTGTAATAATACAAGAGGAAATTTCCGCATTGCCAGTAGGAATTCGACGTCGTAATCTCTGAATGAAATGACTGTTTTCATTCGGTAGCACAATCACACATTCTCGAAAATAAACCTATGCATCCAAGACACCACCAACACGTGAAACACCGCCCACTCGTGTCACTCCTCTCCGGCAAATTCCCGGTTTCCTCCAACCACCTTCCGTTTGTGGGGACCATCATAATGGGGGACGCCCCCTTTCCTATCATTACCCCTTCCCTCCACTTTCCATCCGCATCTCGTTCCCATATTTCATCCGTCCCCCACCTCTTGCAATTCCGTTCTTCTCCCTTTCCCTTCTCCTCGCTCCGTTCACTCTCCCTTTTTCCCTTCTCCCTCTATCCCGCCATCAAATTCTCCTTGCTTTGAGAACTTCCCACACTCTTTAGGCGGCTCCGACTTCCGGATTGCGGAGGAATTGTCGTGAGTCCCATTTTAAGGACGACTCCGCAGCGGTATAGGCCATCAAACTGAATGCCGGAGAGGGATAGGGAAAAGAAAGAGTGAGCAGCTGAGGGAAAGGACTCCAGGGTAAACAAAGACCGCGCGCGATGCCCTCTTGTCACGGAAAGGGCCACGCTGTTCGGAGAAGACGGTGCATGCAACTAATGCTTTATCCTCGGCCATTCGCTCGAATATAATGAACGGGTGTAATTCCGAGCTCTTTAAGCTTTAAGGTTTTACCGTTGAGGCATCACTTTCCATGCAATCTTCCGATTTTACTCTCTCTCTCTCCCCACCGCATCTACAACCCGCCTCCGTAATGACTTGCGATTTTTTTCCAATTTTTCTGCCCTTTCAGAATACACAAAGAGGAGAACAGGCCTGTTGCAGATGACGATGGCTTTCAGTGCTCCCCCAAGAGGTGAAAATCCTTTTTCGGGAAACTGATGAAAAAATAGTCTAAAATTTCCCCATACGCACAAGGACGAAAGAATAATTTCAAGCGTGATGGTACATAAAAATAATTGAACTTACAATCCAATTATTTTGATTATAAACACAGAAAAATGGCTTTTAAAATAAGCCTATCACCAAAATGCATTCCTTAAGAAAAGGGTAATATTAAGTGCTACATCTCAATGAACCAAAAAAACATTAGTTATTAATGGCTTACTATCCTACTTCTAAAATCTAGGAAGGCATAATGGCCCCTGTAAGAAACTCGTATCGCCTTTCCTTCAATCTCGTCCTTTCGAGCATGCAGTAGTCTACGAACTTACATATACACACCCAGAGCCTGTCATTAATTGCTATTGTTCAATTCTTAAGCTCCTTATATGTAATCAGAAGAGATTCACCTTCCATGAAGCACATGATGTAGTGCATGGTGTTGTGGCATCATTGAACAATACTGTCAAATTTATGACTCAAAAGGAGTTCTGGCAATGATACAGTATTCCTATAAACTTTCGGTCATTTCGAGAGAGTCGAATTGGCGTTGGTGTCATGGAAGTAAGAACAAGCATTTTCCACAACGATCCAATTATCACGATGGCGACTGCACTGGTTATCCTGATATCACTACTTAATCCGTAAAGAGTTTGCTGACGCTGATGAAATATTTTGGTGACTACGAGTTGGGAGGATAAACAACTTCATATTAAACACTGAGAGTTTCACAAGAAAATTTCACTCCCTCCTATTTTTATATCTCCAGTCTCTTAATGGCACAAAATGCTCATACTCGTAAATTCTTCTGATGAATTCATATATTTCCATAAGTTCACGAATTCCTTGAACATATGAATTATTTGAACGCCAATGAAAATGACCTCTTTCTTTTGTGGGTATATCCCGATGGTCTTTGATAGTTTATTCTTTGGGAGAGTAGATCATCGTCAATTTTCATTCCCACATTAAGGCATAACAGTATGTTCCTTTTCTCAGTTGTTCTTTTTAACCAGAGACAGAGAATCCATACACGCAAACTGAATTCAATATCAATATTTTATTTACAGAACTGATTGATATCGAATGGGTTGGAATGTTATTAATATCATAATTAATCGAATAAAAATGCAAATCGAATATCAACAATTCTTCAATCGTTGTTCTACGTCCTAAGACGACTTCTATTTGTCCATTTAGATTCTTTCGAGATTGATTCTATGCCTTTAGTCGGTGTGGTATTGAATTGCAACCGAGTCGGTGAGAACCCGAAACTTAAAAGAATCGAACTGAAATCAGTAGGATAAAAAATAAGAGCGGAATCATCGCCTCATACTATTAGGTAATCGAATTAAAACGATCAATCATCGAAGAAGACAGACACAATCCACCTCTCGAATAAAATTACAATGGAGAAAATTGGTCAGCAGGCAGAATACCAATTCATGGATATCTTTTCCCTCGGGTTTCAGGCTTATGTCTTGTAACGGGAGAAAGAGTTTCCCGGGGGGGGGATGTGTTTCCGAGAAAGACATTGACCAGGAAAGAGCTCCTCACGGCGAAAGACGATGCCTGGGATTCGACATTTGTGTGAAAATTACCCCTCAGTTCTTGTTACCTCATAAAAAAATTACCTATTAAATACTCTCTCCAGAGGTATGTTAGCATGTAATCATAAATCTATTATGCCTTCAATATATTCATCAAAGAAATATTTTAAAACTTTCCGCGCTTCTCTTTCTTCCTTAATCATCAATTAATTTCTCATAATTCGGAATAATACTGTGGGTATAGCCTGCATCTGATATTGAATGCTGTAAACTAACGCGCAGGACGTGAAAGTGCATCACTAAATTCTTCATCTCCATATCGGCGCAACATTTTTTAACTAAAATGTTAAAAATGTACTGGGTATATTTTTGCTTCTAAAAATTTCAAAATAAAAATCAATAGCAAATATATGATTGTACTCTCTCTCTCCCCTCTTATGTATTATTATTATTCAGCAGTGTTATTATTATGTATATATTATTGACCAGCAGTCATATCTTATCTTGATGAGCAGTCATATCTTATCTTCCGAAGAAGACGGAGTTCGAGTCCGTCGAAATTATCAAGATATTATTGCGAGTGTTCTTTTTACGTGTTCTCATGCTGTATGTTGCTATCTAAGTTTTTTATTCAACACTTCCGTGTTACTTCGAAGAAATCATCTATATATGTATATATATATATATATATGTATATATATATATATATATATATATATATATTATATCATGATATATATATTTGCTATATGTAAGTATACCCACATCAACAATGTCAACAAATATGGAATTTCAAATAAACAAGATGTGTTTCAGGAAGGGCATTTTCTAAACTTACATATTTAAACTATCGAGGCATGTGAAATTAAGCTTTAAAAAACTTCCCAAATATTCAATTTCTCGTTTAATTTATGGAATCCGAAACATTGATGTCGTGTTTCGTGAACGGAATTTATGCGCCTCCTGTTTGCTTCATTTTATAAAGTATTGGTCCAAAATCAACCAGAATGAGCACGGAACATCCAGCTTCCAGCATTTTGACGACCCCCCTGGATTCGAATCTTTTCTTGGCTCGGCGTTGCTCCCCTCAGTGGTGCGCCCCGCCCGTCCCTCGTCTCCCTCCCAATTCCGACACACCGCACTCCCACCCGCCACGCACCGCGTCCACCCTCAGACCCCCGCCCTCCCCCACGCCCTCGCCGGGAAGAGACCAGAAGAGGAGGGCCCAGCCTCAAATTTTAACGGTCTCGCGGAAGAAGTGTAGAAGCGGAGGCGAGGAGGTGAAAGAATTGAAGGATTCGTGTCGCCTTTCATCGCATTAGCGCCAAAAACCACTCGGAAGAGTTATATTCCCACACTTTTCCCACTTCGTGACAGAGACCGAGACAGATGAGATACTACAGTAGCGCGCGCCATGTTGATGGCAGCACCGTCGATAATTCTTTCTTTCGCGGGATAAAAAAAACATCACAGTTATCTTCCCCGATCAAACATAGTTTAACCTTAAGACTTCTTTGGTTTTTCCCGCCCCCTAACTCGTTACCCTAATAATTATCCCTCTCATTATCCATACCTCATTCTCCGTTTTTTTATCATTGCCTCTGAGGGTGCCGTGTGGTCTCAAACCAACGCCACCCTTGGATCCTAAGAAAGACACCCTTTGCACATTAGGGACAGTTTGAAATGGAAGCCAAAGGTGTTAAATTAGAAATAATAATGCATAAGTTCGCGCTCATATCAAATGTTTACATTACTTAAGTGCATGAGGCATCACGAAAAGGATGTGAAGATAGGAGGAACGTCCGCCAAGATGGCCGTGGCAGCAGCCGAGTGCTGAATCGGCATTAAGTCGAACAGTTCAGGCGGAAAATTCTCCGTTTGCAAGAGGTCAGTCTACAAGGCAGTCTTGTATGCCATAAACATTACCCAAGTACAGGGGTCCAGTTACTCCTTCCATAAGCACTTTCTTTGCCCCCAAATTAATGCCATATGCCATCCCTCGTACACAGGGGTTTATGTTATCACTTCTTCCGAATCAATTATCATGAAATCATAAGTATCGATACGTTTATACGGATCTTTCGCGTCATCAAAAAAGTATATTTTTGAAACTACCAATCTCAAGAAATGACATTAAATCCGGTTTTACTCTCATTTTAAGTCCCTAATAAAATTTTTCAGTGATGACAATTGGTTTCATTGCGCTTTTCGCTCCAATGGCGCCGTTCACATTCCAACACGGACACCAATCCAAACCCATTGTTGCGAGGGATCCCACGGTTGGAAGCCAACTCCTTGCATTTCCCAAAATTCCAGAAAAACTAGATAATATCCAAGCAGTATTTGATTTGAGCTAACATGAATAATGGAGTATTTCCTTGTTTATTGCCATACTCCATGGCGTATCATTTTCTATGGGTATAAGACCCCATAGAACGAGTGTAAGCTGCCCAGTCAAAAAATTAACTAATTCTTCATCCAATAAAAAAACCTTGACACACGCATTTCAAGTATGTGAGAGTTGAGGAATTAAAAGTGTAAACACGTGGGTTGACGCCATCTAGAAAAGTTAAGAAGCATCTTAAAGTAAGTAATCTCTTCTCATTGGAGAAATGCGAGACATGCTCAGAAATTAAGTGCACTAGATTTTTATGTTTTTTTATTAAAAATGTATTTGAAAAAATTGCAGGATAGTAGTACACTCGTTGACTATTTTTCCACATAATCGCCATGTTGTTCATCGCATGTGGTGAGCCGTGGCTTCAAGCTTCTTTATGCCCTCCCCGAGAAACTCCTCCGCCAGCTTCTTCTCCCGCTTAATAACCAATTTCTGCACCTGCTCGTCAGTTGAAAATTTGATGTACAAGCGGTACTACATATTAAATGAAGAACACAAAACCCTCGGGCTAGAAAAATTTGGTTGACGATTTTCGCCGGTACACTTAATACTTAGTTTAGTTTAGTTTATTTTTTTAGTTCCCTACAAGCCTACGCAAGGGTGTGTGGCAGGGGGTGATTACACATCAGATCAGACTAATTTGGCCCATACTTTCGTTTTAGAAACCGCAAGTATCCTACTGTAGATTTTAGTTTTTTTTCATGTTAACGTCGTTCTTCTCTTATTAAGGTAACTTATTGCTTTTAATTACTTATAGGACCACTTAAGACGTCCCAATTACACCCTACAACGTGTAATGCTAATAAAAAAGATATAATGCAATGCCTATGATGAAATGGGATCACTTACAGTGAGGGAAATCTTACCAATCGCAGCTCATTTTTTCATATTATAATAATATATTACCGAAAAAGGTTTTACTTCAGGTTCACAATGAAATAAGCCAAAATGACTAACCAGCAAATATTATTAAAGGTAATTTACCCATTAAGGTTGGTTCTGGATGGACACAATTACCAAATAAATATATTGCTTCTCCTAACAAAACACAACCCATAATCCTACTCTACAACAGGCTCCCCTTCATCTCTGTATACTTCCTTCATTCCGTCCAACGTCCCTATCCTGTTCCTGCCCTACATTCTCGCCTTTGCCACAATCTTCAATATCTCACAACCAGCAGGAAACATGGTCACTGAAGCAGGAGGATGGACGTAGATTGGAGGCTTTTGAAATGTGGGTGTGGAGCAGAATGGAGAAGGTGAAATGGACCGAAAGGAAAACAAATGAGGAAGTACTGGAGATGTTGGGTGAGGAGAGGGGTTTGTTGAGAGAAATCCTATGGAGGCAGGAAAAATGGATGGATGGCGTATTGAGCGGTAGTGGAATGTTGAAGAAGGTAATAGAGGGGAGAATGTTAGGAAAACGAGGAGAGGGCAGGAACAGGATAGGGATGTTGGACGGGATGAAGGAAGAAAGGAAGTACATAGAGATGAAGATGGACCTGATGTAGTTTAGGTTGCTGGATTGGGTTTTGTTTGGAGTTACAAAATATTTATTTGATAGTTGTGTCCATCAAAAAACCTACCTTAACCGGTAGATTACCTAATAACAAATAAAACCATAAATACAGTAATCAACCCGAAGGTCGGTTTGGTAGGTAATGATAGAGTTCACCCAGTACTAAGCCCGACGGCATATGAATATTCACACATCAGGGTAGGGGGGCCAGTTCCTTTCCCTGTGCCGATTATGGTTTCCCAGGAAGACCTGGTTCCCAAAAAATCACACGGCTTGGTTGGAGCTGCAGTTTAAACCATTTACTTTTTTGTTTGTAGTTTTGTTGTTTTACTCTAAAAATTTGCAAAAGTGTTGACTTTAAAAGAATAACATTTTTAGAATTTTTAAGCATTTAAGTTGATTTTCTTAGCATGCTGAAGATAAATATCCTTAAGAGGCACTGAAGGGATGTGATAGTCTGGTTGGTGGAGCACTGGGCCACTGAATGGGGGCTCACAAGTTCAATTCCCTGACATAACTCTCTGGGCACTCTCAGCTTCACCCAAGCTTGTATGATATTTTGGGTACCAGATCCTCCTGGGAAACCACAGGTGGCACAGGGAAAAGAACTGGTACCCTGGTATGTGAACTTCACGTGCCGTTGGGCTTAGTACTGGGTGATCTCTACCCTCACCTGTCAAACCCACCTTCTGGTTGATAACTATGCTTGGTTAAAGGGAACTAAAACTTCTCCATTAGCACTTCAAAGGTACGGTGTCAACCGTTTCATTTCTTGAAGGATATGATGTGTCTCTGAGGTGTCATTACACCTTAATTGAATTAAAATGAATTATTTTTTGTGGACAATGTAAATACTATGCTGAATGCTTTCCATCTGTGTTTCAGGGGTTAAATCTTTCAGAATGCCTTATTTGAGAACGAAATGTACATAATGTATCACAAGTCATATATTTCTGGCTTGTACAGGTTTCACTGTGTGACCTATTTAGGATCAAAACTTATAAAATCGTAGGTGTTGAACACCTAAGGTCAAGATGAAAGAAGACGCTTTGCTTTTCCACATGGATTTTTTTATTACAGCCTAGATTTCCTTACTGCATAACATCTTCCGGTCAATTCTTAAGGAAGTAGCTAAATTAATGAGGAAGATGTTATGCTGTAATGAAACCTAGGTCGGAAAAATGAAAAATTCTATGTGGAAAAGCAAAGTGTCTTCTATCACCATGAAGAATTTCCATCGTGTTATGCCTGAAACTGTTTCACTCAAGGTCATCATTAACAGCTAAAATTCATCTATCAATTAGTATTCCTTCATCAGCTCTTAAGTACTTTCAGGAAAGAAGTTCTCTACATCTGATGCACAGTTTGTCTTTTCCAGGTGCAAACATTATTTCTGTGAAAAGTGTGCCTTGGAGAGGTACAAGAAATCTACCAGATGCTATTTATGTAATCAGCAAACAGGTGGTGTGTTCAACCCTGCAAAAGGACCTTTGCCAGTGAAAAAGACTATTTAGGAAGGCAATGGGAAATCACCCCAATGCCACCACCATCACATGCAATAACGATGCACAGAGATCTGTGTGAGTCCTGGCAACTACGGCCCATTGGGTCCTGTGTCGCATCTGACGGAGGGGGGTGATGACTGTCATCTCATAAAATCTTTCCAAAGCAAAACCGACAGCAGCTGGAGAGAGGACACAGAGGAAAACCAAACCAGTCAGAATTGAGACTTCTAATGTTAGGACCATGTTGAGAACAGGGACATTAGAAAAAAAGACGTGGCGAAATTTCGGTGCATAAGAGAAGGATGCCTCGGTAGCTTAACTAGCTAAAGCATTCTTCCTGACATCGAGGGATCTGGGTTCGAATCCGGCCAGGGTGAATGATTCTTACACTCTGAAATCTTTGCATTGTACGAGGGCAGTCCGATAAGTACTTAGCCTACAAAAGAAAAAACGAAAATTTTGGAAAAGTGGCGATTTATTTCTCAACATAGTCTCCTTTTAGCTCGATACACTTGACCCAGCGATGCTCCAACTATTTTAACCCGTCTGAAAAATACGTTTTCTGGAGGTCAGCAAAATAGGCCTACGTGGCGGCGATAACCTCCTCATTCTACTCAAATTTCTGCCCAGCGATTGCCTTTTTCAAGTTTGGAAACAAAAAGAAGTCGCATTGGGCCAAATCTGGAGAATACGGTGCGTGGGGCAGCAATTCGTAGCCCAATTCGACCAATTTGGCCGTGGCGAAGGTGGAGGTGTGAGCCGGTGCGTTGTCATGGTGGAAGAGCACTTTTTTCTTCGCCAAATAGGGCCGTTTTTTCTGCAATTCGGCGTCGAATCGGCCCAATAATGCGGCATAGTAGAGTCCTGTGATCGTTTTGCCATTCTCTAGGTAGTCGATGAAGATCACACCTTGTGAATTCCAGAAAACGGTGGCCATCACCTTTCCGGCCGATAGGACAGTCTTCGCCTTCTTCGGAGCACGTTCGCCGGGTGAAGTCCACTGTTTCGACTGTTCCTTGGTCTTTGGTGTGTACCAGTGGACATCTCCTCCTTTTCCTCGGAAGTGAAAGAAAGTAAACAGAATTAGGAGGAAGTACGAGTACGTACAAAGAGACAAATAATAAACTGAGACGGGAAACTAATGGAGCAATAGAAGCGTGGTGGAAGACGTTTACCGAATATGAGACTGCAAGGTAGGGGAGAAATGAGTACAACACAAGGAAGAAAGGTGAAAGCACTATCACGAAGTTTGAAGTGAAAAGTGATTCAAACTATTAATAATCCGGCAGGAAAACTATTAATTTAACCAAGAGAGACAAAAGAGAGATGGAAAGAAAAAAGAAGATATTTCTGGCAAAGATATTAGGCCAGCAAGGTTAAACAGAAAATCTGACATTCGTATTACGTATAATAAATACGCAAACTGGTGCAACTGGCGACCCTGCCGCAGGCTATAGCCCCGCCCACCAGCGGCGCTAGTTGCCTGAGACCCAATGAATCGTCGAGTTGTGCGTATGGTGCCAGTTATGTTAGTTTCCATTGTCCTTGTTTTTACTCTTTGACGAATCACGGGTCAACATTAAATTTTTTGGTGAAGTGTGGTAAAAGTTATCAAGAAATTACTGAAATGTTGACATCTGTTAATGGTGATAATGCACTGAAGAAAACATCCGTTTTCAAGTGGATTATCGATAGTATAGTCGAATATTGATAAAAGCTATAACAGACACAAAGTCTGAGAAGTCTTTCACCTCCCTAGGAAGAAAGCCGTTCAATAAGTCCCTGGTACAGCTGGAAATATGGATATGAACACATTAAAAAATATACTTCATAAATGGCTTACTACTACTGGCCTTTTATTTCAACCAGGAATAATTTGATTCTGATACACAAATGATTTTTACCATAATACATTATGTTTATATGTTGGTCTATATTTGCATGAACGAAATATATGCAGCATATGTTCTACTTCAACTTGATAATGTCTATTGTGGATTCTACACACCATCTAATGACAAATTAAAAATTATTGTTATTACTCATAGCTGATTCATTATTTAACATTTCACTGATGCAGGGAATTAGGTCTAGAGACACTGGAGAGAATACGTTTATCCAATCGCCATGGAATATATAATGGAAAAAACCTATTGGTGCTTGATTAGCATATCAGGAGTGATTTCCCAATCTGGAGGGGTGCGTGTATGTACTAAGGTGAAGGAGACATTCAGAATCTATGTTTTGATGGATGGAAGCCACTGACACACTATTTGGACATTGTTTATTCTCTACATTGTTTCTCTATGAGCACATGTTTAAGTGAAAAGAGTGATCGAGAAACACTAATATTCATTTAATTAGGAAGCTCGTAACTTCAATGGATTTCAAGTGCAGCACAGCCTATTATCATATACCTCCACTAATTTCTAGTCAGTCACCGGCAACATATCGACTGCAAGGACTTAATTGGTTCAGTGCAATTTTTAACTCATACTCAGAGGATGCATTTGAAGAAATTTGGCAAGAAATAATTACTGGATTGCTAGTAGCAATCTATGGGCCAAAGAAAACCTGTGAAAAGGAAACCATGGATCACTGACTTAGTACTGATAGATAAGACAAGAAATGGCAGAAACTCAAGGACTGAGGAAGGAGATATGCTAAAGAATGTAAATAAATGTAATCAGCAGAAAGCAAGAGCAGCCAGGAAAAACTGTATGAATCCCTCCATGAAGAAGTGCAGCTTTGTCCACGGAACAGTAGAGTCAGCTGTAGAACCATAAGAAAGCATTTCAATGAACACAGAGTGAATATTAATGTCATATATCAATGATGAATTCTCACTAAAGATGAAGAAAAAATCAGAGTGGTAGAAAATGTATTGAAGAGAAACCTTTATGACAGAAAAGAATGGCATGCAGGAGCACAGGAAGAAGTGCATATTGTCGACAATAACGATAAAAGGAGAATTCATCCTTAGGTCTGAATTTGATACTGCAGTGAAGGAATTGAGGATAAAGTCTCATGAATTGCAGATATTAACCCTCAGAACTAATTTAAAAAATTAAGAACTAAGATCCTGACACAGCTATACAACCTAATGTGATATGTACTATGTACATGAGAGAAGAAATACTGATGAACTTAATGGAAAATATAATCCTTCCTTTACCAAAATAAAGAAAGTTGTAAAAAAATTCAGAACAATCACTTTGATGAGACATCAAAAAGTCTGACAAAAATAATACACCAAAAATGATGAATGCAAAATATTTGAATAAGGAACAAATAAATTTAGGAGCAGTGTGAGAAGCTATTCCTGCCACCAGACTTATCTAAAGAAGAAGATATTTTCTAGATCTAGCATTTGTTAACTATGAGAAAGCTTTTGTCAACATGGCTGGACAATAAGATTACTCCAGCTGGACAGCTATATACTCTAAAGGAAATTGCATTGAGATATAAGAACGAGATTTTGATCCTCGCTCTATATAGAAACCAGGTGGCAACGCTAAGGTATGGTGTAAGCAGGGAACAGTTAAATAAAGGAAGGAGTAGGGCAGAGTTCCTCATTATCACTATGAATGTTTTAAGTATACATTGAAAAGGAAAATAATGAGATCAAGGAAGAGATAGATTTTTGTATTAAGGAGAAAGGATGAATATGCTGCAACTTTTGGATGCAATAGCTATACTAGCAGAGAAGAGAGAAGACATAAAAGGACATTAGTTAACATGGTAAGGGGATGAAAAACCTCAACAAACAAGATTAAAACTAAGGTAATGAATAGTCTGCAGTCGAAGTAGGGAAGATAATCTCAAAGTAAGGTTATAGAATGGCACACTGTAATTCGTGGAAGTTGTGATATTTCAGAAGCAGAATCACTGGTGATGGAATAACAATAGGGATAGAGTAAGAAGAATAGAGATGGCGATGGAAGCTTTCTATCAGAAGCGACAACTACTTACAGCAAATTGGACTAACATCAGTCAAATGTAGTGATTTATTAAAATCAATATATGAAGTCTACTTTTCTACAGTCATGAAACCTAGAGCAGCAGGGAAAATATGATTAGAGGTGATGGAAATGTGGTGCAACATAAGAATACTTTAGATATTTATTAACGGGAATAACCCTTTTACTATAAGAAAGGCAAACACATAGATAAATTTCAAACTATAAAAAGCATTTGCATATGGGTACAAATTACATAAAGATACATAATCATTATTGAGAATCAATTATAATTTTATTTGCCCAAGGATTGGTAAACAACAACAATAAAGGCCATATAATAAATATTAAATAAAAATACAGTTTAGAATTTAAGAAGAATTTTTATTTGCAATGCATGAAAGATATTTTCAGTGGGTATACAAGTACATATACATACGTTGTTAGATTGATGATGAGGGTAAAAAGAAACAACACTTCCACAAAAAAATTAATATTTCACGATTTACTAATTAGAGGATAAATAATTACAGGAATTATGTTCAGGATCTGCACATCATCATCAAATTAATGCAGGCAAAATATCAACATTAAATAATATTACACATTTAAAAATGGAAACAATATAAGAAATATATAGTATTTGTTACAGGCCAAATGATGAAACAAAACGCTATTAATAGCATTTATTAATTATAACTTGTGGCATTGGTTAAGAAAATGTACCTGATGAGCATTAAGAACAGCTTACTAACATGTATAGATACAATAATGGATATAAAATCGGCAAAAGGGCAACAGATGAAGACGTAATTTGAAGAGTGTAAGAAGAACAGGGAAATTGATTGGTCATAACCTGAGACACAATAGTTTACTGTAGATCATAATGAGGATGCAGACAATGAGTAGGGCAGTTTCAAGAACTGCTACTAACCTTTTCTCAGATAGATAGTCCTTGATGATGATAACTGAGAGGGGAAAAACTTAATGTTAGATATACACAATTACGTAAACATCTTAAGATGTAAGGACTCTTACCAGGGTTGTGGCCCTCCCAAGAAAAATTGTTAAACTGGCGCCTTTTCAAATATGCAATAGGGTTCCAAACTCCAATAATGGCGCCACTGTAGGTTAACAACTGAAGGATAGAGTCGGTGAAAAAAAGAAACCTTAAACACAGTGTTTTGAAATCTTGAATCTGGAAAGTACTTGGTTGAAGCTGAAACGATAAAGTTAAGAACCATCTTGTTTTAACGACTGCCACTATTTGAAGAAAATCAAGGATGTCGGAGAAGAAAACATGTGTATTCTCCTTTAAAAGGCGCCCCATAAGAAATCAAGCAACTCGAAAAAGAAAAACAGAAAATGAATCAAGTCAGTAAAATTTTCATTATAGTACATTTCTTCTCGATGGGACTTACCCGTAGGTTAGTGCCCGTCTTAATTTGAACAATTGGTGAAATCCTTGGTTAATGAAATTCATTGGCCAATCTCAAAATGTGATTTTTTTAGACAGTAGCGAAGACGAAACAACGGTTGTGAAAAAGGAAAAGAAAGTAAACGAGAACAATCCACTTTATCAGACAGTAAGTTTATTTTGATGTTACAAGTTACATATATAACGACATTCATCAGTTAATGTGATTGTTTTTTCTCTGTTATAGACTGCTGGTGGTTCCTTAAAAAGTAGGAAAGAAGATTCTTTAAAAAATGAGGACGAAGACGATGTGGATTCGGTTTTGGTATCATACCGCTCTAAGAGGACTACAGGACCGGAAGGTCCTAGTGATATGGGAGCAACTGCGATATTAGAAACCGAAACTGAAGCCGATAGAGATGCACAAGCAATATTTGAACAAGCGCAGAAGATAAACAAGGTTATTCTTAATTCTAATAAGTGTTCCTTTCAAGTGATCTACTGTCGAATTCGTTTTTTGCTTCAAATCTTTCATTTATGATATAACCTGGTAGTCTTAATGGACCATCACAGAAGCTAATATTTAAATGTTTTTTCTCACTTTGTTGTATTTATATGATGATTAAACATTTTTAAGTCTGCTGTTGCATGCACACATTATCAAAATCTCATATCTCATGTGCGAGTTTCTGTATCTCAGAGTTATGATTTCTCTGTTATAAGCGTCAAAACACCATTTTATTCATAATTACAAAATATTTCATTTGTAATTTCAAAATAAAGTTTATGTTAATATTTTGGTGAAAACTGACAATTTTGAAAAATAATTATAGAATAAGTGACATGTTTTATTTTTGAAAAACATCATCCATACTCATTTTGATTTTAGTATGCATGTCCCAAACTGGTGTTCGATTGGCATTGATATCATATTTCAGGCACGTTTTTGTGGCAGCTTTGGGGTCATCTCATGCCATTCTTATTTTTTTATTTCTAAATATGCACACCATAATGTTTGTAGGGATCAATATTTTAGACAAATATCAATTAATTGTTGGCTTATTGGATTTTTTATCCCATATATACTCACCCACAAGCTTTTTATGGTTTACTAGTTCAAAGTTGGATACAGAGTTTGGTTTTTCATCTTTATTGGATCATGTATTCTATAACCCTTTTTTTATCGCCACAAACTTATTTGGATGGTTTTTTTGTAATATGATAACCAATTTAACTACCAAAATCACATGATTAAGAAAAAAGATAAGAGCTTGCAATGTTCATCCAATACCAAAAATGATTTCCTGCCATTTTATTTAGCCTAATTTAATGTTTAGCTCTGTACCCTAGAACAGGCCACATAAAGTTGTTGCAGATGCAGTAAATTGTACAGATGCAGTGACTGCTTATGCTGTGAATTCATTTTAGTCGGGATGTAAATAAATCGGAAAATAATTATTAATATTATTCATCGTGTGCTTCTTTACATTGTTTTTGTTTAATTTATTACACAGGAATTAAAAGGAAAAGAAGATGACAAGGTGTACAGAGGCATTAACAATTATATGCAATACTATGAAAAGAGGGACACTGCTCAAGGAAACGCCTCCAGTGGAATGGTAATATGAATTTTTCATGGTGTACATTTCTATCCAAATGTTTGTTATTGAATTGGGGGATTAGGTTACTTTCATATTGTTCTTATGATGGTAATGATTATGGTATTCTGAGAATTGAAAATCCAGTTACCATAACTATTAAACATTTTTATGGTTTAAGAAAATATTTTTTTAAGGATGTAAAAGTGTCGTGAGATGCTTAAGGAACTAATCATGAAAATATATATTTCGTCTGTGAATTTAACTGCACAAGAGTCCATTATGAACATTTACTGAAGCAATTCATGGGAGAGACCACAGATGAGCCTCTCTCTCTCTTGGGTTTCATCTTAGACAGCTGTGTGTGACATGCGGGTGCCTCTTCCTCTCCATTTTGTTTCACAAAGGGACTCAAATAGTAATTTGATATACTTATAAAAATGACCTGTGACTAATAATTAGTTTTTTGATGGGAAAGGTAAAAAAAGGGAAGTATTTTTTTGTCAGGGAAGGACTTGTGCTAAGGGCTCTTTGGGGGAAAAAGATGTTACATGATAGTGTTATTCCTCCAGCTCAACTTCAATAATGAAAGTCAGTGCCTTATATTCTTCTGAAATATTGTCTTCAGGAATAACCGATTCAACCTTTCCATCTATATACCCCCGAACCCTCGTTCTGGGTTTAGATTAAATGGTGGGTCACGGTGGTCCAGTGGGTAGAGCGTTGGACTACTGACCGGAGGGTCCCGGGTTCGATTCCCGGGCGAGGCACTCTGGGCACTTGCAGCTCCACCCAAGCTAGTTAATTTTTCAGGTACCAGATCTTCCTGGGTAACCATAACCGGCACAGGGAAAGGAACTGGCCCCCCTACCCTGATGTGTGAATATTCACACGCCGTCGGGCTTGGTACATGGGTGAGCTCTACCATCACCTACTAAACCGACCTTCGGGTTGATTACTGTGTTTATGGTTTTTTTTATTGTTATGAAAGAGTCAATGATAACGAAATGAAATTATTGACTTTGGAATTCCACACACTTTATTTTAAACACGACCCTTGACCGGTCAAGTTGAATGACTTTTATGTTCGGAATAAGTTGCAATGAAATGCATGTTAGCGGATGACTCCGTTAAAAGTTACTGTTGCGGCATCCCCTGCTGTTTCTTGAAAATTCATTAAAGTTATGCCAGAGAACAAATTTTACTATAGTCAATGATGACATATTGTATGTGGTTATAAACTATCATAATAACACAGCAAGACCTAATTTGTATCCTCCTGTACACACGGAGGGCAATCTTGTGCAAGGCAGGATACACATTTTGCCCCACTATGGATGTAGTTTTTTGTCAGTATATCAATATATTTGGATATCCTTTGTGTAACAGTGCCAGATTGATGTTATTTTAGTTTCTTACTTGTGTAATTATAATCAACTGAGTTCAATGAAAAATGTATTATATTTTTCTGTACAGCAGTGACTCCTATATATCCTATTTGAAACTGACTAAATATACCTATAATCTAACCTATTTATTTACCAATTACTGCAATGAATGAGGTTAAACACTCTTAAAGAAAATGTGGCTCTTTAAGGTAAGAAAAGGTCCAATACGAGCACCTTCTAATCTGAGGTCAACTGTGAGGTGGGATTATCAGCCAGATCTGTGCAAAGACTACAAGGAGACTGGATTTTGTGGATTTGGAGGTACTTATGCTGATTTAATATTTTTTCTTTTCTCAAAAAGCAAACCTTAAAAATTTACGTTTGGTGCTTGGTTATCATCATCCATTAAATCCATTTAATGATTTCCTTGATCAGTGATCCTAAAGCAATGGCAATGATCATGTATGCATATTGTGCCAAAATTAGGACATTGTACTCCCTTTCCTGCGTTACAATGTGCACATGCCATGGGCAAGACTCAAACCCACGATCTTAGGACTGCAAGTTATGGGTACACGTGGAAAATTCGTTTCTGCCCACTTGCTAAAACTTCACATTGAACCCATATACTGTGAAACTTCTAAATAGTGGACACTCATCGAGGCAAAACTTGCTTGGGAGCCATCAAACTGCTTCTTCGTATTTTTCACTGGTGACAATTCATATGCGATCTTTCAATTGTGTGTGTGTGTATTTATCACTTTTTTGCTTTTGTATTCTCTGGACTAATTTTTTAATATGATGCAACTATAAGATTATAAGAAGCAAGAGGTCGAATAACTAAGACAAAAAAATTAATTTACAGACTTATAGGGTCGCACCCAAACAAAACAGGAAAACAAGGAAAACAAGGAAAGGAAAACAAATGAGGAAGTACTAGAAATGGTGGGGGAGGAGAGGGGTTTGATGAGAGAAATCCTATGGAGGCAGGAAAAATGGATGAAAGGTGTATTGAGCGGTAGTGGAATGTTGAAGAGGGTAATGGAGGGGAGAATGTTGGGCAAGCGAGGTAAGGGTAGGAACAGGATAGGGATGTTGGACGGGATGAAGGGAGGAAAGAAGTACACCGAGATGAAGAGGGACCTGATATAGATTAGTTTGCAAGGTGGGGAGTCACAATATGTTTATTTGATAGTTGTGTCCATCCAAAAACCTACCTTAAACGGTAGATTACCTAATAAAAATAAGGGTCGCACCCAAAAGTGGTAGGACTGATTTTTTTACAAGAATTTTATTGACGTTATACTTACATCGACTTAATAATCTTCAAAGTATGCTCCTTGAGCTGCTACACAATTAGTATAACGTTCCTCCCATTCCCCGTACGCCCACTGGAAATTTTCTTTGGGGATGCTGTTGATGACCCTCGTCGAAGCCTCTTGAACGGCCTTTATCGAGTCAAAACGTCATCCCTTGAGCTGTCTTTTCATCAGGAGGAAGAAGAAGAAGTCTGGTGGTGCCAGAGCGGGAGAATAGGGCGGGTGCGGCAACGTGGCAACGCCGTATTCGGCCAGGAGCTGTCTGACGACGAGTGCGCCATGGCACGGCGCGTTGTCATGATGAAGCACCCAGCAGTTTGCGATGGCCGGTCGGACTCTCTTCTCGCGTTCTCGGAGGCAGGTGTGCACCTGCACGTAAAAGTTTGCATTCACAGTCTCCCCTGGTGGGACAAACTCCTTGTAAACCACTCCATGACGGTCGAAAAACACAATCAACATCATTTTGATTTGCTGATGCCTGCCTTTTTTGGACGTGGGAATGCGGAAGTGTGCCATTCCGTGGATTGCCTTTTCGTTTCGGGGTCAGATTGAAAAACCCATGTTTCATCACATTGTCCAAACAATTTTCATCTCGGTACAAATTGGCTAACACTTCTTCGGAAAGGCGCACATGCGTTGCCTGTTGGTCAACACTCAGAATTTTTGGCACCATCTTGGCCCACACCTTGCGCATGGCCAAATCCTGTGAAATAATGCGTTGGACGTTGGATGCAGACAGACCCAACTAGTCTGTAATTTCTTCACTGGTTAAGCATCGGTCTGTGTTCAGCAGTGTCCTCACTCTGTCCACATTCGTGTCGGTTCTTGACATTGACAGCCGTCCGGAGCGATGGTCCTCTTAAATGAGCTCCCTACCCTCTTTAAACAACTTGTGCCACTCAAATACTGTGAAACGGCTTAAGTCAGTGTCCACATAAGCCGGCTTGATCATATCGAGGGTCTCAGTTGCCGTCTTCCCGAGTTTCGCACAAAACTTCACCGAATAACGTTGCTCTAAATTCAGATTCATGTTGTGTTTCGATGAGGACAAAAAACTTGCTTCACTAAAAACGGTGCCCTCACTCAACGACAGCCCGCAGGTGACTGAGGTTGGTGTTGGTCTGTTGCTAAGAGCCCCCTCTATCTTACCCTGCCAGGCAGACCCCTCTCCACCGCTCCTCCGTTCGCGCCAGAGAAAATCAGTCCTTCCACTTTTGGGTGCGACCTGTATTTCCAATTTCTTGTGTTTCTTAAATGAAGTTTACTCGGGTCTTCCATTGGGTTAGGGGTTCCTTATTGGCTGACATTTCAATGCCCAACTCATGCATTGTCCTCGGAGTAGATGAGGACCCTGAGGATGGTGCATGAGTCGACCATCGAAATGTCAGCCAATATGGAACCCCTGACCCAATGGAAGACCCAAGAAAACTTCATCAACCAAATATGCTGGGAAAACACCAGATCTTACTTCTTGTGTTTCTCTCTTCTTTTTTACTGAAAGAATTATCAAAGTAATGTTTTCATGAATACTTGAGATTAGTCCTCCTGAAATGTTCAGTAAAGGGAGCAACTCTGTCAATGTTGTACATTTACACTCATGTTGGTATTAACATTAGTGGAATTGTATGCTTTCATTTCCTTTTCAGTCACCAAGATAATTTATAATTAATGACTTTAATGCATATGTATTGTATTACTCCTCCACCTTTACTGTTCCTCATTGCTACTCCTCCTGTTGAAAAGCCATTGACATTCCATTTTCATTCTGACAGATAATTGAGTATTATGAAAAGGGAAAGTATACTTCTTTTGGTAAAGTTCAGTATATTCAGTACAAATGTGTACATTTTCAGCATGGGTAATGTCTTATTTGTTAAGAATAATTTTATTACATTGCAAGTTTATCTTGGTATGTTTTCTGTGGTAGGAAGCTGTAGTTAATACACATCAAATTTTTATGCAAACTGTTCATTATGAGTATAGAATTAGTCTTGTATAATTGATGGTATTTGTGAAATCGATTCATATTGGAAATGAAAAGATGATAACTTTGTAATTTCACAGAAATTTACCATGGTATGACCCGGATTTCGACGTCCAACATCCTGAACCTGAAGGTGACGTTGGACGTCGAAACCCGGGTCGTTTTGTAATAAATTTCTGTTAAAATTACAAAGTTATCATCTTTTCATTTCCAAGTAGTCTTGTAAACAAAAACAGATTCATGTTGGTAATAACATTTGGTGTATCTTTATAGAAAAGTATGCCACAGCACTTTAACTTTCCTAGATTTCCAATTTATGACCTATATTCTGATTCTTTTTAACCATTAACTCACTGCAGTCGTGTATTTCTGAATTAACACAATATCAATTGAAGTCAATTTAAGTTTGACCTGTAAGTGTGCTTTCCACTACCTATATACGTACGATATTTGCTATCGTAAAATGGAAAATTTACAGTTTCAACCGAATGTTGGTGAGAACACTGCAAGTGGAAGTGTCATGCAGAGTGAGTTCACTTAAAATAATTTTGATCGTCATTCATAACATGTCAGTATTTAATGCTAGATAAATTATAAATAAATGGATATGTTCATAGAGAATATTGGGAAACAACTAAGAACAGGATTATAGAAAATCAGGGCCCACTCTTGCTTTGTTCTTCAATTCTTTATTTCTAATCAACTTTAATATTTCAGATAGCTGCAAATTTCTCCATGACCGTTCAGACTATAAATTTGGTTGGCAGTTAGAACGTGAGGCTCGAATGGGAACGGAGGAAGAGGAACGTGAAGGTCAATATGAAATAGATTCAGACTCGGAATCCAACTTACCCTTTAAGTGTTCAATCTGCCGCTCATCATTTACAGATCCCATTGTTACCAAGTAAGTTTTAATATTTTATGCATGTGTATACATACACATGCATACAAATTATGATATATATATATATATATAATACATATAACCATAAACAAAAAGAAGAATGGTGGAAAACCCAATGCGAGGATATGGAAAGTTTGCAGATGAAGGGTGAAATTGGTGCTCCATACAGCAAGGTTAAGTTATTATCAGGAAGTAAGAAGGCAAGATCTTATTCAAGAAGTAAAAATTTGCAAAAGTGTTGACTTTAAAAGAATAACATTTTTAGAATTTTTAAGCATTTAAGTTGATTTTCTTAGCATGCTGAAGATAAATATCCTTAAGAGGCACTGAAGGGATGTGATAGTCTGGTTGGTGGAGCACTGGGCCACTGAATGGGGGCTCACAAGTTCAATTCCCTGACATAACTCTCTGGGCACTCTCAGCTTCACCCAAGCTTGTATGATATTTTGGGTACCAGATCCTCCTGGGAAACCACAGGTGGCACAGGGAAAAGAACTGGTACCCTGGTATGTGAACTTCACGTGCCGTTGGGCTTAGTACTGGGTGATCTCCACCCTCACCTGTCAAACCCACCTTCTGGTTGATAACTATGCTTGGTTAAAGGGAACTAGAACTTCTCCATTAGCACTTCAAAGGTACGGTGTCAACCGTTTCATTTCTTGAAGGATATGATGTGTCTCTGAAGTGTCATTACACCTTAATTGAATTAAAATGAATTATTTTTTGTGGACAATGTAAATACTATGCTGAATGCTTTCCATCTGTGTTTCAGGGGTTAAATCTTTCAGAATGCCTTATTTGAGAACAAAATGTACATAATGTATCACAAGTCCTATATTTCTGGCTTGTACAGGTTTCACTGTGTGACCTATTTAGGATCAAAACTTATAAAATCGTAGGTGTTGAACACCTAAGGTCAAGATGAAAGAAGACGCTTTGCTTTTCCACATGGATTTTTTTATTACAGCCTAGATTTCCTTACTGCATAACATCTTCCGGTCAATTCTTAAGGAAGTAGCTAAATTAATGAGGAAGATGTTATGCTGTAATGAAACCTAGGTCGGAAAAATGAAAAATTCTATGTGGAAAAGCAAAGTGTCTTCTATCACCATGAAGAATTTCCATCGTGTTATGCCTGAAACTGTTTCACTCAAGGTCATCATTAACAGCTAAAATTCATCTATCAATTAGTATTCCTTCATCAGCTCTTAAGTACTTTCAGGAAAGAAGTTCTCTACATCTGATGCACAGTTTGTCTTTTCCAGGTGCAAACATTATTTCTGTGAAAAGTGTGCCTTGGAGAGGTACAAGAAATCTACCAGATGCTATTTATGTAATCAGCAAACAGGTGGTGTGTTCAACCCTGCAAAAGAACTTATCAATCGTCTTGGCAATGCCAAGCCAGCTGCTGCGGAAAGTGATAGTGGAGATGATTCTGAGGAATCAGATTAAAAGTGTTTATTTCACTGTAGGTCATTAAGTATGTGAATTAAATATTTATACTAGAAGTATTTTTTTGAACTGCTAATTGTGCATACTTTCATATAATAGTTTGCTCATAATGTCAATGGTAATATGTATGCATTTGCTTTTAACCATTCACGTTTGCCAAAAAATATCCTTGGTAATTTCTCCTACCAGATTCCCTTCATTGCTTTACCTTTACTTTAGGTAAAGTTACTACAACTTAAGGTTGCTTGTAATTCCATTAATGGAACATAATTGTGAACTTAATAAATTGATTTGTTTTGCCTTCAGTATGTGAGAGCAAGGTGTATATGGTAAAAAGAGATGTTTCAGGCGTGATATGGTGGAATATCATGATTAATTAATTAAAATTGGCAATTTTCCACAAAATAAATTTTTTTATTAATGCGACCGGTTTCAATGTAACTACATCATCTTCTGGTAACAGTCATTTCTCATTGTCTACTAAATATGCAGAAAAGCAAGTGAGGGGAGGTTAGGTGGAACGCCACTTGGATGACATATGAGAGGGGGTGGAGAAAAGGTGAGGGGGAGGAAAAATGGGTGGGAAAGAAACACAGTCCAGAGAAAACCTCGTGGCTGGATGGAAGGGGTGTCTCGTTGAGGGTGATCCCTCGGTGCGGCACCATGCTCCTGGGGCCGTGGAGAAAGGGGATGAGTTGACCGGGTGCAGGTATCCATGCACAAAGAAGTGTGTGAAAAGGAGTAAAGATTTGGGATCACTGGCACAGGCAGGAGTTTTTCGACACGCATCAGTGAACACAGGAAAGGTTATATCACAGGTCATACCAATTCTTTATTTGCCAAACATCTTGATTTCAACCATTTCTGCAATTTCAACTTCAAAGTGTTTCACAACCTGACCAAAGGAAAGAAACTAGATGCCAAGGAACAGCTGGAAATCTTACATCGTAAGGACTTGGACCTCATCGACGAAGTCCAATTTTTATCTTCACCCTCCTCTCCATCACCTTCCCTTGACGCACTTGTGACCAGTGATCCCTTGTCCTTAACTATTGGAATTTCCCCCCATCTCCCTGTGCAACCTCTGACCATGTTTTCCCGAAGAAGGTGGGAAGCCTTGTGTCCCCACCCTCTTTCTTCACGGACGATGTGGGATGGCCCATGCTGTGGGACAGCTCCCACCTCAACCCCCCACCCTCTCGCCGACATTTGCAAGTGAAATCCCCACTCCACCCCTCCCTAAACCCTCGCTAGGGCTTTCCCCCTGTCCCCCTTGGAACCATATAGACAGTGATCCCAAATCTTTACTCCTTTTCGCACACTTCTTTGTGCATGGATACCTGCGCACAGTGGCCCACGTTCTACCTCCCCTCCCTCTTCACCCCATTTTCCACTACCCTCCCCTGACTTGCTTTTCAGCATACATAATAGACAATGAGAAAGGACTGTTAACAGAAGATGATGTAGTTACATCGAAACCGGTCGTATTAATATAAAAATTTATTTTGTGGAAAATTGACAATTTTAAATATATATGGTAATTATTAATTTCCTCTCTGCCTTAGTTTTAATAAATATCGAGAAAAAATATTCAGCTATTTATGATGTAATGCAGGTCTGTCACTATCTCTTTCATCTCATCATCAGGAGTTTTAATTGAAACAATAATTTATCCCATTTCTCACAGATTGACCATGTTTTGTAGAAAAGTTAAATGGTTATAGATATCATGATTTAAGGATGCAAATTGACAGTTTCTGCTCCATTTTAGTGGTTTCTAATGTAAAATGGCACTCTAATGTCACTGGCTAGCTGAAGACACTCGTAAAAATGCATCAACCATCGTCACATTGTTTTAAGGGGAGGAGAATAAACACAATGGAGGTCAGTCAGGCCAATAAGCTTTTTTGCCTTCAGTGTAAGAAATGAGCATTGTTATAATTGGTATGCTACCTGTTAAGGTTGGTTTTGAATGTCCACAGTCTAGACAGTGGTATAACGATATATTTCCTCGCCTCTCCTGACAAAACTTGCCCTGACATCCAACTCTAAAATAAATCCCACTTCAATTCCATATGCATGCTTCCTTCATTCCATCTAACATGCCTATCCTATTTCCATGCCTTCCTTAATTGCCTAAAACTCCCTCCTAAAAGGGCATTACGTACATCCAACCAAAATCTTATATCACACTTAGTGTGTTATGTAGAGAATTATTGCTCAGATTTAATATTGTGGGACAGGATTTCAAAGAAATTTACTAAGGATATTGATAGGCTCACTGATTTCGTCAGTGCCCTTGTGGTTCAAGATTGACATTGCCCTATGTTTAGGAAAATTATCTCAGGTATCCATCTGACGAATGCTGTTTTATTTTTATCTTTGGCAATTAGTTGTCAATTGTGTTAATTATATTTAAATCCAATGGTGGCTATGGCTAATTTTTTCTTGTCTAAATGGAGAAATCAACATTAGGCTCATTCTTAGCTGGCATAGAAGGTTTTCACTCTGCACCTTATGTTGGAGCCAATAAATGACATCTGTTGAGTTGGAGGCAGAGAGAGTCTATTGGTAGAAGAAAGGGAGTGGTAATATGTGTAGATCAGGGCAGAGAGGGTAACATAACCTGAAGGTCATGCCCATGTGCTTATATCCTCAATGAAACAGTATAATCAGCTGTTACACCAGGACATCTTATTTACCTGGCTCTCATCTGTCTGCATCTCTCACTTGCTTAGCCATATAAAAAAATACATATTCTTGGGAACACAACTGTATGGCGCAATGAGGATTTTAAGTCTTTTTGATGTATTCTGAATTTCCACCAATGCCTAATCTTCTTTCTGCTCTCAAAAAGCAGTTTTCAGTGATCATATAGTGGCAGATGTAAGAGGTCATTCACCCTTTACTTTCTTGGTAGCAATCTTTCTATTCAATACACTGTAAAAACAATGAAAATATACACTGCAGCATGTTCACATGTATTTTTAGTTTTTGTATCTTGCCATTTAAGTTTTTGGATGATGTCCTCGAGCAGTGAGTTTGCCTGCAAATGCATTCAATATTTTTCAGGGAGAGTAAATGTATATTTATACATATAAATAGTTTGTTTTCCTTGTGCGAGATTTGACTAAAAATGCAAAAATTGATGAGCATTAATTGAAGAGTCCTGCTAACCCTGGGGTTTGCTTGGCCTTCCAATAGAGGTCCAACCCTAAAACTAAGACATTTTACGTTGATAATGAGGCTGGGTGACATTCTTGTGCAATGGAGAAAGTTGCATATAATACTGGAAGAATTGAGGAGTTCACAAAGATTAATCTTAAAGATGGTTTAATATATATTAACAAAGCCAAGAGATACTTTTTGATTTACACCAGCCAAATCCAAGAATTAAGATGAAATTATTTGATCAAAAGAAAATAGTAATTGATTATCTTACTTATCTGAAATTGAGAAAAATACTGGTCCATGATTGAGCTGAAAAGTAAATTCCAGCAGCACTTATCCAATTTAGTTCCTTTGGTTAGATTCATTTCTATAGCATTTACTTAAATTGCCATATGCTCATTTTAGAGAAGTTTATGCAATGGTAGCATACTTTGATTTTTGTGTCAATTACCAGAAGGTGCCGCCCATAAATTGCCACAAAGCATTTGAAGAGTCCTGCTCTGCCAAATCAGGGGTTCACTTAGTCTACTGATTAAATGGTATCATTAAAACTATAATATTTTACTAATGTACTTTATTGGTGATTTTCCATTCAGTCTTAAGAAGATATTTCATGCAGGGGCACAAGGCCAAAAAACTGTATTGGAAAATTAAGGATAGGAAGGAGAATGATTTTGAACAAGAGTTATTGAGAGATTCGGAGATTGTATGATGGCCATGTTCCTACTGAGTTTGTCTGATTTTAGGTATTATACTACTAAATCCATGTCTGCTAAACTTACTCTGTGCTGTAATTTTTAATATGATACTTTCGCATTAATTTCTCCCCAAGAGTTATTCCATTGGAGAAGAATGATTTAATGGAAAGGTAAAATTCTGGTAATCAGACATTCCCCATTCCTCTTTATAAAGCTTTTAATTGTTCTAATGACTTTGGTTGTCAAAGAGGTCTATAGTACATTCTTATACTTTACTTTGTTCTACTTTTTCTTTATAAATATATTCATGACACAATTTTGGATGGGAATACAACTCAACTCCTCTGCATCTGATCTGAATGTTGCCAAGTAAAACAAATTGTAGAGTACAATAAGTTGAGATTTTTGAGGCCATTGGCTTTCATATCCATGAGGGCTATAATGCAAAAATGTTTCTTGAAATCATACTTGATAAAACCAAGAGTTGCTATATTTTTATCCATTTTGGTCTGAAAGTTGAAATCAAAGCTAACATGGTAAAATGTTCCAACAAAAACACTAGTTTCTTATAGACGTATAAATTTTCCCAAATTCATTGTGCTGGCTGGCGATCTAATAACTCATACCTTATGTATCTCTGGTAGTTTTCAGGGTTGTGTAGATGTAGAAATTTAAACTAGGTTCTAACTCTTTGACTCCCCACAAATCCAAATATGTAACTCTTCTTCAACATGTTCTCTTCACATTCTTGGATTCCTTCCCCTCTTCATCCCCAATTTATTTTCTCTTCCTAACCAGTCACCTGATAGAGGGTGTGTGACCACACCTCTGCATCAAAATGGTGAGCACACTAAGCAATTATGGTAGCAGGACAGTTTCTCCTTACAGCTTTCTTCCTCCATATTTGGACCTCAAGAAAGTTGTATTTAGTTCTGATAGATGGAATCTATTCCTATGAAGACAGCCAACTTTAACAATTGATTAACGTTGTTGAGTGTGGTGTGAATCATTCAGCTACCATTGGAATAATAAGTTTTTAGAGGAAAACATGAATTTTTTCCGCAAGTCAAATTCTCTTTCCATCGCTCCACTATTCTAACTAGGAACACGGGTACGGACAGAGGAAATTATATAGTTAATTCCTGGCTTGTTCCAAAAAGCCTTAGTTGCTAATAACTGCCTGTCCATTTAATAAAATTACCGAAATTGTTTATCATATTATAACTGTAGTATTTCAGTTAGCGCCGCATCAATTTGACTGAACACTTATTTCAGTAAGTAAATTATTTCTGAAAGCTATATCAATGGCAACTCCTCTTAGTAGAGCCCTGGATTACGGCTTTTTATGATCTAGCGCTTTAGGTTGCAGAAAGTCTTGCTCTAACCTAATTGAAATTTATATGTTCTTGTTGCTTCATTTAACGAAATCATGAAAGAAAGGGCCAGAGTTGCTGCCCATTTCCAAAAGCAATTATAACGACGTAAACGCCTATTTGGGGCCGCATTCTTTTAAAAAATTAAACACAACATTACGGTGTGGAAACAATTAGATTATACCTCATAAGTTACCACGAATGAACAGAGAGCCCAATGAAAGAAACAATGGATAAAAGTTACCATTAATTCATTTGTCATATAGAGTACAATTATTTGTACGTAGAAACAATGAACGCAGTGCACTTTTCAAAAACGAAGGGTAAGAAATGAGCAAAACATATAACCTTTCAGACGTTCGGCAAAAAATTACGAAATACTACCACCGAAAGTTATTTCATTATTATGCATACATTAAACTTTAACGCAACAGGTTAATCTGCCGACATCCAAGGTGTGTCTGGTTGTGGTAATTCCGTGTTAATTCCTTGAAGCTCCAGTGACTCCGACTACCTGTCAATTATGCTTTTTCCCGAAAGTATGAAGAGCTAAACAATGACGACCGAAATAAAATTTATTTATGCGAAAATTATTCCACATATAATAATACAATTTTTTTAACTTTAGTCAAGTAACAATTCGACAAGTTCTTTTTAACATAATTTTGACCTATTTTTTTTCGCGGAAGTCTCCGAAAGAGAAATCTTGCGCTTACTGTTTTCCCCGTTTTCTTTCGGGGGATGCTAATGAAATGAGTTGACGTAGCATGTGTAATGGCTACTGTGGATTAGAACATTACTGTGCGATTTAGGACATTATGCTCAGCGAGATTTTACCTACAACTGTGACAGTTGGAGAATACATTTGTGATTCAAGAATTTCTGGCCACGTTGTGTTTTGCCTTTCTGAATGTGACCTGGTATTTCGACTTCGTTCCGCCCCTGTCTTTCAGAAATCGCATATATGTTAGAAATGTTGTTAGGAAAATACTGTGGTGGTATTTTGAGTTCATGTTTTAACGTGGTATCATTGTCACATTTAGAAAATGTGTCTTTAAGTCGAAAAAATGTCTCCGTTGATGAGATCGGAATGTAGAAAATTTGCTCCGAACATTTTCAACAAAACAAAGTGCTCCAATTGTTTTCGTCAAAAGGAAGAGCATAGTGCCGAAGCATTAGAAAGTAATAGGGTAAGTATTGAAATTGATCAGTTAAGGCTGATAAACAATGCATGTTGCTGTGTAAAATACGATGGTTGACTCGATCAGTGTTTGATGTGTGTCAAAACCAATGCAAATGAACTGGTTATAATGATACTTTCTGTTTTGTACCATTGTACATTTACAATATTTGAAGCAATTAACATGGTTTGTTTTTTTGAGTTATTGACTTTCCAAGCACACCTCTAGTATAGAGTTATTATGAAAAGTGTTAGAATAATACTGGTTGGTCGCTGTAATATTGAGATATTAGCAACTCTTTCATGTCACTGCCGATTGAGCGGAATACTGCGGTTGACATCGGTATTTGAATTTGCAGGTGTGAAAGTTATTTTCACGTTCCGTGAATTACTATTTTTGCAATTTTCACTGAGTTATTGGTAACGTACTGACATATTACGACTCTCATTATTTCAAATAACTTTTCATTAGGTTATGCTTAATTAGTGGCTCCCGAAATATGTGTTGTACATAACATGGGACTAGTGTGAAAGCATGAGCCTACTCGCATTTATTATTACTCCTGAATGACATTAATCAATAAAGTATGAGGTGGGATGTGCAATTAAGAATATTTTTGTGTAAAGTATGCGTTATGGATTGTTAATAGGTAACCGTAGTCAGTTTTAAAATGATTTTGTTTATTGCAAATCAAGGAGTAAATACTGTGTAATGTAATAAGCTATAATATCCAAGGGTTGGTATTGAATTTTTATTACAACGATGTAATAATATATTCATTTGACCAGCAGAACAGTGTACGGCTTTGAGTATACATGACAGGTGTATAGGACACGTCAATGGGATATAGATAATATTATTCCCTAATTAGTTAAAGTTAAGGTAGATATGTTAAATTAGTAACTAAATTTCCCGCGATATAATATGAACTTCCCTAATGTATTTTCAGGCAACTAGAAAGGCCTGCAAATGTGGATACTTATTTGTGGCTCCAGATTGGGACTTCTCCAATCCTATCAATAGGACAAAGGTTTGTTTTCTTTCACTTAACATTTAAAAGCCCATAATATCAAGTTTGGTGTATTTTTTTTTGGTGTAAGATTTTCCTGAATGGTATGGATCCAGTGATTAATTTGCCGTCTCAAAAAAATTGCTAGGGGATTTATTCGTAATCATGCGCAAAGTTATCATGAAATATCTGTTAATTAAAAATGAATATATTCACTCTTTATTTATTTATAGAAATGATTCAAAGGTCCTTACCCATAGTTTTTGGTAGAAACTCACAGTTACTATAATCAATCACTAATTGTTTCCATTAAGAAAAATCTTTGAAAAATTACTTTCTAAATGTAGATACTGCATAATTGGTAATGATTTGGAGTATTTTTTCTTTGTAGCGCTGGCAAAGACGATGGTTTGTGCTTTATGATGATGGAGAGCTTACTTACTCCGTTGACGAGCATGTAAGTAATACTATCTAGTATTATTTATCAAAAATTATATATTTGTGGATTTGGCATGGCTTTTTTATGCCTTGAAAGGCCATGCAAATGATTTGTAATGCCACCATAATAGAAAAGATATTTTGCTTGGTTTTTGTCACTAAGCTTGGTTTGGAATACCTTCTTGCAGCCTGAGACAGTTCCACAGGCTGCCATCTCCCTCATTGGGACATCTGGTCAAGGAGTTGGCAGCATTGTATGGGAAGCCCCCGAATCTGAAACTGGTCATCCACACAGCTTAGCAGTTGCAGCACCTGACAGGGTTCATTTTGTTCGAGGGGACACCCCTGAAGAGACGAAGGCATGGCTGAGTGCACTCCTGGCAGTCGTCTCGCCAGTTACTCCTCAGGGAGGCTCAAGGTTGAGACAGGTCCGTTGTGAAAGTCATATCTAAATGTGTACTTTTAGCATTAAATCTCTTGATTTCATAAATGTGAAGGTACATAACTAGACATCACGTTATCATTTTGGGGTGTAATTTTATTCTTTTGAAAGTGCTACACAGATTAAGTGTTGTGAACACTAATTTGATGGAGTTGAGTTATATAGGTTGCCTAAAAATCGTTCTATAACTTTTGCTTTTACTACAGATCATCATTCAAATATTTGCTTGTGCATAGTGTTGTCTTATTGATCTCTTCTTCATTTTTTTGGGGAGCTAATGTTCAGAAATACAGTGAATTTTCTTCTCAATTTTCATTTTCAAATTATGTACACAATTAGCATAAACTTAATGAATCTGTTGTGTTTGCAAATTACTTTTATCTGGATAGCTCTGCACGTGGCTTATTTTCTTGAGAATGTAATGGTAATTTCTTTGCTTCAAGTATTGTCAAAGAAGTCCTGAGCAAGGTTGTTGAACTATATTGTTGGGATGAGTTATCTATTTTTGCTTTTTTTTAACATTGTGGTAAAGCAGATGCATGTTCTTCTCAGCTATGCAAAATTTCAGTGGTTTCTTAAAGAGAAAATGGTTACCCTTAGGCTGCATGCTTGATTAAAGCTAAAGGTCATATACTCCAATTTACAAGGAATTCGAATTAACCTACATAATGACATGAATACCAGTACTCCTCTCTCTTGCCTCCATTGCAGTTTGTATTTCTTCGCTGGCATAATCCCTTTGTTTAAAGTATTTGTGTTGCCACATTTCTATGCTCAGATTATAGGAATTTTTTAAGATGTTTGGATATTATTTTTTTACTGCATGCAAAGCTCAGTGCACAGATGTGGTGGGACTGTTGGGTTACATATGAAAAAAATATCACCTTGACTTTTCTTTCATTTAGGCTCGACACAAACGGAATGCTACCTTCCCGGGAGGTCGATCCGATCCAATGTCCATGGGCGCTTCCCAAAGAGGTGTGTTGGTTTGAATTTTTCATCTCTCTGTGTATTGTGGGAAAGTATCATGTTAACAACTTGATTCTGATATTTCAGTGATAATAAATGCATGAGGCTACCGAAATACTTAATGGTACAATTTCTCATCTGTGTGTGTTTAGAATTAAATGGGCAATGATAAAATTGAAAATTCTTTGAGTGAAAATAAATGTAGAATTTAAACGTATTGTTGAATGTAGAAGAGTTGATTAGATATTGATAAAAATTTCCTCATTGAAAGTAGCCATTGGTGAAAGACCACATTTCTTTTTAGTCACTTTTCTCAAATTTCACATTTTAATAACATTTCGTTTTAAAATCAAACCTTCTACATGCTTTTTTTTAATTTTTCATGCAAAACTTACTCTAAATTTCAAATTTGAAGAAATATTTTGATTATTTTCCCTCTTTTCAATTGTTTTGCAGCTCTGAATTACAGTACTGATGAACACCTAGAGTTAACCCTAAAAACTCATAATTCCAGAAGTTACTCATCACTATAATGCGAGGAGTAATTAAAAAAAATAACTTAGAAAACTCCCTAAATGAGGAAATACTATCAATTTTTTAACAAATTTAAGTAAATGGTTAATGAAATTTAGTCTTAAAATACATCTTAATAGTTCTACTCTTAAATGTGACAGTACTTTGATTTCTTGAAGTCCTTGAAGCCCTTAGAGCTTGCATAGGAATCAGGAGTAACTCTAATGGTGCATTCCATGATTGTATGGGGTGTTTTGTGACATTACAAGTGAATGAATGAACATGATCACATTTTCTCGGGATTCATTTCTTTTTTTGTTCGTTATAGCATCTCATGTTCAAAGTGCCCCCTGTTTTCTGCCCCGCACTCACAAATGTAGAGTTGTAGTTCTATTGGGAATATAATTGTCGAATGGAGCATTGGCACATTAGTATTTCAAAATGATATTTTTTTGTTAGTAGAATGCAAATTTTCAGTGTAAATTGCTTTATGGCTCTTTAGTTTAAATACAAAGTTATCAGGACAAGGTTTAGTGAATGTTCAGGAGGAGGTTTTGTGATTATTAATTATTAAAAACTTTATGATTTAGCTGATTTTCCACATATTATGAGAATAGTATCAAGCAAGGAATTTTTCGCTGTCTTTGGCTTCACTGGAAATTGACCAGTAAAATATTCTGGCTTTGGGTGAGAATTTTTTTGGAATACCTTAAGGAAGGGGTTTTCCATAACAGGCTCAGCTTACATAATGCTCTGGAGGAAAACATAGTGAGCATTAAGAGAAATGTTGGTGCAGCATTATCAAAGGAATATTAAATGTCACATCTGCATATACCTGGTAGAAAATTGTAATCATAAGAGCATATGAAGTGTTTCTTATGTGCTGCACTGATCAGCTCCCATTTTAAAAAATAGAAATATCAATGAAGAGCTTGAGATTTTTTTTGTATATCTTCAAAATTGAATTATTAAATATCTAATATAAATATTCAATGAGCGTAGCTACGGTCGTCAGTCAATGTAAACAGAAAAGGCCGAAACCGTAAGGTCTCTGCCTTTTTTATTTACATTTATTTAATATCTTTTTAAATTTAATTAAGGGCATGCACTAACAATTTTCACTCCTTAAAGCAATTTCAGGAGCAACATCATTCAGTCGTCAGGCTTCTCCAATCCTCCGCCAGCGTTTTAACAGCTGCATATCACCACTACACCATGCATACCCCTCAGAAGGCGATAAGGAAACTAGAATTGAAATCCACACTCCCAGTCCTGTTGTCACCAGTTCAAATGCAGTCTTGTCTGCTTCCCTGCCGACTGGATCGTCAGAAGTACTAGTGGCTGAATGCATAAGAGATGCTGCCGCTAATGATTGTCATCTCATGCCACGAATCCAAGTGACTGGAGACGTGGCAGTGTCAAGGTCTTATTTTTCTGATGTGCCATCTTTTCATAGCAAAGGAAATGATGGGGTGGAAACTAATTCACGATCCAGCATTTGCTCTACAAATCCTAATGAGAAGTGAGTTTCAAAATACAGATTCTTTTTTGTCAATGGATGAGATATTAATTATCAAGATGAAGTAGCCCTGTTTGTGTGTATATATTTTCAGGTTTCATTGGACCTTCTTGTTGCAAAACCTTTTAATAAAATAATCAAGATGGCTACTGTTGAAAGATTATTTATCCAATATTTACGGTATTTACAAAGACAAAGGATTACACGATGAAAGCTACTTCTGTTTGTTATCATTAGTATCCTAAATTTCTTTTTATTTCACTACACATATAAATATATTTGAAACAATTGCGGAAATTATAAACACTATATATCAAACTAGTTTTGCAGTTATATTTTTATTGCTAGCCATTTTTATTATTATATTAACAAAATAGGTGCATATTTATGGAAACATGATAGGTATCTTTGCACAATAAATTGGTAAAATATTACATCATGATAGCCATAATTAAACTCAAATATTTTTTTCTTTTATTAAACTGGAGTAATTACTGGGCGTTAACTAGCATTTTTGGTATCTCATAATTAGTCTTTTGAGTTCTTCAAGCATGCAGAATATGACCTAGAATTGGTAAACTTGTGAGGTACTAAATGGATGAAAAGAAACCATTTTAATGTCCACATTGCAGAATAATTTGTAAGTTTCTTTTTTCCTTAGTGTGATACATCTGAGAATGACAATTTTTTGTGTTTTAGGTTGTCCTCTGTCACCAGTATTGATCCTGAAGTGAAAATTTCATCAACTACCAGGCCATTTCGAAGTGAAGTACTTGGTTATGAAACATCCAAGAGTTCTACTCCAGGAACTTGGAGGAAACACAGTTTTTCAATTGAAGAAAAGCATGCATCTATCAAGTCGACTTCTCCTGTGGAAAAAACTGTATGTGTACTTTGACAGAAAGTTAAATTACAAATAATAATATATACATTTTTTTGCCTTTAAGACCACTCAATTTGAAAGTTCATGTTTAGTGTTATGTCAGTGAGTCTATTATTTTATACACTGCTGTAATAAAACAAATAATTGCACCAGTTGTTATGCTTACAGAAGTTTAAATAAGACCAATAGCAATGAAACTGGCGCGATACATATTTGACAAATGGGATGATTTACACATACATTTGCCGAAGTATTCATGTTCCAGACGCTAGGTAACCATTATGATGCTGGTGGTTCCAATTCATCTTTACCTTTTTAAAATACGGCGAGCAACTGACATGGTTAATATGTTCTGAAAATTTTTTATGTGAAAGTTAAACATTTTGAACAATTAATCCAGGTAACAATATTTCTAACTCCTCATTGATGTTTATTGCTTTTTTTTACAGTTAATTTTTTTAGGTATCATTAAAGCAACATCAGTAGACTGATTATGATATCCCTGATATGATATCATAATTAGTCTTACTGATGATGACTTACAGTCTATTGATTGGCATTACTTAAAATGGGAAAGCTTCATATATGTGTATGTCTGTGTATTTATTGAAATAAGATGAAACATATCCAGTAACTGCACTTGAACTTTTCAAGGCAAGTTGGAAATCTAAATGTCAACTGTGGAAGTGAAAACTAAAAACTAAGTCACATTCATTATAAAACTCACGTAAAGTAAGGATAGGAATAAGAACTGGGCTAACAGGGCATAATATTATTCATTTTGTCATCCAGATTTTCATAGGTAAATGCCTTTTTGTCTACTAACTTTTCAATGACAGTGTGGTGTACTTTGCAATTAATGCAACAAATGAAGCAAGGTGAACTGCATATAGACAGTGAACTGAAATAAGGCCCATTTTATGACTGCTGCAAACTGTCTAAATGGTATTAAGAAAATTTATGTTTAGGGGCAATGGCATTACAATTCAAGAAAGTACGTTTTTATAGTTTTATAATATCATTCATCCTATTTTCAAATAGTATTCTTTGCATTCCAACACTTTGTATGCTCCTCCATTGTGATTTATATGCAATGCTAATCTCAGAAGAATCATGACATCATATTGAACATGTTGCATCTACATTTTAGTGCAATATCTCCCTTTGCGTGATGTTTCAAATATGTTATGAGGAATTACAATGTCTACCACGAATGGTGCTGTACGTACTATGCTGTCATTTTAAAATTCTTTACCCATCAAGTAAACTGGCTTTTTGTAATCATTCCAAATGCGTGATAACAACACAGTTGCGCTTTCCTCAAAATTTCTCACAAGTGAATGCTAAATTGATTTTTAAAATTTGTGATAGTTCTAATGGCAAAATTGAAAATGAACTAACGTGCATTATGATTTTTCAGAAATTGAATTAGAATGATAGGAAAGATAATGGGACACGAAGCATATGATAAATAATCGATAAATTCTGATAAATCAAATCAAAGGTTTTTTTTACATCTATTTAAAAGGTATTAACCTTGTGAAAAATAATTAGCTGGATGAATAAAAAAATATTCATGATTTCAGTCATTATAATTGCGCTGACAGAGCCTATGGATGCATACATGTACAGATACAGTCTGGACTGGAGTAGTTTGTGAGAGGCGAGGTATGGTTTGTTGTGTGGATCTCATTAAATTTAATTATTTGTTCAGATCCTTAGCCTGTCACTCATGGTAAACTGGGATGTTCAATCTTCTTGTTTTTCGCTTGGCCAAACATTGTGTAGTTTTGTGCTGTGGTTGCTTTCATTCATATGAATATCATTTATCTCTCTCTAATGTGCACCTAGGTGAGGGGTGATCCTGATGGTTGCGTATTGGATTCAATGTCCTCATCTTCATGCTGTTCCGTGGAAACTGTAGAGCGCACCGATGTTATAACGAGTGGGGACCAAATTTCTCGACAAAGTAATCCAAAAGATGAAGTTGATGGAAAAAATGTGGATGCCCTAGAAGTTCATGACACAAGAGAATTATCACATGAATTGTCAATTAAACATGGCTGGCTGATGAAACTTGGGTCATCAAAGGTATTCATAAAATATATTATCATTGATAGATATTACGTATAATCTGCAAATTGGTTGGCTGTAGCCATAGTTTCTTTCTTAGTGAGTTTGGCCATCCTGATTGACAAACTGTGGTATGTTTCTTTGTATTCTTGTTTGCAGCAGCAAACCAACTTCTTCTATAATTTTTTTTGTACACACCTCTCATGTAAGTTTACTGGACTTTGGTTGAGACATTTCTCTCGGTGGGATGCTTTCCTTGTTAGTCCATCCATTCCTTCAGGTCCCAATGCCAAACCATGTAAATGACCATGGTTCAAGTGTTTTGATGGCCTCTTGTCTGTTTGCTAAAAGATCAAAATCCGATCTGAGGGTAAGTGGACAATCCAAATGCAAAATCAACAAAGAAGCATGTAAGTTATGCTTTGTCATAGCATAAAAAATATAATTACTTCAAATGATATTTCATTTAGATAATAAGTAGTAAAACAATTGTTTTAGGGTGTGTGCATGTGTGTATGCCATTGTAAAAGAGATCATTTGCAAACAATTTCCTTTCCTTTTATATCCCCTCAACATGCATATATATGGTAATATTTTTTTGCTTTGAAAATTTTGGTGATAACGTTCATTTAAATGGCTCGAGTACAAGTATTATGTTATTGGAAGCAAGATTTGCTGGAAAATCAGCCATGGAGAAAAACGATGTTGAAGAGCAAATGTTGACCGAAAAAAAGCTTAACAATCTCCAGAGTCCTCGCATGAAATATGTAGACACACCAGCAGTGAAGTGATAATATTGTCAATGTTTCAGTTGGTTATGGTTTAGTTCTATTTTTGCATACAAATGTATCTTTAGAAAGTTCTGTTGCTGCTAAGATATTCCAGCCAATGTTTCCGTCAACTCCAGTCAAATCAATTCCAGTCAACTTACCGAATTGTATTCAGCAGTGTGACATCTCTCAATATTGAAATTGCTTATAATTTTGAAAACCATTAGTATGGAAAGGTATATCTATTTAATAATAATAAGGGGGAAAACTCCACTGGCCGTAAAAAACAGTCGCAACTCTCGTCAGACCAAATTGTTGTGTTGGTATTCGCGGGAACCAACCACAACCTCTCGACCAAGAATACCCTCTGTGGTGGTTTACGGGAAATTAATCCACGCTAGGGACCACACACAGCCACACACACACTATCCTGTCTGGAATCCTTCACGAAGCTGTGAAACTTCGTTAAAGATTCCAGGTGGAAATGTAATCCTTCACGAGGCTGTAAGGAAGACCCCGTGAAGGATACCAGGATGTATTACAAGCACACACTCTGTGACTATCCACGAAGGACGAGCACAAACCAATCACACACACTAGCACTCAAGAAGCACACACACACGCACTCAAAGGGCCCAACTTTTGGGAGAATCTGAAACGATAGAGCGCAGACGAGGATAGCGTCGAACACGCGTGTTTCGGCCACAAAGTGGCCCTCTTCAGCGAACTGAAGGAAAAAAACACCTCCAACACAAGGTTGAAAGTAAACTACCGAAGACAGACGTCAAATATATATAGTGACTGGAAAGGATGTAGGAGATAGGGGACCAATAGGATTAGTGGGAAGATGGAATACTTTAAACTTATTGGCAAAGAGGAAGGGGGGGGGGAAGGGAGGAAGGTGGGGCGAACAGAAACCAATGGGATGGGTGGAACGGGAAGAAGTAATAAGGGGGGGGGTTAAGTACTAAGTCCAACGGAAATTTGAAATGATACTTTGTAATTCCACAGACTCTGAAAATCTGCGGAATTACAAAGTATCACTTTATCCGCTTAAAACAGGAGTTAGAAATCATTTCAAAAGGGAATAAAGAGGAGAGAATGGGATCGGCCCTTTATCGCTGTTAACTACGACCTCCTTGAATTTGTGAATAAAAATGCTTTCGTAGGCGTCCAAAAGGTGGTTGGGAGTCTGTTTGATAAGTTTCATTTCGTTTTCTGATGTTTGATGGTCTTCCTTGAGTAAATGTTGGGCAATGCTTGATTTGTCTGGTCTGTTATATCTGTAATGGGCTATGTGCTCTTTGAATCTAGTTTTAATGTTCCTCCGAGTCTGGCTGATGTAAGATGAATCGCAAGAGGAGCAATTGATTTTGTAAATACCGGACTTGTTTGAGGCGTCGATTTTGTCTTTAGTATTACCTAATAAATGTTTTAATTTGTTATTGCTGCTAAATGATACATTCGTATTGACGGTTTTGAAAATCTTTCCTAACCCTTTTGTTAATTGTGGGTGGAATGGAAGTTTGATGTACCGAGGGGTTTCATGCTGTGTGAGGGTGGTTGTGTTTTGAACTAGTTTTTTATGTTTGTGCTTTTTTACTAGGTTATCGATAATCGACTCTTTAAAACCATTCTTAATAGCGATCAGTTTGATGTTCTTCAATTCTTTGAAATAGTTGTTTCTATTCAAGGGAATATTTACTAATCTGTGTACAAGAGCATGGAAGGCGCCAAGTTTGTGACTGTGGTGTGTGAACGAATCATGGTGTATGTAGTTATTGGTATGTGTTGGTTTGCGATACACGTCGTATGTTATTTTAATATTTCTGGTTAATAGCAGATCAAGGAATGGGAGTTGGTTATTTTTTTCTAGTTCGTATGTAAATTTAATCGATGGGAAAAGGCTATTTAAGTCATCGATGAACTGCTCTATGTTTCAGATTCTCCCAGAAGTTGGGCCCTTTGAGTGCGTGTGTGTGTGTGCTTCTTGAGTGCTAGTGTGTGTGATTGGTTTGTGCTCGTCCTTCGTGGATAGTCACAGAGTGTGTGCTTGTAATACATCCTGGTATCCTTAACGGGGTCTTCCTTACAGCCTCGTGAAGGATTACATTTCCACCTGGAATCTTTAACGAAGTCTCACAGCTTCGCGAAGGATTCCAGACAGGATAGTGTGTGTGTGGCTGTGTGTGGTCCCTGGCGTGGATTAATTTCCCGTAAACCACCACAGAGGGTATTCTTGGTCGAGAGGTTGTGGTTGGTTCCCGCGAATACCAACACAACAATTTGGTCTGACGAGAGTTGCGACTGTTTTTTACGGCCAGTGGAGTTTCCCCCCCCCCCCTTATTATTATTTAACCTAGAGGCCGTAGAGCTCTTGAATTCTTGCTATATCTATTTAATGCTAATTATATTTGCAATGCAGTTTCATTTTCATATACATAGTTATTTAATTAGAATGTACATGATACTGGTAAAAAAATGAGCTGCCATGCAAATTCTGGGTTTGTTATTTCATTAGTTACAAGTATAAATCAACCATTCCACTTTTATGGTGTGACATACTGCCATTCAGAACAGTCATGTCGAGTTTTAGGCCAGCATATGGTTTCTCTCACCTATCCTGTTCAACTTGGCTGACTTGACTCTCTTATAAAGGCATGTAAATGTAATAAATCCCCTAATAAAATTGGGTAAATGTGCTGTTAAAAGAAAAAAAGTGCCAACTTTCTCTTCCTCCTTCAATATGGAACAGGGATAGAAACAATGGCATGAGGCAACAAATCATAACAATAACCTCCTGGATTATTTTGCAATCCTCCAATTTTAATCTTTTTTATTTAGATTTTTAGGGTGTTTGGATGGCAAAAGTTCCCATATTCTCATTTTATTTTTACAGGAATGGAGCAAACACTGGTTTGTTTTGAATGGAAGTGGATTACTGTATTACCGTGATTCGAGTGCAGAAGGAAAGGGCATATTAGATGGAGTAATTGATCTGGGACTTGTGAGTGACGTCCGGGAGACAACAGTAGAGCGAAATCATGGCATTCAGCTTATGGTAAGTTTGTCTTTTCAGTTTGAAGTGGTTCAAAATCATATGACAAGTACATTTTCCTAATGGTTTATAATCCTGAATAAATTCAATTAGATTGAAACATTGGTGATCAGAATATAGTTATGTGTAATGATATCCTAGTAGGGCATATGAATTTTGTAGTGTGCATGCAGGTTTTGATAGCCTTGAAAGTATTAACGTTGTCTGTTGGAATGTTGTAAGGCTAAGGATTGCATATTGGTTGGATTATTTGGTTTGGAGATGAGGTTTATTACACCTCTATACACCAGCAGTGTAATTCTAGTTGTGTGATTTTCGTAGTCCCTGGCCTAATAATGCCTAACTGTAGTAACATCATTAATAACCATGATGATAAAAATAAGAAACAATGGGATGTGCATCTAATAAATATCTTTTGTATAGGTGCAAATGTTATATGCCATTGGATTCAGTGCCTAATAGTCCATTTCCTCCACGATCAGCCTTCCACACAGTTACCACACCTAGGTAGTGTGTTTTGAGTTTTTGTATCCAAAAATATGCCAAGGTACCAAAAATTAGATTCCTTGTTCATTTTGACCATTGGGAATCTTAAATCATAAAATTTCACCTTGAGTGGTGTAAGTGATTAATTTATAATTCATGGTATGTTTTTCAATCATAGTTAGTCTATATATAATATATGGTTGATATTTCCTATACACCTTTGCAGTGCATCTTTTAGTGCACCCTGTCACCCCACTCTTTAAAAAACTTCACATTCTGCCTCTTCCATGTATGTATATGTAAAGAACAATCATCAGTGTTAAGTTTAACATCCAATTCTGCGATGGCAATGAAAATTATCATACCTATAATACTATAACCTCTAAAAACCTTAATGAATAACAGGTGAGCACTAAAAATACAGCACTTAGACCTAAAAATATGAGCCTCGTTCTTTTTTAATAAGTTACCGGGCAATCTCAATAAAATGTCTATATTAAAAAAAAATATCTGTTAAAATTTATGTTCCCCTCTGTCAATGAATATCTACAACTGTAAGTTGTTTTAAAATCCTTGGACAAAATAAACAATCTGATGTGATCTAAGTACTAATAAAAATCTGTTCATCTTTCAATTCTGTGCACTGAATTGAAGCATCAAATCAGATTAAAATTTACTGTTAACATATTTTTAAGTAAAATCTCTTACTTGTGAGAAGGAAGACCTGTATGAAGTCTAATATTTTCTAAATTAATCTTTTGTTTGTTCTGTATCATCAAAACATTTTATGATGGACCATTTCACAGACATGGGATGGGAAGCAGTGTCTCCTGTCTGCTGTCACTCCAGGAATAAGGGCAGGGTGGATAGCGGCTCTGAGAAGAGCAGCCAACCTACCTCCTTTGCCCTCAAAGAATTTTCAGACTCAACCAGATCTGTCCAGGCTTCCCAGTGAAATGTCTGCCGCATCAACAGTTGGTGGCAGTGTTTTGGCATCTTCTCAGTGCAGCTTGGATTCTCATCACAAAACTACTGACCTCTCACACCAGGGATCCAGTGGACTGTTAAATTTGATATCCCAACCAATCCATGTTATGTTTTCTCAGACTTACAATCAAGGGATCAAGGAAAAGATCTCCTCTAGTTACACAAATTCCTTGGAGCGTACTTGTGAAACAGGAATTATGTCGCCAAATACTAATGAACAGAAGGGACACCACAGAGGTTCAGCAGCTAATGTTTCAGAAGTACGTGAAATCAAGTCTAGTGTAAGTAGTGGGCCTCTAGGTACGGTAAACATTAATCGGGTGGGGGCTGCTACCATGCCAACAGACACTTCAGATGTTGGCAGCAGCTTTCATGAGGAAAATAAGTCTGCCAGTTACTCCAATACCATTTTGGCAAGTTCACCAAAGTTTACGGCTGAAGAGAAAGAATATGAAGACCAAGTTGGCGTCAACAGCTTGTCTGGTTCCCTTTTCACCTCGGTTACTTCAAGCGATTCCAGTATGAGTACACTAGTGCCTTCCAGTCCTCCTTGCTTGAATGTTTCCTGCCAAGTCTCTAGCTCAAGAAATAATGCTCACAAACCTCCTGTTTCACCTGCTGTTGGTTCGACATCATTGCGTTCGACAAGAAGACATTCCTCATCGCACTGTGTTCGTCAGTCAGGAAGTGGCACTGTGGATAGAGGAACTGCTGATCATTTCTCATTGGAGCGGAATTTATCAGATTCACCAAGACCTGAAAGGTATGCCAATGTGGTCAGTATTTAAATTTACCCTTAAAAGTTTTTGCAGCACATGCTGAGCAATTTCTTCCCGTTAAGAAATTTACTTTATAGAATAGAAACGGGCATAAGGTTTGGTAGTAAGCTGTTTTACTACCATACCTTACAGCTTCCTTAAGACTGAGCACTCTACTTTTTCAGGGTAAGGCAGTCATTTCAAATTGGAAACTTTACTGAAAATGGGAATTACAGAAAACCCATATTCCCCATATTCCTCATATTCCTCATTCCTTCTCTTTGTATTCCTTGGTTTAGGATATTGATTACTGGAATTAGATATTTGTTAATTATGGAATGCCTGAATTTCATGGAATAAAAAACCTTTTCCTTCAGATGATAATCTCAAGAAGTCAAGAAAACCTATGTGATGTAAGCATTTCATTTCCTCCAGTGACAACCAGCACAAACATCGCTTTAATGCCAAAGAGAAACAAACCAGTAAGAATGGAGACAAGTTGAGATGTTGTTGAGGACAGAGATATTTAAAAACGTTTAGTAGGAGATGAGGAGATAAAATATTTAATGG